>CM052141.1:5095626-5426989 GCA_028454255.1 Halictus ligatus | reverse complement strand
GCAAGGTACGACACACCCTTCCGAGTCGAGCAAAGTGAATTTAGGGCAATAATTACTCGACATAATTACAACGACGATCGACTATCTTAATAACTAATGTATTCACGCAAGTCGAGCAATTATTGTGGGCAAAAATGACTGGCCACAGCAGAAGGCTGTGACCCAAATTATCAAGCGAATTTAACAAAATGAATCTAATACAATAATTGCTCGACAACTAATACTAAGTTACAAATAAATCTGCGTCTTCTTTCGAATCGGCGGCGTCTTCTTTCGATTCGGCGTCTTCTTTCAATTCGACGTCTTCGGTTAATGATAAATAAGACCAGCTGTCCTACACCAGCTGAAGCAGACAAATCATAATTAGTAACAATTCAAAGCAGTAAAAAAAATAGAAGAACACGATGAATAGGAGAAGAAACGATGAGAAAAACGATGAGAATAAAGAAACGACGAGATACAAACTCTAAACCCCGCACACGAGTGCGGCCTAACCAACAAGAATTCAACAACAGTAGTTGAAGACAGAAATTCAATCTACTGAGGTGGCGCTTCGGGTCGCCTCGGGTCGCCTCGAGTTCGCCAATACCCGTACTCACCCCCAGCAGTGAGCCCCCGAGGGACCTCCGTTCGGAGGAATACCATTTTTAAATCGGATATATCAATTTTGGAATAAGAACTTTTGAAAGTTCAGAAGTAATTTTCGATTGGAAAGATGAACAATTCCAATGAAAAATAAATTGAACGAAATTGGGACGCAACGACCTACAAGCTAGGGTCGCCTCGGGTTCGCTAATACCCGTACTCACCCACGGCCCCATCCGTGAGTGAGCCCCTGAGGGACCTCCGTTCGGAGGAATACCAATTTTATGTTAAAAATATAATGTAATATAATTTCAAGAAGAGAAACTCTTGAAAAGTGCCGACGCAAGATCGAATTAGAAACACAGAAATAATGATTGACATCGTTCGTGGAATGAACACTTATTCCAAAACAAAAAGTGTGTATTTGAATTGTTACTTACATAGAGCTGATGAAAGTTGACCAAGGTGAGCGGTGAAGGTTTCCAAGAATCTCTGGCCCATCACGAGCTAGCTTAAGGTGGACCAGGGAAGTATTAAATGACTCTTGGTCCACCTTAAGCCAGCTAAAGGTAGACCAAGACAGACCAGTGATGTCCAGTGTAGCTCTGGAGAATCCTTGGTCAACTGGAAGGTAGGCAAGAGTAGGCCGGGGTGGTCAGGGTGGGCCAGGGCAGCTTCAAGGTCCTTCGGTCTTCTGGTCCCGCAGCACTTCCTCTCCCTTCTGAGTGCGCACCTCGACTGACTGACCGAGCGCGACCGCCGAGATCGGTAGGACGGTGCGCGGTGCGCAACTCTCCCACCCCAATTAATAGATCTCGATCGCCGTGATAGTGATTATTGATAAATTTGTTATTTCTGGCTGTTTAATGTTTATAACAATTTCTTTTTGTAAAGATGTCAACAATCACTCCCTCCCTGAATAATTTTTAAGCCACGAATATTCGCACGCATTAATTTATCGTACGCAATTCATTGTTAAATTTATTATTTCTAGCTGTTTAATGTTTATAACAATTCCTTTTGTCAACTACGTCGACAAGCACTCCCTTGACCATCTTGCCATCTAATTATTTAGTAAGAATAAATTATGTAACTCGAGATACAGAATAACTTTTAAGACATGAATATTTACACGCATTAATTTATCGAATACAATTCACTGGAAAATTGATTATTTCTAGTTGGTCAATGTTTATAGCAATTCCTTTTATCAACTACGTCGACAAGCACTCCCTTGACCATCTTGCCATCTAATTATTTAACAAAAATAGTTAACAGAACTCAAGATACAGAATAACTTTTGAACCGTGAATAATCGCAGGCATTAAATTATTTGTAATGTTTACAACAACTTCTTTTTCCAAGGATGTCGATAAGCACTCCTTTGATCCTCCTTTGCGACCTAATTTATTAGAAAATGTAGGTAATAGAATTCAAGGTACAGAACAACTTTTAAACCATGAACATTCTCACGGTATTTCATGCTGTGCGACACGAAACAGCATAAGATGACTCTGATTGTCCTTCTCCTACATCTGTTCTGTGATATTAGTTCCACAATATCAGTTCCGATCGATATGGTAGGATGTGACACAGAAATCTAGAGCCCTACGGACGTGAGAAAAAAATACATTTGGTGATTGGTCCACTCCTATACCCTTCGTCTGTGATGCGATACCTCTCTGTGATAAGTCACGAACGATGGTAATCGTCTGTCGATAACCCTTGCTAACTATCTCGATTATTTCATCAAGGATGGTGCCACCAGTCTTAAAAACTCACCCCGTGGATAAAACAATAATTTTCATAATTCATACTGAACGTGACAGCACGCATGGGATCTGGAAAGTATGAAAAAATTTTTGGAAGCATAGGAAAATAGAATCTAGGGCAGGAACTGAGAAGATCTACGCAATTGACGGGGTTGGATCTGGACAAGAGAAAGAAGGATCTAAAGCAGGTCATCCAGGGAAAGGAACAAACGATCCAGAGACACGAAGGAGTGTAGGGCATTATCACTTGATTAACACATTTGTTTAATTTTCGATATTATTTAATTTCGATTTCTCAAAGATTAATTTCGTCATGGCGCGTTTCTATTTTCTTGAAAGAATTCACAAATTAAGTATAAGTTGAGTCGTATTTCTTCTGTTTGATCAGCATCTTCAGCTGTTCAATCCTACAACGTCTACCACTTCCATCGTTTAAAGCGTTACACTCTATTAAGGGAGGATTCTGCGCTCCATTCTCGGGAAGTATATTCGCCATCTTTCGCAGACTCGGTTGCGAATGAACCTGGCTAACCTTGGGAAACGCTTTGACGAAATTCAATTCCTCGTTGGTGGGTATTTCAACGTCATTCGATTGAATTCCTGTTTTGCAGCTGAACGTTTTCCTTCTTCTCTCTGGTGGTCGTAATTCTTCGTATGGAATCTTACATTCCTGCGATACCGGCATCTTTTTATCCTTTTTCTCCGTTTCCTGATCACCAGTGATCTCCTCGAATGGTTTCTGCAAACATTTTAACGGTTAAAGAATTCTTACGATCAATTACCGTTCCATCAACCGTTTCATTCATTCGTCATATCAATTCGACACATTTTTCTTCACCCTTTGGGAAGCTGTGTGCTCTAAAAATCATTTTATTACATACTTTTAGACAATACGGACAATCTTAACCCTCGTTGACATTTAATTCTCGAATTGTTTCGCATTGGATCTACTCATGTTCATTCACTCATTACCTTATTACAGCCTTCGCCAATCATCTTGAACATGACCGCTTTCGGCAATTTAAAACCGGGCGGCGATTTCGGTTGCGGCTCATAACAGCATTTCCTGCACGGTTTCATTATTTGCGTGTACAAGAAAACGTCTCCGTCGGTTTCCTCGTACCGAGGATCAAGAAGCCTCGGATCCTGGCCGCGTTTCTTCTTTTTTTGCCGATTAGCAATTCGACAGGTGCAAGGATCAGGCCAGGACCTCTTAGGATCCGGTCCAAATAGCTCCTCCCACAAGGTCAGTTTCACCTTGGGGGGTTCCTTTACCACGCAGTTGCTCGGCTTTTCTGGTGGTGGCTCTTTTCTGAAAGAGAAGAACCTTCTCTTCGGTTTTTTCTCGATACACTTCGACGGGCACCCTTTGCAGGGCTCAAGGGATTCTATTTTTGCCGGTGGTGGCAACCCGCAATTCCCGGTGCCGACTTCGACGGGTTTCCGTTTCGATTTGAACCAAAAACTCCTCACGTTCTCCTGGTCTATCATCGAACTTGGCGAGGACACTTTGAACAGTGAGTTGCTCAGGTTATCCTAAAAATGATTTATGCGTCAGAGATATCGGGATGCTCGATCTTTCGGTTTCAGTGTCTTATTCGGATCAATTTTTGAACCCGATTATTTATTTGTAACGATTGCTCGCCATGACCGTTTGTTCTGCATAACCTACGACTCATTTGACCCGCGTCGATTTTGTCGACATACGAACGACAGTTATACCTTTTGCAAGAACAAACTGGAAATTTGTAATCTAGGTCTAATCAACGCCATGACGAAGAGAATTTTGTGAAGGAATAGTCCCTCGTGGTTATCTTTGACAGTTACATTGGTAATTTAGGTTTGACAGGCCAGTCTGAAACAAAACAGCACTGCTGCGAGAGATTTTGGCAATCGTATGTCGATCAGAACGTCCAACAAATAATCAAATATACAGAGGCGAAGAATTCATCGGAAAAATAAATTCAACAGAAAAATAAATAATTCCTAAATTGTACATTGTGAAAGGAACAGAAATACAGCATTGTGATTTCGATTGAAATTTTTATACACGCGTGGAAAATTATAGGGGATGATATTCTTGTAGTATTTATTAAACAAACCAGACTAGACACATTTTGTGCTCGGTACCAGTTAGTGTTAAGGGTTGAATTCCGTTGGCAGCGACGTCGGAACGATGGCGCGTGCATAAAATGGCGGTGTGACGATCGCGTCGGAAACAGATGGGTCGATTTTAATGATAAAATGGCGTCGACAACGCCGGCTCGAGGACGCGGGATTTACTCGAGTCGCCCGCTAATGCCGATTCGGTTTCCTTTGATCGTCAGGGGCTTCCGGTGGCTGTGCAAATCCCGCGGCAACCCTACCGAGAGCCGCCCCCTGTTAATTCCGAGGGAACACCGGAATTACTGATACCGCCTCTGCAAACGAGACGAGATGAAGCCGGAAACGTCGATGTAGTCAATATTGCGCGCATCCACCTACGCGGACGATAGAAAACAGAGGAGGGGAGGGGTGAGAGGGTGACGAAGAGGGACAGAGAGAGGGAGAGCGAGTGAGGAGGACGAAGGGAGAGACAGAGAGACACCTGGTAGCTCGAAGGAGACGCAATGAGAGATTTCGAAGCGTTTGCGAGCCGGTGCAGATTGATTCGACTCGCCTAAACTGACGTTCTGCTACAGTCTCTCTCATAACTGGCGACTCTCCTTCCCTTCATACATCGATCAACCGTTTTGGAATGTTCGTAGGATCAATAGAATGTTTTATTGCTTTCTACGGATAAGGAATGATACTTTGTAAAAGACAGCGAAAGCGTTGAAGCAATGGTATCTTGTATTTCCATTGTTGAAATTATTTTCCCTTATATTATATATTATTTTTATATTCTGTACAAATTTTAAGAAACTAGAAAACGTACTGATATAGTACCATTAATTCTAAACCCAGGTTTAAGTAGAATAGTCTGTATGAGGCGAACCAAAGGCGATATCGTTGACTTGCACTACTGCGACAGTTCCTTTCTACTGAATTTCTTCGTGTAACAATTTTTTCCTTATCAATCTCATGTTGTGCATTAACCTAACCTGCTTTAAATAACCTGTTTTACAACAACAAAGACAATTTCCTAATCTTTGAACTTTCCAATCTATAACAATTATAATTTCATCGAAAAATCTACTAAATTCACTCAAACAAAAATTGTGCAAAGGTCTCGTGCAATGACAACTATCCCTGGTCCACAGGATTCACCCTACCTGAACGAGACTGTAGACGTCTGCCGCTTGGCGACATCCCTTCCACCCCCGCACGGGGGTAGGTATGTATCCCCTACTCCAGATTTTCCGGCGGCGAGTCGCGGTGAGGAAGGGTGTTTACTCAAGACACGACAATTCATTACGTAATTGAATTGAATGAGGCCTCACTCCTCCGGCTGTTTCCCCGGCGTTGCTAGTATCTCCGCGGCAGTCTCTCCATCCCTCTCTCCCTCTCTTTCTTCCTCTCCCTGTCCCTCTCTCGCAACCCCTCTCATGGCTAGCACGTGTAGAAACGGTGGTTGCGCGTGTGCGAAGCCCATCTCTGGCCCTCGGATGGGGAAACCATCCCCCGTGGCCCACCACACCCTGTCCGACCATCCACACAGAGAGAATCTCTCTCTCTCTCTCTCTCTCTCTCTCTCTCTCGATCTCTCCCCGTCTCTGTCTATTTCTCTTTCTCTCCCGCGCAGGCCCGTGTCTGCCCCGATGCGCTCTCTCGGTGGGGTACTACCGAATTAAACGATTAGTTAAACTGATTTCGAGTTAGGCGAATGAATAAGTAATCGGATTTCTCGTTAAGGTAATCGCATTGCGCCCTGATTGGCTCCGTCTGCCTGCGTTATAGACCGTTTCCCCTACCGTTTCGATGCTCGATGTGGTTCCCTTCGTTCCACCTCCACCCAGCAAACCTAAACAGCTCCGTCTCCGTCCCGCCAATTAATCCTACGATAGCTCTCATGCTCTACCCTTTTAGTCCTCTTTCTTCTCCCACCATTGCTGCGGTCCCTTTTATCCTGACGCACGCGGGATACCGTCACTCGATCCGCGATTTCGATGGGTACGTCACACGGCGGGCCAAAATCGGCGAATTCTGAAAAAAATTAATTTTTTTTTCATTAATTAGACATTTTACACTACAAACAGAACAGCTTCAGAGGCTTTCGCGATGCTTTCAGAGGTTTTGCTGGTGGTACTTGTTCGCTGGTTTCAGAAAACTACCCTCAAACTACCATCATCTAAAAGATAAGCGTATTAAATGCAAAATTATTCTCGTCTGTTTACAATTATTCAGAAAACAGTACTACACTCTTTGATAAAGATAACTCTTTAGAAATGTATGACATCACAAAGTACTCCAGTGAAGAGTCCGACTCTTCCAGGTATTTCTCAGCGAATTCAAAGCTCTCGTGACAAGTTTGAAGCTAGGGGAATTAATTTTTACAGCAATAGTAAGGCCAAGAATAATTGTTTTTTAGGTTGAAAATTTAGTCCGCGTTTCGGGTCATTTCGAACGACAACGTGCCACGGTTTCATGCATGAATCAGTCGGTTTCTTTCGAAAGAGCCGCTCATCTTCCCGCGACTATCGACGTCTTCTCCCTTCCGGTTCGACCATCCGCCTGGTTTCCCCGCTCGACCCCGTTCGTTTACGCGTCTGCCAGCCTGATTCCCTCTGTCCGTATCCGAGCGTGTTCCACGGGCCGGCGACGCGGAACCGTGTTTGCCCGAGCAATTACATTCCCGAACGCAATCCCATTTAAATATTGCCGAGTTTGGTAGCGGCAAACACGGGGTTCCACGGCCTCGCGCAATCGGCGAGGGACAAGGCCATTTCGATGTAAAATATTTTACACGCGGTGCTTACGCCGACTTTCTAACCCCTTTTCCCCCAAAAAAATAATCCTGCAAAATTATCCCCGCGCCACGAAACCGCTTCGAAATCTGCTTACGGCTTTGACGCTCTCATTTTCAATTGCTCCCCCCCGTTTACGAACCATCCGACGAGTTTCTTTTCAATTTACCGCGGTATTTAATCGACATTCGCAATCTCTCACCGTTCAATTTCTCATCCTTCTGACCAATTTGCATTTTTATTTTCATACGTGCTGTAAGCTTGATTAATAATCATTTATTCGTAATTATTCTTTGTGCAAGATAAACGCGTTGCCTGCATTTCTGCCTTAAATGATCTTAATAAATTGGGGGTAACATATTAGGGTTCATAAATTCTTCCAATGTTTGCGTTATCGCGATCTAGTTTTTGTCAGAAATCCATAAAATCCGCAGTCTAGTCATTATGCAGCTTGTCAGGTAAATCAATAACATGTGACGGTAAAATCGATATTGCACATTCATACCGTACTCTTCTCTTTTTCTTACAGACGTTTCGCAATTTTGTAAAATAAAAATGTACTTTCTCTCTTAGTAATTTCCATAGCCTAATGATAATCCTAAATTCTTCTGACTTCCAGGATACAATTGCAAATCCACAGCAACACAAGTCACCCAAAATCCCATCCAGTCAAATCTGCATCCTTCTCTGCCTCCTCCATCTCCACCGTGAGACCTCCATTCGCATAAAAATTTCACACCCTCATCCCTCACAATTTCAAAACCTTCCCCTCAGGACGACCCGAAAAATGGTTGACAAAATCGCGCGAGAGACCTCCACACCTCCCCGAGACTGTTCACGTTCCAAGGTCACCCACACGAAAAGAGAAAAACCTCACCCAATCGCTTCACCCTTCGAGAACAATCATTTCTACGATCCTCTCCAAGGCCACACGCTATCGGGGTTGTCAATAGCCGTCGGTTACCAGCCGAATCATTTTAAATCGATTATCAACCCCGAGCAATAAGCGCTCGCGATGTAAACAGCGAGTGGATGGAGTGGGGGTAGGAAAACCGCCCCCTGTTCGCACCTAGTCGTCCCGGAAGCTGAAGCAAGATGGAACGAGGGTTTCGAAAACTGGCGAAGTGTCGACGACGGGTACACTCCCACCTTTGCGAAGGGTTGCTGGATGTAGAGACTGGGGGTTCGAGGGGTGTGTTGAAGGGTGGTCGGCGCGGTAGGCTGGTCGGCAGATGGGTAGTTTGCGCTAGCAGGCAGTGGAGCGGGCGCGAATGCTAATGAGCGTCGATTTCGGGGGTGGTTGGCCTCCGGCGAGGGACGCATGGGGTTGGTATAGTGAGAGAGAGTCCTAATCCGGGGGAAAGGTTGGGGAAACCGAGAGAGAGAGAGAGAGAGAGAGAAAGGGTCAGATGGTGGGGATGAAGGAGGTTAGTGCAGTGAGAGAGAGAGAGGGAACCCCATGCCGGGAAAACCGAGAGAGAAGCCAGAAGTAGTGTGCGTAAGAGAGAAAGAGCCGGACAATGGTGTGAGGAGGGTGAGAGAGGAGGGTAGCGCGAGAGTGAGAGAGCCGCGGAAACCGCGAGAGATCCGAGTGGGGAGCGACCGCGCGAGAGAGAAAGGGGCAGACGGTGGGCGGGGCCGGAGCCGCCCAGCCCCGAGCCGATTGGCCGGCGACCGAATGGCGTCCTGGAGGGACGCGTGGCTCTCGGCTGGCGATCCCGAGACGCCTACGTGCACCCCCGAAACCATCGAGACCGGTGCTCTCGGCCTCGACACGACGAGGTCGAGACGCGCGAGCCGCGTCGTCGCGCGACTCTTCTCCGCGAGGATGGAGCAGCTCGCCCAGTTCGTCTCCAAGAGCTTCGACAACGCGAGCATAACCGGGCCCGAGCATTGCAGGACCACCGACAGGCCCTCGTCCGCGAGGATCACCCTGAGTGTCGCGCACCTACTCGGAGACCCCGCCGAGAACGACACCAGTACGTTTCCCTCTTCATGGGATAGGAGCTACGCGACACGCCGAACCGACGACCACGTGGATACGTGGATACCATGTGATTGTGCGACTTTGTTCGATGGTCCCGTGGTTCCTGACCATGAGCCGGCAATTTTCGGTGGTACACTTCTGGAACCCCGTCCTCCAGGAAGTTTGGCCGCCGGGGTGGTCGCCGGGCTGGTTTGCTTGGAGGATTTGTGGCTCGGCTTGGTGATTGCGGTTGATGATCACCGGCTCTTTGAAATGTTGGTTTTAGGTTCTTCTAGATAGGCTGAGGCAACCTTCATTTTATGCCCCACGTTTGTGCGGAGAAGCTTCCACGAGTTTGTTTCGTGTCCCCTCTAGTTGCAAGTATGGAGGAACGGCTTCGTTGATGAAGGAAGAGATCAGAAACCTTGCTTGGAAAAAGCTGAATCCTTGGAGGGACCGAGTCCTTTGGAGAAAAGCTTGTATTAGACGTTGACTTTCAGGACTCTCATTCTCTTATGAAGGAAATCCATGTGTGCAATTGATGAGTGAGGTTAGCTTAAATGATTTTCAGTCGTGGCAGTCTTAAGGTCCTACGTCTTGCTGTCGTGAAGCACAATATGTGGTCCTGAAGTTACCTTGAAGATTTTCATGGGTAACAGTATCGGTTTCAACCTCCAACTGTTTTCTGATGCAGAGCAGGGTACTTTCTAGTGGTTTTGGGTACTTTTCATTGGTAAAGACCTTCATTGGTGAAGGCAGCAATTTCAAGCTCCTATTTCTCGTTAATGTCAAGACAAATGTACTTCTTCTTTGGTCCTAAAGTCTCCCTGAACGGTGTCCTTGGTGGAAGTAGCAGTTTCAGGTTGCAACTCCTCCCTGATGTAAAGGAGAATGTGTTTTAGTGTCCCTAGTGTTAGTTCATGCAAATTTCCGTCGCCATGAGTGGTAGTTTTTCATCTCCTTGATGATGCATCTCAAGGAGATTAACTAGAAGAAGTTTCATCAGTGGGAGTAGCAATTTCTGATGTTATGGAGAACGTGTTTTAGTATACCTAACGTCAGTTTATCGAATTTCCATTGGTAACAGTGACAGTTTCAGATATCAACTGTGTGTTATTGCAAGGAAAACTTAGGTAGCAGTGTTATTATGAAGTATCATACTAGGAAAATCATACCTTCCTAAAATTCTGTATAAATTTTCTCAGATCTTCAAGCATTAAGTGATCCAAACGATCGAAAGAATTATCGTGCCAAAACAGTGGCAAAAGTTAATGTACAAAAATCATTTTGGGGTCTTCAGAGACCACAGTATGCCATTTAAGGGTTCAGAATGGAAAAATAATTATATTTCTACAATTTTAGAGTTGGTCGATTAACGAAGCTAGAACAATTTTTATTTCTTTTTACTTTTCAGTTCCAGGTTGTGTCACTTTTATTTCTGTTGTTTCAGAGTTGATTAATTAGCAAAGATAGCTGTCGCAGTTCCCACTAGCGAAATTAGGAGTCTCGGGTGCAAACTTCTCGCTGACGCGACGAAGAACGATTATGTGCGTCGGTAATCAGTTTCAGCAGACTTCGGCAACGTCGGCGTCTTCGCGTTCAGTGAATTGGTAATCAATCGGTTATCACGCACGAATCGGTTTCCGTTGTTTGGCTTCGGAAATATTGAGAACGCGCACGTCCTGTCTGGGAATCATGTTAGTCGCGTTGTTTTCTCTTCGCTGTTGAATCGACAGATTTTATTTACAGATGAAGACAGATTTTATCAACGGAATTTCATGAATGTAGTTTCGTGATCTTCGAGAGGGGCCCGTAATACGGTTGCGGATGGGGCACCTAGTATTTTATTGCGGAAAACTAGATCACACATCGCTTTCGAAATACTGATCAGATTTGTTGATCTGCCCCCTCGGGATTACATTCAGATATTCGTCGACCAGATCATTTTCTGCTTCTCCTCTCTAAACAGTTCTCCTACAAAATACCTACGGTGACTTTATTAGATCTCTCGACGGTAGCCATTGTTAACCGACATTATCAGATTCGCGTAAGGTCTAAAATCTTTTCCAGCAGGAAGCGTTTTTCTGATCCATAATCTTCATCTTCATCAGAAGCTTCCGTAAACTTCGAAGCTATAACACTTCCACAAAATGTGCTCCGACCTCTTCAGCGTCCTCGCCAGCGACGAACAATTTTTCACGGTTTTCACAGAAGGTTTTCCACGCGAAAACGTGTTTGTCAGAGAAGTTTTGCGAAGAAGATTAGTATAGAATATGTCTGCGAAGAGGTCACAAGCTGATCGAGCCGTCCGTTCTCCAGATGCCGGCTCGTCCGCTCGCGAATCCGCTCAAGATCCGTCGAGCCACGAAGCGAGCAGCGTCGAGGATCCGCCGTCGCCGGAAGCTCGGCTCCAACCGGAAGACCTCTCGGTCGCGACAAAGACGAAGGAGATCGTCAAGGATGTCTCGAGCACCGCCGAGAACCTTGCGCCGCTTAAAACACCCGAGCTGAAACTCTCCGTGAGGAAACTGCTCGGATGCAGCCCTTCGCCACCCCCGATTTCGAGGGATCGAACACCGAGCCCGGAGAACTGCGCGGAGCTGAAGAGCCAGGCCGTCGGGGACGCGAAGACGCCGACGGACCTGAAGCTGCCGTCGCAGGTGTCCAGGTCGTTGATGCAGGGCCAGGAGGAGAACGCCAAAGGTAAGAGAGTGTCCGACATAATGAAGTCGAAAGAGAGAGAAAGAGTTGAAGAGAGGTTGCAAGGGATGATGAGGTATCTAGTGAAACATAGTGCTTCTTCTAGAATGTTTAAACTGAAGACTGCATGAAAGAAAAGATAGAAACAGAGTTTTATTAACTTTAGGCGATGAAAAGGGGGTTTAAGGGTTGATAGAGCTTCTAGAAAGTGATCAAAGTGAAGAATTCACCAAGGGAAGGGAGAGAAGCTCGGTTTGGATAAAAGAATCGTTCCTGGACGTTATGTCGAAGTTTAGGGGATGAAAGGCAGGATGTGAAAGTAAGAATTGTTACTGATTAACTAGCATTATTCTTGTTATTGTCGCAGAAAATATATTGAAACGAGGTGGAGAGATTTGACTGGAATAGGAGCGTGTTCTTACAAATTAAAATGAAATTTAGGGGTTGAAGAGAGCCGGCAAGGTTCCAGAATGAATATAGTGCTCCTTCTAGAATGTTTAAAGTGAAGGCTGCATGAAAGAAAAGATAGAAACAGAGTTTTATTAAATGTAGGGGATAAAAAGGGGGTTTAAGGGTTGATAGAGCTTCTAGCAAGTGACCAAAGTGAAAAATTCACCAAGGGAAGGGAGAGAAGCTCGGTTTGGATAAAAGAATCGTTCCTGGACGTTATGTCGAAGTTTAGGGGATGAAAGGCAGGATGTGAAAGTAAGAATTGTTACTGATTAACTAGCATTATTCTTGTTATTGTCGCAGAAAATATATTGAAACGAGGTGGAGAGATTTGACTGAAATAGGAGCGTGTTCTTACAGATTAAAATGAAATTTAGGGGTTGAAGAGAGCCGGCAAGGTTCCAGGATGAATATAGTGCCTTGTGCAACGGTTGAAACTGGAAAGTCATTGCTGAGGTGGTAAGAGGTGAAATAATTGCAGTACTATTGTTATTCGCAAACAACAGAGCATTCTAGAAACAAGGTTGGGTTTATTTAGAAGATGAGATAGTTTTTTAAAAAATAGTATTTTAGAGATCGAAGGGGAGATTTTAAAGGTTGCTATACGGGCTCGCAAATTACTGTCGTCGCTCTTCAACAACATGAAAAATAAATTAAGACTAGATGAATGAGACTGTGTAGAATAGAAGAGTATGTTTATAAATCAAATTTAGGGGTTGGTGGAAAGTCGTAAAGGTTGCTGTACTAGTTCGTACATTACTATTCTGTAATTACATGAAAAATAAATTCAGAGAAAAAGGATGGGACATTTTTCACGAATTAAGTTACAATTTTAAAATTGGAGGGAGATAGTCAGGGTTGCTACAGTAGCTTGAAAACTATTGTTATTCTCAAATTGCGTGAAAAATAAGTTGGAAGTAGACAAGCTTTGTGCCGAATAGAAAAATGTCCTCGAGAAATAAAATTAAAATTTGGGGGTTGAAAGGGGAGTTGTAAGCGTTATCGAAAATTATTGTTCCTCGCGCTAAAACACCCCGAAAGAATAAAAGGACTTGAATCGCGTTTGAACAAGACGAGAGCGGTTCTTCGCAATCTCCTGAAAATTCATGAGCAAAGGAGATGATATTCACGCACGAATCTCGAAGAATCTAGGACCGCGATCGACGGGAATCCACGTCGAGCGTTTTCCTGAAGAAGAGCACCGAGGTACCATCTGTTGCGTCTGAAGTTAAAAGGACATCCATATGGATGCCGTTTGTATACGACTCCAGGGGACTACAATAGTGTATAATCGAACGGATTCGAGCGGTATCGCTCGTTTTCCCGGTTCTTCAGGATCGTGTGCAGAAAGGTCAGGAACCTCCGGGGGCGAGCACCGTCGCTCCCCGCGTTCGGCCGCGTAACGTCGGAGGGTTCGATCTTCGTTTATAATTCAGGACGTCGTCCAATAAAGCTCAGAAGTGATTGGAAATAGCTGACCGTTCGCAACCTAACGATCACCGACCTCCGGTTTTGCCCGCACGCCAAGTCGACTTCAATAACGGCCTATTCAGCGTCTGCCACTTGCCCTTTCCTTCCTGCACTTGCCCGTCATATTTTCCTCCTCGAATCGAATTACCCATTGAATATCGATCTCTCATCGAGACGTGCTCCCGCAACCGGGCTTCATTTAAATCTCCAATCGATTCGGCGCGCCGAACACGATTCCACGAGGCCTCTCTGCTTTTTAAATCGTCTTCTTCTCTTTGTCGGAGAATAAGATTTTGGTCGTCTCAAAATTCTTTCCGGCGCCTTTGATACTCATTGGTGACATTTCGAATTTACGATTATCGAGATGGAAAGAATCAGGAAATGTCCAACATCCGGGGTTTCAATAAGGATCCGATTTGTTCGGTGTGCGCTCGCGGTTCGGCCGAGGGATTCTGGCGGTTTTATTGATCGGCGGGTTCAGGTCCTCGAAAAAGGATCCGAGGAGAACAACGCTCGCGTCTCGCGACACAATAAAAAATGCAATCGACACCCGGAAGTTACATACGCCCGTGGAAATTGGATTCAAAGCGAACGAGGCCGGCGTGGGGGGGCAAATGAAAATCGCGTTAAAAACTGACGCGTTCAAGTAACGCCACGCACGCTCCTGGCCGCGATAACTCGGCGTCTATTGCGGCCAGAGCTCGCATGAATTTATGGTTTAATATGCGGCCCGCCGCGTTAGTTGTGTACGCCCCCTAACACGCGGAGGTCGTGTGCTTGTGGAGACCGACCACCCCCTTTCTCTTCTCCCTCTCCCTCTCTCTCTCTCTCTCTCTCTCTCTCTCTCTCTCTCGCTTTCTCTCTCCCTTTCGACCGTATCTCTCGGGGGCCCATAACTTTTCCCGATTAAGCGCAAATCAAAAAGCAATCTGCCCGGTCGGCAGCCATCGGACGCGCGAAAGTAAAACCATAAATAACCGCGAAGTGAAGAAGCGCCGGTGCCGAGGCTTGCTGAATTCTTTTCCGGTGGAGGAAAGAGCGTAACAAAGTGCACAGAGTATTTTCTTTGCACCGGGCGAACCCTTTTTGCCAAATTGAACCGGTTGCACTCAAGCGGACATACGGGATGAGTCTCGCAACATGACCAAAAGAAATTATTTTCAAAAATGCGGAGAACGTATTAACAAACAGAACGGAAAGTGTAATACGCAGAAGTGTATCGACAACGAGCGAATAAATATATCTCGCTCTTCTTTCGACAGTGCAAGTGAATTAGAAATGACTAAATATTTTTAATTTGCGATCACCGAGATTTTAAAGATGCATTCACGAGAAATTATGCACCAAATGTAGTTCTCTGAAAAGCTAAAAATTTCGATGGATGAGTTCCCGTTATTTTTACCAAATAATCTAGAATAGTAATTTTTAGTGGTCCGTAAACCCAGTGTTAATAACAGACTCGTTCGAGTGCACAGAGCATGGAAAGGCGAAGCAACGTTCCGCAGCGGACATAAATATCAGAAAACATTCGGCAGTAATTTCACCGTAGGATCGCTATAGCTCAAAAAGTTGCGCCCTAAAAGCAGTAAACATGCGAGTCTCTGGCCAAGGGTCAGCTCGAGGGGACGCGTGCGCGAAAATGGATCGACTCGGGTGAGATCGACGCCAAGTTAGGCAAAGTGGCTCGTGGAACTCTCGCGGTGATCTAGTGCGAACCTCGCGGCCCTTTCTTTCCACGATATTTGTTGCCGCTGTCTCGGACATTGTTCTTTCCCGCGAAACCCGGGAAAATATCGCACCGAAAACCGGTCTTTCTCCGTTCCACTCGTTCTATTCGACAAACGTGCTTTTATATTATAGTTAACTCCGTTCGTTTGTAACTTCGTTCGTTCATCTTGCCATTGTAGACCTTGGTGCGAGAATCGCGCGAGTCAACCGTTTCGTACAATTGTGCTCGTTCAAGATTTATGAATTTTTATATATTCCTGATTAATAGACTGAGGATATGCGAGATAAAAATTGTCCTCATCAGTTGCAAGATACAACAGAGGGAGCAACAGAGGCATTTATTAATGATTTCAACGAAAATAAATGAAAATAATTCAACAGTAGAGAGGAATTCTTTACAATATTGCAATCACTACCGTTTTACAGTCATCTACTCATCTTTTTTCGTAAAATCTGCAGTCTACTACGTAATGAAATTATTTTGCATAATTGACACGAATTACATACAAGCCACAATTGCCATAATACATGGTCGACGTCCTCTCACAGCCGCATTGGCATTTAGGGTCACTCGCTATCGGAAATACTCTAGGTCGGAAGAACCGTTCGATTGTTTAGTTGAATAAGCTCCGAGTGAAAAATATGCAAAGCAACGAATGGAAAAACATGCCAGTGTACATTGGAAACTCGGTTCGAAAGGTCTAGAGCCACGTTGAGTGGGAGTATCCTAGCAAAGGTGAACGCCGGAGGATTCGGTAGGTGCGAACTGATCGCCGGGTAGTTCGTTTCGTGTTTCCAAACCTGAAGAGAGCCGCTAGAAGCGAGAAGGTGCCGGTGTAGAACCCTACTCTGGAGCAGTCGAAGCAAGCAATCACACTCGGACACGAGGGGCCGCTAATTCGATTACTAAGAGCGCTGCCCTCTTGGCCTGATCCAGTCAAACCACCCCTTCGGCTCCATCCTCGTGGCTTGATCGTCGCTGGTCCCCGTATTTTCATCCCCCAGCGAAGGACCGTTCGTACGTGTATGTGTCGCGGCCATTAGGCGTATAAAAGCGGCGACCCCGTTTAACCCCCTTCGCCGGTTTGTCGCGTATACCGTAACTGCATATGGCACGCAGTCGCGTCGACCTCATGAATAAGTTAGCGAGCCGATTGCCAGCAGTGCCGAACAACTGCGAAATCTCGAATTTAAAGGCCGGCAAATAACTTAGCCAATTTTAGCATATTTTTTTTAGACAAGAATAGTAAATTAAACTAGTTCTCAGCTCAATACGTAATATTAACTAGACGGCAAGAATAACGTAATAATGATTACGTTCACACATTCGATCGTCATTTGACACCAGGTTTACGGGACCAGGAAAAATGGTGGATTCTCTAATATTTTTAATTTACGATTCCATGAGGATATGTTCGACAATATTATTTCTCCGTGTACATATTACAACAAGAGTGGCTAAAAATTTGGACATTCTCGTTATAAATTAATGTAGAATATCGCAACCGACGACTTGCTCAACGACAAAGCACAGAAAGGAGAGGGAGTGGGAGGAAGAGAGAGCGAAAAGGAGAATTGAGACAAAGAGACGGGGGTGAAAGGGGGTGGGTCGAAGTTTGATGATAGAGGGGCGGATGACGGGGACGAGAATGGGTCTGAAAACCGCGCGAGTTATTTTGCTAGGAGGGGTTTTAAACCGCTGTACATATGGATGCGGGCTTCGCTCTGCCAGTGCTCGGATTTGATTACGTAGGTATGCGCTAATTGATTAAAGCGCGATACTGCGTCGTCATCGGGAGCGCCGCTCCCGGTCTCTCGCTGTCCTTGTAATTTCTCCTCGTTTTAATCGGGACCGTCCCGTTTTTTTACCGGCTACATGATTCCAACCGATTGTCCTCTTTCGGGCCGCGCGCTGTTCTCTTTCTCCTCTCCGGTTTTACACCGATTTGTAATTTACCTCGCGATCTCCTGTTTCCCTTCCGCGCCAGGTGGGAGAAAAAAGGGGAAAAGGTCGAAGGGATGGTCAACACATTAAACCTCCGTTAATAACTTCTCTCCTTCCGCGAATTAATTGCAAAGCCAGATTAAAATTCTGGTTCCGGAACGCGCCTCTGTTGAAAATAATCTGTGAACTTGTGCAGAGAGGAATCTTGGAAAATTATCAATGGAAAGGTAAATTGGAAATAAGGGTAATTCTCTTCTCTATCTTTTCAATTTTCTGGAATATCATCTCCTGCATTCAAACTGTGCTATGTATTTTTATCTGTAATAGTTTTCGAAGTAGCTTAGATGGTGCCAATTTTCGGAACAATAGTTTCAACCCCTAATTCTTGAGTTTCTGCCAATGAAAAAGTACATGATTCTCGCTGTTGGCTCTTCTACGGACTGGTGAAGTCGCAACCCTTCGATCCCTTCTGCGTTACTTTATAAAATATAAAAGGGGATGCAGCTAATTTATGCATACTACAAAATATATAACTAAACATTTCCTGTTAGAGCAATCCCTAATTCCGTGGATTTTATTTTACAAAACACAGAAGGGGCAATAGACACTTTTTGAGAGAGCAACCCTTAAATTTCTGTGCCATTCTTCATAAAATACGGGGTTCGGTTAATGCATTCATTCTATACTGCAAAATATTAATTGTGTAAATTGTAGATTGCGTCACTAAAAATTTGTCAAAGCAGCTCCTAGCGTCACTTTACAAAATTCAATATACACGACCTTGAGATCACAATTGAACAGCAAATTGCGCAATCAGAAGTTCGACAAATTCACGCTCATCCAATCGAGAGTTTACGCCGCAAGTGCTACTATTACAAGGGGGTGAAACGGTTATCCAAACGCGAGATAATCATCCACGAGCCTTCGATTTCCAAAGGGGGCTATTTCCATGGGGGTTGGGACGAACAGATGCAGAAAGCCGTCGTCGCTGATCAAGACGAGGGGGATGGGGGTTGGACGAGAAACCAGGAAAGGACAAGACGCGGGAAAGAGTGGCAGGGGGTAACTAACGACCCCGTATAAGACTGCGTAGCTCACCACTTTGCTAAATTATATAAATCACATCCCCTTCGTCAAGGGCTCTTACGCGAGACGCTTAATCCACCCTCCGCGCCCCTCTCCGTGCCCCACCCACGCACCCCGGCAACACCTCCGAGAGTTGTACGGTAGTTACTTTGCATTAAGCAGCCATTAATTAAATCGTATACCCGTTAATTATCCGAGCGCCTCCTTAACCGGATGCCTGCGGCTCGTTTCCGCCGGGGCGGCGCGTCTCTTCAGCTGTTTTTTAAGGTCGATCCTCGAGGAATCTCGACCGGCGAGGATTAACGAGTGGACAGAGCGACTGTGATCGTCGTTTAATTGGTTCTCCCTCCAAGTTTGCCTCGCGTTTCGACGCGACGAGAAAACATTTCTTTCTTTTCACGGTATTTTATCGCAGACATTGATACCGGAAAAATTGAACAACTCGTCCGATAATGAGTGTGCAATCTTAGAAACCTAGGTGACAAACAGTTGGTTTGATATTTCAGACGAGAGTGTATATAGTATTTTTATGACCGGTTCCGGAAACCTCATACTTGTTCTTCGAAAGTAAATTTTTATACGGAACGAGAGAGATAAATTTCTATGATTTTTAGTCGGTGATTCGAAGTCGTTCAACTATTCTTCCCAGAACAATTTTCACTTTTTTCGGTGAAACTATTCGAGGAGGGTGGTGATGGCATCCGAAGTGTCCGACTTTATAGCAACGTTGCTCGACAAGCAAGTTTTAAACGACTTTTCCCGACGCCCGCCAAGAAACCACGAAGAACCGCGATTCGGCGACGACGTGTCTGTAATGCCAGCTAATTGAGAGTTCGCCCCGGCGTGTAATTTGAATAAGATTCTCGTAAAGCAGCGGAATTTATGCTGATGTCGGCCGGACCGGACGAAATGAGCTGTGAACGAATCGGAAAGATTAATTCGCGTGCTCCTCGTGATTCCGTCGCGCTCGTCCGACGACGATCTCGGAAATTAATCGACGCGATGGCTCTGAGTCATCGGGAAAATCAGTACGCTTCTCAATGAGGATCGCAGATTGACCTACTTCCCGATAGTATTGCGGAGGGACCGGTCATACACTTTGCTGGACCATTTCGAGGAAAGCAAACCCTCGTTAGAAAGACGATTGAACTTAGAAATTTGAGCGAGAATCGATAATACTATTATCGAATCAGTTTCCTTTAGGTGTCAAACGCCTATTTTATTAAACAAATTGTTGCGGATGATTGAACGATTCAATTCCCCAGGTTCGAACTGTCGCAACAACGGAAACGGAAACGGCAAGCAACGAAGATCAAGGACGAATTTCACCCTGGAACAGCTGGCGGAATTGGAGAGGCTGTTCGATGAGACACACTACCCCGACGCGTTCATGCGAGAGGAACTCAGCCAGAGATTAGGATTGAGCGAAGCGAGGGTTCAAGTTTGGTTCCAGAACCGACGGGCGAAGTGTCGCAAGCACGAAAGTCAATTGCATAAAGGTTGGTTAACAGAAAATAATTAACTGTTGACAGAAAATGGTTGTTCACCTGAAACGTTCAGCCTCGTCGACTTCGTTCTGATTGCTAAGACCTCTGTCAGATTTGCTTACGAAACGAGAACTTTTTCCAAAGTTACAGGGGTAGCAGGTGGAATGGTGCTGGCACCACGCAGCCCCCCAACCAGCCTAGAACCCTGCCGAGTGGCACCCTACCTTCCAGCCCTCAGGTTGCACCCTCCGATGCAAGGTGCGGGCGGAAACGTGACGGCCGCGGCTGGTTCAGCGTTCGATCCAGCGGTGTTGCACTACGCGGCATCCGGTGGATTGTTTTGTTTGCCACCGCCGCCACCACCTCCACCAACTTCGGGACACCCTCATCCACATCCCTTAAGCCTGGCAGCGTCTCTAGCCGCTGCCGCGGCCAGGTCTAAGAACAGCAGCATCGCCGACCTCAGACTGAAGGCTAGACGACACCAGGAAGCGCTGGGCCTGGACAGGCCTGCGTAAAACTCGACCTTGACGACCTGGGGGTGAGAATTTAGGGCCTCTGGACGGTCGGGCCGCGGTTAGGGTTGTTGCGCGGTGGTGAGTACGGTGCCTTTTCTTTCTTTCTTTCTTCAACCCTTTCACATGGGAGAGAGTTCTTTTCGATAATATCGTTTGTGCTTCGGTGAAATCAATTCGGGAATAGTTGCCGGACAGTTTTTTAGTCGCTGACTGACTCACTGGACCGACTAACTGACTGACTGAATGGACTGACTGGACTGATTTACTAACCGAGTGACTTACTGGCTGACTGGACTCACTGGACTGAGTAACTGACCCAGTGACTAACTGAGTGACTAACTAACTGACTTACTGACTTACTAACTAACTGACTAACTAACTGGCTAACTAACTGACTAACTGACTAACTAACTTACTAACTTACTAACTGACTAACTGACTAACTGACTAACTGACTGAGTGACTGAGTGATTGAGTGACTGAGTGACTGAGTGACTGAGTGAGTCACTGACTAACTGACTGACTGGATTGACTGGCCTGACTGAATGACTGACTGACTGAATGACTGCATGACTGATTGACTGACTGACTAACTGACTAACTGACTAACTGACTAACTGACTAACTGGACTGACTGACTGAGTGACTGGACTCACTAAGTGACTGTCTGACTGACTGAACTGATTACTGGCTGAGTGACTGACTGACTGTACCGACTACTGGCCGAGTAACTCACTGAGTGTTTATAATTCTGTTGTGTTTTGCGAGTAAGATATTTTCATAAGAATGCTGTTAAGCTCTCTTGAACTTGTTAAAATTAATAATAAAAAAGTTGAATTTCTGTTCGATTCCCGTCCTAACTGCTTTAGAAAATAATCTAGAATCGAGAACAAGGTTCGCAGTCTATTGATGAATTTAACATTCTCGATCATTGCATGGATTCTCGGAATTTCTATAGACGTTTTCCTTGACGAGAAAATAATGTATAACAAGGGGGAAATTAAGTGACTGGAATACTGTGAACTCACCACCGTAGCGTCGACAAATTGGGTATATTTGCAAATAGTCTACCATAATTTTTCCAACAGATTTACTATGATTATACCGTGGAATATCTCGAAGATATTCGAGGCGGATAGCAGTGGGTGTTAGGGATCAATGGCAAATGTTACGAAAGTACTATAGTTTTGCTTTACCGAGAAACGTAGTAAAGATGGTGGACTATCGATGTACCTAACGATTCGTTCGAGTGAAACACCGTTTTCGGCTTAACCTGTTGTCGAGCGTTCCGAATCATGGAAACTCGGACGCCATCTTGTAAAGTCACTCGCCAGCGAAATGGCCTCGTCAAAACGTGTACGGACTCTCTGAAGTCCGTGAAGTACAAACCGGAGACTCGATGTGTATAAAGTGAACAATTTTTCTCGCAGACGTGTGTATTATATATGATATATATTATAAATCTATAAATATATATTATAAATAGTCGAGGGTCAGTAGTAGTTGGGCTTGAAAAAATTACGAAATTTCTCGTGATACTCGTTCCTTCCGACGGAACGGCTGTTCGTTCTCGAAACGCGATTACTTTGCTGTTAAAAAGTGAGTGTATTTAGGAGGTGATCATCTTGTTTTTAGTAGTTGCTAATTGTTCGCATACTTCGAGGAAGATTATTCGAGATTCGGGAACGAACACTCTGGCCTGTTCTCGGACGCAAGATTGTCATTCTGTATACTACTAACTTTAAAATATATAAACTTGAACCTTCAAACGTCTTGGGCTACTTATTATCGACTACCCTAAAGCTGAAGTGAAACTCGAGCATCAAAAATTCGAAGACCACGACCTTTCCAGTTGTTTTCACATAAATTGCAAATTTTTCCCATCGTAGACTTTACCCTAAAGCAAAAGCGGAGCACAAAAAGGACGCAATCTTTTTACGGCTATCTATATCCTTGCAACATCGTCAAAATTCCAATCTAGATTGTACCAGATCAACCCTTAACATTTATTTCATCGATTTACACTTCATCGAGCTAGACGATTAATCACCCCCTAAACTGAGAAACAGCTAACATATTGAAAATCTTAGGAACATCGAAATTGAAACACATCGAATCCCAAAACTAACAGACAATCACTCGACAATACTCCCACTGATTGACGGGGGTTGAACAATAGTCCTAAATCGCGGATCTTTTGGTTGCTTTGCTTCAAGGAATGGTCGCGAGTCAGGACAAATCGCTTGTGCTGGCAGCACCATCCAAGACATAATTCTTGGAGATGATTCACGGGGTGGGTGGACAGACTAGGCCAGGCTAGGAGTTCTTCGGTGATTCTGGCGATCCCGACGCCGAAGAGCCCCCGGGACGGTGGCCAGCGGCGTCGTCGTCGGCGTCGGGGCGCTAATGCAATAACGCGTCGGTGCGCGGATAAATCAAGCCGACCGAATCGTTCCACCGGTGCTGCGCCACACCTAATCGCGTTACCCCGCTCGTCCCCCGGGCGCCGTTACTTTTTCGTTTCGCGTTTCGTTTGCAACGGAATAGTGGGGTCATCGCAGCGAACCCCCTCGCGTGCTGGTTTTTCTTCTTGCCTTTAAACCGATTCCACAACGTTCTTCTCTGGCTTCTCTCCCGTGACCGTGGTCGACCTCTGGTCCTGCTCCCAGTCACCTGGATTTTATCCTGATGATTTTGGTTGGACCTATTCGAGGTTGATCCCGAAATCCGTTCTCGAGTTTTCACATACTTCGAAACGTCTTACCGTCGTACGACTTTATCACCGAGTGAAGCGCAGAGAGTGCTTAACAATTGATTTTGGTTGACCGCGAAGGTTTCTTTGGAAAAATTTTGATTCGAAGCAGTCGGAAATTTCTCACTGTCCGGATATTAGGGAGCGTGTGGAGAAAATACACACAGAGTCACGGAACTGGTAAATCGCCGCGGCGAAATCACTTCGAAACGCGTCGCCGCTTAATTGTATTATCGCGGGCTCATTCTAGACGGCCCCGAGGGTGTCGTTATTGTCCTATCCGCGTTCCAGCGCGCGCATACCTAAATGGCAGGTTTACTCGATCGTTAAACTTCATTTGAAAGATTAAAAAGTGAAGAAGGAGGACACGGGGACCGATAGAGTGAAGGCTGGACGCAAATATCCTCGGAGGAAACGACTCTATCGCGACAGAACTACGTTGACGAAAAAACCACCCCTAAATTACCGAACCATTAAAACATTGCGGAACACCTGAACATGAAATCATTAAAAAAATCCTACATGAGACTCTTCCATTGTACTTGCCGTGATGGGTGATTTCTGATGTCATTCGAAGCAACATTTTCCTTTGCAAACATGTCCGTCTCGGATTTGTTGAGGACCAACTCGTTATTTGTAACTTGTTAGAATGATTAAAGCGAGAGTCCAATATCTGTTTGACACCTGTACGTTCCAGCAGCCAACTTTTATTTTATATGATAATCAGCAGTATAGTGATTAAATATAATTATTAAAACACACACACACAAACACATACACAACACACACATTTGGAACCGCGAGCTTCGAATTGGCAAGACTTTAGAGATGTTCTCTCTACCGCGGTTCGAACAACACTGACTTTACGCAACATTTTTTTGAAAAGTTTAGGAAGGGCATTACGCGTATCGAAAATGCTCGCAAAAAGGGCACAAGAGGGACCGCTGGAAGACTAAAATTTATGGCAATCACATGTTTCGGTTTATTTTGCGGAAAGTGAAAGTCAGGATCGTTGACATTACCGCGCGTCCCTTAGGTCGTCGTATACCTGCTATCCCACCATCCATAAACAATGTCGTTTCTCGATACTCATAAAAATTTCTATTGTGTACGAAATGTAGGACAGATTAACTTCACAATAAGCACACTAAACGTCAATAAATTTGATCATTATATAAAGGCGACATTACTTTCGAATACAGCTAATAGAAAAACCACACTGCGGATCTCGATGCAAAATAAAAATTGTCTTCATCAATTCGACAATTTTAAACGATTGAAAATTGTACGTGATACCCTCCAATTCTTTCAATCTTTCTACCGTTCGAAATTTATCCCACTCATTTTTACAACAACCTAAAATAGCTTCTTTTCACAATTTTCATCAACTGTGTGAAACTATTAAAAACAAAAAGAAAAGCCAGCAAATGCAACAAACACAATCAACATGAATTCCAGACGACGGAGTCGCTTAGAAAGTCCCTGAGAACAGCTCAAACAAATGGCGCCGAGCTAGAGATCCATAGGCGTAGCTCTCACAGGTGGATCATCCTAATCGACGAGCTTAAAGGATCGATTTAACCCCCGCGCCCCATCTCGGTAATCAATTTAACCGTCCCCGGCGAATTGTCACCTAGCGGGGATTCCCGCGGGGACATCGTAGACGAGCAGCCACCCCCGGAATCTTTTCCACCCCCGCGAATAAAATAAATCCCCGCCTCGTATCCCGGAATGAGTTCCAAGGGTGCGGGACGAGCGGAAAAGGAGAAAAGGCAGCCGAGCAGTCGCTTATTTTAATCCGAGTTTAAAGAAGTTTCTCTTTCCCGGCGGCTCGTAAATTGGCCGTCGTTTGTCTGCCGCTAAGGGTGCGATAGAGAATCCTCCCCCGTGAACGAGGAAACACACCCCGCATTTCGCTTCCACGAGGAACAAAGGTTCTCCAACGGTCGTCCAAGGATTTTTGAAAATTCATAAGTATCTCGCGTGCCGTGCTCGCTCTCAAAGGTAATTGTCCTTGAAGTTCGCAGGATATTGGGAATCAAAAATGAGCATAGCAGGCGCAGGATATATCAGGTTACCTTGTTCCCTTAGTCGAATAATTTACGGTGCGCCAGCTCCTAATGAAAAATACTGCGTTGCCCTCTAACTACATGGCACAAATTAAAACCGGTTCCATGCTTTACAACTCTGTTGCAGCATAATTCGATTAAATCGGTAGATTACACGGGATAATCAATAGAGCCGAGCTTAACTTAAAGTACTTCGTTGCTCCTCGACGAATTGAGTAATCAATCTTGGGGCCAGTGTAAAAGGTTTTACGTTATTTTTCTTTTTGTTCTTCATCGAATAAATCTTCGTTGCCGCTTCGAGCAATACGTGCGTTCAAACTATCCACGTAATTCGATACAGTTATCATAATTTACAAGCTCTTACGGTTGAAACGTTGTGTATATTCAACACGTTAACACACAATTTCAAAAATTCAGAACGACGAGGACTTTCTAATCACTCTAACCACAGGAACAAGTGGCAATGCGAACGGTTCAAGGCAAAAAGAGATTTCAGTTTGGTTTCCGTTTCTTGCAGTTGATGCGGAAAATGTTCCATTTATTGCGATAAAAATCGAACAGAATGTAGAAGACAAACATCAAATTAGCGAGAACGCAGAGAACTGTTTGCCGGCACGGTGCAAGCTATGAGTGTTGGTTGCAGCTATCGCTGCGAATTTGATCATGATTTACAATCGCATCCGAGCGCATCGGAGGGTCTCTCGCAGTCGATTTCGCACGCAAAACAATGTAACCACGGTCCGCGAAGATGAAAACGCAGCTCCGCTCGGTCTGGTCGAATCGTAACTGCGATATAATCTCCCGGCGAAAACCAGCGAGCATCATCAATTATCTGCCCCGCGGGCGAAAAGTCGACGAGTCGAGAGCGCAGAACAATCACGCCGGGAATGAGAATGGATCGGCGGTGGTTTTGCGGGACACCCTTATGGCTGATCACGATTTATGTAACGGGCCATCGTTGCCCCGAAGTCATCGTTGACGTCCTGCCCGATCTAATTACGCGCTAATTCGATTACCGTAAGACGATCACGTCTAATAACGATCCTTCAGAAACACGATTTTTAATATTGGTCTTGGATTTTTTTCCTTAGAATTTCGGACTTTTTTACTGCTTCTTTGGCGTTCCATGGTGTGCGCGTGAACATTCGCGCGGATAAAAACGTGGCGCAGCGTGGTGTAAAACAGTTCCGCTTTAAAGCAAAGGCGGAGTCCGCGGTAGTTAATGAATTAACGAGGCAAATTAATCGTCAGACCAATAATTCGTGATTCGATATCGCAGTGACGTCGGCGTGTTGCTGTGCCTCGATTTCGAGCGCCGCCGACACTGGAAATAATTACCAGGGCGCGAGTGTGGGCGAAACGAGCGACTACGAGAGAGCCAGGCTACCGTCCCACGGTTAAATCGACTATTTGCCCGGATATCGACGCACGCTGGACAGGATAATCAATCGGTTAACCAAGCAGCCCATGAACGCGTAATGAGCAACAATTCGGTTTGTCGGCTCGAATAAATTATTCAAATTACACCGTCGATTAACTCGATCACGAGACTCCATTTTCGACGACGCGAATAAAGATGGTAAAACAATTATCGCCGGCGCTCGTCATCGTCCTAACAGAACCCATGCCCGTGCCGTGCCGGTTGCCGACTTTCGCCGGAAATCGAATGGTTAACGTTACATTTCACGAGGCCGTTTGCCAAACGTAATCCCGTTCGAATGTTCTAAGTTCGGGTAATTAATGATACATAAACAACGACGTTGTTTGACATTCCGCTTGTAGACGCCGCTGGCGATTCGAACGATGGCCCGTCAAGTCCTGAATGCACTTGTTGGACTCTTCCTTGATTTTGTGGGACCTCTCAGACCATTCATGGCGTACGTTGAGGTGGTTCTCCTTGTGCTGGTGATGAAAATAATTTTAGTTGATCACAATGAATTAGTTGTTCGTAATCAAAATTTATTAATTTAACTCAAACGCTCTAACCTTTCAATGTTGTCTTCTAAGAATTCTGACATGTAGCGCGTTACCAGATTACAGATTTCGCATTTTTACACGGCCATGGCTCGACGTTTCCTCGACGGTGAAAACGTTCTATCTTCCCTCGAGGTTCCTGGCATTACGCGGTTTATGGATGTTGTTTTCTTTTTGTACATTGATACCAGTAAGCGTCGGAGATATTCCAGAATATTCTCGACGGTGGGCGTCCGCCCGTCTGGTACAGTTTCTAAGTAATCTTCGCGTATGTTTGTATTCATCCTGACGATCGCCAAGCTAGACAGACATAACTTCACGACATCCTTGTCCGTCTGTGCGACGGCCTGCACCCACTTCGTGTACAGCTCCATGCGCTCTATGAAATCTGCAATCGGTTCCACCGAATATTTCGACATAGCGGGCGTATTAAGTAATTGCGAAACCTGATTAATTATAATTCCATGCTTCCTCAAAATGATCGTATAACTCGATTGAAAATTTCACTTTTCCGGATAATTTTGATCGGAGTACCTTTAACTTTTCGCTGTCGCTAAGATTATTCTTCATGGCAATTCTTTCGAACCTTTCCTTGAACTTTAACCATTCTTTCTGGCGACCGTCGTATGAAGATAGGTCTGTATCCCATCTGTGGACGTCGTCTATCCCGGCCAAGTGAGCCTCGTTCGCGTCTGTACTATCTGTAAGTTCTGCGAAACCTTCCGGGATTTGGGGGCCTGACTCGAAATCTTCCAGTATAAGTGCCGATGCAGTCATCACGCCGACGTACTGGTCAATAATTTTTTTGTACTCGGTTTCGGAGTCTTTATCCAGTTTAACCTTGCGGTAGACCGTCTTAAGGTTTTCGTGCTGGTTCTGCAATCGTTCAAGTTGCAAACAGAGCAGCTTGATGTTCCCTTCCTGGAAAACTGGCACTTCTTTAAGAAATTTTACGATGCTCATAATGTCTGATTCAAATTTGTTCGCATGGATCCTATAGATGTGCATGCGATATCTGTTGTCGTCGGGCACGTGCGCCATTTTATTGGATGTCGAGGTATACGAGGAGCTAATAACGTTATTAAATACGTTCTACCTTAAGTTGACCTCGCGCCACTGCAGGTGACCCCGAACAAGGCTGCTATCCTCGATCGTCTCTCACTGATGCTCGAGTCGGACTGGTTGCGTTACTTCTAATCGTGACGTTAACTTACGCTCCTGTTTTATATACTGTTAAACGTTTTCCTCTCTATCGCTATTGCGATTGAGCTAGCGAGTTGACTCACAAGTCCCGCTGACGAGTATTGGAAGCATTGGAAGTTACAAGTGACGTTATACTAATAATGTCGAATTCTGATAAAACCAAAATTGACTTTTGATCACACCCTGTTCGATAGAGCCCCAAAGAAAACCATCTATGGCAAGTTTGAAGTCTAAGCTATCAGTTTGTAGTCGTATAGAATCGGCGGACAAAATGTTACGGTTCTGAAACGGCACGGCGCGAGAGATATTGCGATTTACCGGAAGGCGAGCCGGTACCCGACCCGTGATACATTAAATAATAATACCAGTGATTGCGAGAAACTCGCCAGTAGACCGTGCAATAGATACGCGAAGGGGTGTCAGAGGGTGGATGCCGGAATGGACCGAGGGGATGCGAGCGGAAAGACGGTGCCTCCACACCCCCGCCAGATATATCATCGCCTGGCAGTTATGTGTGTCATGAATTTTAGATTATCCTTGGATTAGATTAAGGGGCGGGGGGTGGCGGGTGCAGCAGAGGCAACCAACCAGCCCCTTGGTCCGACCGTCAGTGCCGTATTCGGATAGCGACGTTCCCGCGTGAATTATTTTCCAGTCCTCTAACATCCCTTCCGCTTACTCTCTTCCGCGCTCGGCTATGGACGATTGATTTCTTGCTCCTTGGCTGACCGTTCTATCTATGTAGCGGCCCCTTGAAGCGTGTTTATGGCTGCTGCGAGGGATAGAAGGTGCTGAATGTTCTACGGCTTAAACACTGCCTTCTATATTGTTTCCGTTTCGCAGGGATCATTTTCCTTTTGTCTTGGATCTTATCGATGTTTGGTTGCCAGTGGAATTAATTTTTGTGGGATGGGTACAGTGAAGAAATATTTCTTCTGATTTTTAGGGTTCATCAATCTGCAGAATATTGACGGTGGTGTATAACCAGCGAAAGAATTTGTGTTCCTACGGCTTAAACATTGCCTTCTATATTGTTTCCGTTTCGCAGGGATCATTTTCCTTTTGTCTTAGATCTTATCGATGTTTGGTTGCCAGTGGAATTATAATTCGCTATAACCAACGAAAGAATTTGTGTTCCTACTTCTTAATGGGGGTGATTCTTTTTGGAAGTTGGAAAATTGTCTCTCGGATCGCCTAAACGATCAGCGAACGAGCCTTGGTATCAGGATATCAGGCAAGCAGCATTCTAGCGAGCGTGATAGAGAGGCAGAGGCAGTTCAGAGTGGAAGAAACGAGGAGCTAAACGGTGTTTCCGCCCCCGGTGCAGATCCGATGCCGAATCAATTCGCGTAATAGTCTCGAGGGTGGTGGGAAGCTGGGGGCAGGGGTTAAATCGACTGCAACTGGCTCTCCTTAGCCCCTTCGAGGAGCCGGGAACACGGCAGCTCGCCTTGGATACGGGCCATTACCGCACCTGTCCCTCAAGTTTCGCCCCTGGAAAAGAGGATCAGTTCGAACGGAACGAGCCCGGCCTCTAATGAAGAGAAGCAATCACTTAAGCTCCGGGCCCCGTTAGACCGATCGGACGTGGGAAACCGTTTTATCGGTGCTTTTATGCGATACTACGCGAAACGTTTATAGGGGGAGGAGGCAACCAACTATAGAAATGGGACACCGTCAACGACGATTCGCGTGCCCATGCGACGAGAGAGCTCGTCGATCAGCTTTATCGTCGCTTAATTTATTTTTCTCGTGTTGCATTGATGATCCAGATCCCCTTCTCCTCTTCGGCCTTCGCGTTTGCTGTTCCGCCGATTCGTGTAACCTGGAACGACGAATTTTCTGCGGTGACTTTAAATGAACGTACAGAACGTTGTAACGTCAATGAACAATAGTCCCGTCGAAGCTTGAACAGCGGTTTATTTGTCGAAACAGTACCGGTCGATTGAAAAGATACTTACGAAAAGTAGGTACACTTCTCGACGGTAAATCGAGCACCGATAGACGTGGTTTAAACTCTAAAATCAGTCAGACATAGCAGAATCAATAGGAAAGTATGTCCACGATCAGATGCTGGATTTGATTTTGAATTGAAACAATTAGTCAGTAGAAAATAAATTCAACGATCACATGTCGAAAACTCGACACTTCTTTCTTTCTACTATAAATATATAGGTGTACAAATTAATTCGTAGCACTTCCTCCATCAATTTATTCATTACTTCCTACCGTTTAAAACGATCTCTTTCATTTTCCGTGTATTTGCTGCATGTTATAAATAATTACTGAATCTTCGAATCTTCTTCGTGGAACACAAATTAATTCGTACGCCTAATAGAAGATCTCGTTAAAACTAGAGGAACGAGTTTATTGAACTGATATAAATGCATAAAATTCACAGTCTACCGATTAGTGTGGAACAATGCTGTCCACGTGCACCGAGCTGAGTACCGTTTAACAGAATCAAGTCTTGGTACAAATAAATGATTTTAAATACATAACTTGTTTTTGTCTGATACTGTATTTCCTGGCTGTGTAGTAATCGAACGAGGAATTTCGCAGATTAGTTTGGAACTGCGATAACGATTAGAGAGGTTGTCCTTTTTTTCTGAGGTTGTCCTAGATAGGAAATTACTCTCCAGTGGACAAAGATAAGTAAAGATACGATAAGTAAAATTACAACTATTAAAACAAGCATTCATTGGGAAATTCTATTAGGTGTACAAATTACTTTGTGACCTCCGCAATTGACTAAGTTTTCCCGGAACTCATTAGTAAAATTATAGAGATTATTGCAAAGTACGATTAGATTGCAAAGTCTGGCTAACTGGGATCTGTATCGTTCGGAATTTCCTATAGTAAAAAAAAACATTCTGGTATACTAGCGGTTAAACATCTATAACAGAGATATAGAATTTGATTTCAATATGCATAACAGAAATGAATAACACACGTATAATAACACGACAAGGGGTCGAAGGAGCTGACATTTGCAACAGTGATAGCGAACGTATTACAGTCTCCAAACACATTTACCCCGCGCACTCTTCCAAAAATGCATCGAATCTGAATCGAGCGACACCCAACGAGGGGATACCGTGGTTTTAGTCGCGGACAGCACCGAGAAAGAAAGGATAGGGTTTCGTGAATATCAACTGTCTTTCCTGACAGCATTTTCGTTTTTGTTGCTACCATGCGAAAGCAAACTTACGTGCAGCTTCGTGGACGACGAAAGTTCAGGTCTATGTGTGTGCGTGTTTTCTCGCTCGTGCTTAAAGGGTTGTATACGCTTGTAAATGTTGACAAAATCGATTGTAACAATGTTAATTGTATGTATATAACCCCTTAATTACTAGGCAGTCAAGGTATGCGATAATAAAAAGAACACCGTGTTGTTTTTCATTGTTTTACGTTTTTCTCTATACCGAGTGTGAGACACTGGACAGAGGGATTCGCTGGCGCTTGCGAGACGCGAGAGAACAGAGAGCTAGCCCCGATTTTCGAGCTTCTTGGCTTGGATCTGAGACATTCGCGAACCGATTTTGCCTAGACAGAGTCTTCGTTCGTGCCGCAAGGATAGGATAATCAGGTACTAGGAACAGCCCCACGAAGTTCCCATCCTTTGAGCGAATGCCGAGGATGCTTTTTCGTCGCTGCGATCCAATCGAGAAGAACCATTTTCTCGTTAACAAACTATTCGGGGAAATGTACGACATCAAAAGGATGCTGTATCAAAAGCGCTACGATTTAAAAGAAGTGACAAAATTACGACACGATCCATTATCTTTTAAGATTAACATTAATTTTTAAAAAGTTAAAATCAGCCGCGAAAATGATTTTGTCCTACTTCTATGAAGGCTCAAGAGTAGCCGTCTCCTCGATTGGAATCTGGGGAGGGGGGACATGTATATTACGTATACATACACTCACACATCCACACGCACAACTGTGTATACGAACAACTGTATAATACAATTCGAGGAGAAATTGTAAAACTCTCTAGTAAAAAGCAGCATTGCGTCAATGTTCGTTTATCCTTATTATTTATCGTCCTATATCCGATATCGAGCTTGATATACGGCCCTGAACTAGGTGGAAGTGTTGCACAAGCGTGTTTGGATAAAACTATCTTGGCTTTCAAAGAATCAGGATTCTTTCTCTTTTGTTTTTTTCTCTCTCTCTCTCTCTCTCTCTCTCTCTCTCTCTCTTCGATACAAAGGACGGGAACTCGCTCCTAAACACTGCCTGCACGAAACATTACGATTAAATATAATACACACCGTATAATAATTACAATAATGTAGTATTAATTAAGAAATATTATGTTAATAGTTATTATTTAACCATGTGTATGGCTCAGTCTATTACGCTAGTCTCATGCAACAACAACAATAATAAAGATACAACAATATATTTACTCGTGTGTTTGTCATTTAATTCACATGTTTCATTTCGTCCCTTTTTTTTTTAATCATACCTTTCTTCTCTATATGTTTATTTTGTTTGTTTGCTTGCTTGCAATTATTCCGTGTATTATACCACGCACGCACACTACCTTTCGGACATTGGACACACACATACATTCATACTCTCTCATTCTTTCACACAACACTTTCTCTCTCTCTCTCTCTCTCAATAGAAAAAACTTGGAAATTTGTCAAATATCAATCAACTTCGTTTCACCGTCGTTATATAATATTTTAATATAATATTATATATTGTATAAATAGATGATTCTTTACGTTTACGATTTCATTTATAAATTTACTTTTTCATTCTTATCTTGACTGAGAGCTCCGAGCATAATAAATAATTCGCGAACCACGTGAAATCCCGACAGGTCCCTGCCACAACCTTGTAATCAGCATGTCTGGCGTTTTCCTACGTGTGCCAGCATGCAAAGTGCATTTTGTCTTATCTACGACGTTCAATCGGAAATTATATTTACAATGATAAGAGGAGTAACGCGTAAGTAAGGCGTTCGTCGATGCGCGATCATGGTCGTATGAAATTCAACGCGAGAACCGGAAAGTCTATGAACCGGCGAAAAACATTCTTAGGAACTATTTAAAAAAAGAGCACGCGCAAATAGCACCGAAATCAATGAAGATCATCAAAAGCGACTGTAATATTCTCAGTTCGTGAACAGACAAACGATCGAACAGTTTCGAGGCGTTCGTTGTTGGAGAAAATCATTTCAAGAAAACAAGCGTTGCGCAATTTCTGACAGCAATTCTCCAAAAACAAAATTCGCAGTTTTCATTGATTTCGAGGCGATCTGCGCGCACCGCGTACAAATCGAATACCTTTAAACACTAGTCAATTCTGCGACAAAGTGGGAATATGATTTTAATTATTTACACGCGTGAAAGTGTTCGTAAAAAAAAAAGAAAGAGGAAAGGACGAAAAAAGAATAGAAATCGGTGCAAAAAAAGTAAACGCGAGAGTATATTGCTCTGTCGAACCTGAATTTCCGGGTGGACGGGCTCGCGAGGATTCCACGTAGCTCGATTTTCTATTTTCATCCAAGCCCTTAAGTAATTATAAAAAATAGTAATATCACAAAAATGGCGCAGGCAGGGCAAGGAAAGGACCAAAGTATTGGGATTTTAAAAGTAATGGCAATGAATCGTTGCCAATTGACAAGCATGGATCGAGTCAAGGAGCGGCCACGAACATCGTGTTTTCCTTTTCCTATTTTTCTGTTCTCTGCGCACGGTTCAACAAATTTCCTTTTCGCGCCACGGGAAAGAACAACAAACTATTTAGTACGCTAATACACACGTCCTTCGTCTCTCTTATTTCTCTCTCTCTCTCACTCTCTCTCTCTTTCTCTATTTCCGCATTGAACAGAAATATTCTCGTTAAAACAATGCTCGATCCTCGATCGACAGGAGAGCTGTTCTCCAATTGATCGATAGATCCAGCATCGTCATTTGTTTGCTGAAATCAACGCTTTCATCTCTGTGTTTTGTGTCTTTCTTCGTTTCCGTATCTCGCCCGCGCTAGCTCATCCCGCCAGCTCTTCCGTTTATTAATAAACTTCAAAGTTTGATTGACAACAGTGACTTAAACGACGTTTTCTCAGCATGGACTCTGACGGGCTCTAGCCGTCGAGAGCTTGTTATTCCTCACGGTCAATTCGACACATTCGCGAAACAAATGTGAGCAGAACGTAACTTAAAAAGAAATGAGTACAGCTTGATACGTCGAAGGAGTTTCTAGAAATCATATCTCGCCGACTTTTACAATGCTTTCGCGGTCGCGATACATAATACATTTTATTTCACGATTTCGAGATGTTGTTTTTCGTTATTTCCTTTTTTTTTATTTTTCTCGTTTTCTTCGCTTTCTCCGTATCTCTCCCTTTGTTTCTCTTTTTCGCGCACATCTCCGATCGTTCTCGTTGTCTTGGAAAATACCGGAAGCGCAATCTTCGTTATAATTAATTAGTGCACGCCTTTCGAACTGGCCCAGAGAAATGAAAAGACGGACTGGAATGACCAACAGTCTGCGCCCGGGATTTTTGAACACAAAGGAGAACAGCCCGAGACGAGGCAATTTATCTTTTCGCGAGGGAGACGATCGTTTTGTTCAGCAGAAAGAAACTTGTGCTTTCAATCCGGTCTCTCGTCATCTCCTTTCTCTTTCTCTCCCCCACCGGTTGCAATAGATTTCACGTCATAGATTCGAAAACTCTGTGATGAATCGGTCGTTTGTTCTCTCGTTTTCTTTTTCGTCCCTGGAAAGTCGTAGAGTTCTACGACAATGTTTTCCTCGGCTCGTTAAACAACAATTAAACCCGAAGAGACGGTACCAAAGCGAATTTGACACGTTTAACTCTATACAGCTCTCGGCGTAGATAACAAAATTGTCCGCTCTAAAAAAAAACTCGTTCATTATCTATTTACACTAATAATGCTAACATGATCCTAATTTAATATCTTTAACAAAAATGAGAGGGGATGGGGGCGATATAATAATCACAAAAAAGAATGGTCTGTCAGTTAAAAACACCGTAATCCTCTGATATACATTAATATTAATAACAGTAATATATATATACATATACGCTCGATATGTACGTATATATTAAACAATGTATTTGAAATACTCATGTTCCGCGGATACACGAAAAAATAACGACAAAGCGGACCTCTGCCGTGTAACCTAATATCACAATGTCAGCGCGCACATGGTAGAGAAGAAGAAGTTCGCGAAAGCAAGCAGAAGAAAGATATATTTAAAAAAAAAGAACGAAGAAACAAAAAAATGGTAATTTTGGTTCGTTAACCCGAACGGAATGGCACTTTTTCTGCGTTTTCATTGTACTCGACTCGTGTGTCTGTCTCTCTGCGTCTGTATGCGTGTGTTCCTCAACGTATAAAAATACAATATTCTCAAAAACCTTCTGTACACTATGAAATTTCTAATAACATACTCTATTCGGTAGCTCTATCAAATAAGTAGCCTATTCTTTGTCCCTTCTAATAGCTCTACGCAAACATATTTTATTGGTAGAGGTGCCCTCTTTGCACCTTCTTTCTCTCTCTCTCTCTCTCTTTCTCTCTTTCGAACAAATCATCGATACACTATATATTATCAATAGAAATTTCTTTGATCACAGTAGTTTAGCAACCTCTATAACGTGAGATCTATATGCTCGTTTGATTTCTTTCTTTCTTTTTTTCTGTCTCTTTCTCTCTTACCTTCGTTTTCATCGATATTAGCTTTTTCATTAATCCCTTTTGTTTTATTCTTTTGTTTCTATGGCGCGTCTTCCTGTTCGCGTATCGAGCAGGAAGTGTCGAGATAGTGTGTCGCGCTAAACGAGCTGGCCTTCAAGCGTCGACGAACGCCAGCTTGTTCTACATCCTCCTCGTCTTCTTTGTCACGTTTCGATACGCGAGAATCAAACACTTTTAACCAGTGTTACACAGCGCTAATGGAAACGGAGTGTACAGTGTGTAGGTTTTACTACTTTAAGGTATCATTTTGTTTTCATTTAATCGCGGCACTGCGTTGCAGTTACGATACCTTCACATTAAAGTGGTCGGTGACCCCAACACAATTCCTCCCTCCCTTCCCTCCCTCCCGCCCGCCCCCCTCCCTACCCGCCCACCCACGCGTTACGATTCGGCCCATCACGTTACTTTGTCGTTCTCATATGTAGATATTTTCGCGTTTCCCTGTTTTACTTTTCACCGATGTTCCTGTTGTTGGTTTCCCTCGTACCATCCTTTGCTTCGATATTGTTTTTCCGTGGTTTTTCTGTTTTTTGTGTTCCCGCTTGTATAGCTTGCCGGCTGCACAGCTAATGACGCGCGTATTAGTTCCCCCGAGAGCCTAACGATGACCATAACACGGTAACGACAACGATGTTGATGAGAAGAGGCCGTGGTTTCACCCACCCACCCTGTCCACCCATAGTTCTGTTTCCCGCCCAACCCCGTTCGGCCTGCCCCGTTAAGCGGCCTTCTGAAAGAGACATATAACTTCGTGTTATCCTATGATTTGACCTCTAAGCGAATACCCGAACTCGGAAGTGCAGAAAATTAAGAGATTTTGGTGATACGTCTTCGCCCCAAAATATTTGGTCAGTAAAACATGATTGGTGAAAGAATTACAGGTACAGAATTAGGGGTACAGTCAGAGGCTTAAAATACTAAAAAGAGTATACCGACATCGTTACAGTGCCGAACGAATCTCCAAAATTTCATATTTTTCATGTCTTTCCAATATTGTTAACATCCTCAAGTCAACTTACCGCAATTAGGGAGGGCTGCTCAGACACCATACATACTATGGAGTCGTTCACTGAGCTGTGGTGGGAATTGATCTAAGAATCGTTTCCAATTCTCCGCACCAACCTGGTTTTTGAATCCATGTAGTATCTGATGGAAGAAACAGTATTAATTTTAGAGTACAGTGTAACCAGCTAAAGTACTCTCTTCGCCACAAAGCTACAACTATAGAATTGTTTTACGCACAAGAAATATATAAAAATAAAAATTAATGTATACAGTAGCGTGTAATTAATATACCTTCTGGAACATGTCTTTAAGATCGTCTCTTGGCGTGACCCAAGACGCGACAGCATCGCAGAAGAAGACGAAGTCTTGCACAACTCCTCCAGGGTTCACCGTAATCATCTGACACATACCTCGGAATGCCGAGTCCTTCTCTTCATTGTCTCTTATGCTCCGCAGGGAAGTGCACCTGACAGAATGTTTGTACACATTATATAGTTCTAACGCTTATGCTTGAGGTAGAAGGTATACTCATTACCAACTGAATAAAATGACATATACATTTTCTATAATATTCAGTACAATACTTTTGAGATTTTTAAACGTTAGAAATTTCTATAAAACAGTGAGCACAATCATGAATGTACCTCCTTCCTGTTCGGTATAATCAGTTACATCCGTAAGAATGTGATTACAGTAAAAATGACAACTAGTCACTTCGTATAATATCCATTCCCACAAGTTATACAGAAATAGATTCTTATAATTAACATTTAACGAGACAAAACTTGGCTTCATTGAGGCCAGTCCTGTATTTGCTTCCTATGTTGTCGTTTCTTTAAATAGTGAACTAAATTCAAGAAAATAAAGGAACATTAGAGACAATTTGTGAACAGTACTAATATTAAACGTCTTTCAATAAAGCCTCACTATACGCTCCACATTATTTGCATTGGAAAGATACGACTGGCATCGTACAAAATTGCACGATCTCTGTAAGGTTTGGTTTACATTTGACATCTCTTTTTTTCTTTTTGTCGTTTTCGACCTCTTTTGGATTTGCAGCAAAATAAAAATAACAGGTATTAGCGATAGTTATATATATATATACGATCGCAGCAAGAATCGTAGCTAAGAGAAGGTGTACATCTGATTAATATTAATACTGTGTTATTCTTAACATGCAAAAGGACGCTTCTGACTGAAACTACCTATACACAGTGAAAGTATGTGGAGAGAAAAAAAAAGAGAAAAATACGTTTCTAGTTTTCGATGCAAGGCAATAATACATAGGCGAAAAATAGTACACAGACCTAAAAGTGACAAATGTAAACCTACCCTGGTCTCTCAAACTGCATAATTAAAAGAGCCCATAACATACTTGCACGGTGGTAAATGAAGGTAATTACAGGCTATATCCTCTAACATTAACCAACTATGTTTCCAGTATTTGCAATAATCTGTCGAAAAAATATTTAGAACAAAAATTAAGTAGCCTTCGATCTGCTACACACTTGGATTTAAAAAATTGTCAGGAAATTGTTTCAATAAAATGTCAAGTTTATCTTGATATATTTTCAAGGTGACCTTGAATCTATAAGTGATACCACCATATTTTCTAAGTGATCTTAATCTTGTTTAATGATACTTGTATTTTCATCAAGATGACCTTGACTTTTTTTTTTATTGAAGAATCAATTTTCTGGGAAATTTTTAAAACCCCCAGCAGGCCGAAGGTTGACTGTATAACTTTTGTTGAAAACATTAAACATTGTCGATTATCGAAAGTACCTGAAAAATGGCGATGAACATTAGAGGGTGCACCCTGTGTACAGCATAATAAAATTTAATGTAAAACCCTTTCGAAGTACTGCAAAAACCATTGGGCAAGTTTAGTCGGGCCCGTGTCATAGTCATCGAAAGTCTATTCTCTTGATCTTCGTTGACAAGAAAAAAAAAAGAAGAAAAAGAATGGAAAAACTCATTATGGACTCGATTTGCAATAGGCGACCATTGCTACGATTGTATTCTTGCGCAAAAGTTCTTAGCAGCCCCTGATGCAATGTACTGAATAATCGGGATAAATATATAATAATAAAGTGCTAATAAAAATAGAAGGTAATATAATAATTAATAGAATATAATAATAAAGAAATTTACACACCACTGTCGAACAAACTCCTGTAACATGGGGGCGACGTCGTGGGGACACACATAACCTAGGCGACCGATCGTTATGGCTACGGTTTCATTTTCATTTCGGTAAGTAGACAAGTGAAGTGTAGTGAAGTGACCGGAAACACAAACAATAAGACAAACTGATAGCGAACCAACGATATCAACTCAGGCGAACATGTTGTCGTTTTAGAAACTTTCAATTAACTTGTAATCAATCATTTAATCAATAATAATCAATTTAATATTAACAATCAATAGAGACAGTGGGAACAGAGGTGAGAAACATATGAGATACCGACAATGAACATAGGCAATACCGTGCTATTATAGCTGCTGAAACAATAATAAAAATTAGATAGCAGCGTGCGAGCCCATGATTCGATAAAAAACTGACATGAGTATGATATCTCTACCAATATACGTAAACAGGATGCCTCCAAGTTAGCGGTGTAACCTGGAAAGCAGTGAATTTGCATAAAAAGTAAGTACTCCTTATAGTTATCACTTATTTCTTCATGTGAATTCACACTTTTACAGATTGTACCACCAATCTCAGGGCAACCCTGTATACGTATGTATACATATATATAATATATCAATACAAACAAGAACCAAGAAACATAAAACTAAAATTTTTGGTCGTGAGTTTTAGGCCAATTCAAATATAACACTGGTCGAAACAATATCTGGGGCTTATAGATGCAAGCAAATAGTATAATACTGAATTCGCAGTACGTTTTCATGGCAGTAACAGCCATATAAAGCCTGCAGGCAATCGCACACCACTAAATTAGGTCCAATGTACAGATACTAATTATTTAACCCGCTGATAAAACGTGCAAGCGTGGCCATGTGAAGAACCACCCGAAGTCGTCAATCTGTGTGGTCATTACCTTCAATAATAATTCATTTACAAGAAAATGCACCTAAACTTAAAAAATGCCACCGAATGCTCAATCTAACGTGAGGACTTTTCTTTTGTTCATATACTTTTTGGGAGACTTCTCATTGGGTAAGAGAACAAGTTACTGTTTAGCCTAGGGAATCACATTCGTGACTATGATCTTGTACACATTTCATTTTTTACTTGCGTGATAGACCGCGACATAACGAGCATAAAAACACGATGCCACAAATGAAAAGTTTCCCCTCATGTGCAGAGCATACTTCTAAGAAAAGGTACTTTTACTTCTACTGATATATGGGTGAACAGTAATTAACGTAGTCGATGTTATTGCATTACTCAAAAAATGAAAGTTCGCTACTCATTACCCCCTACCATTTAAAAGTATGCTCCATATGCTATGCTGTGTAAAAGAGACTATACGTTTCGGAAATATAGTACAAAATACTCACCCGTATTTTCTAACAGTGTTTTTGGCGTATTTGGTCTATTGATTATGTCGATTAGCTGAGACAATATTAATGGGATATATGCACTTGTGTCAGATCCTAAGAACAAAACGAAAATGCCAAATATATTAATGTTATGAAGTATAGCTCCATTTTAAAGTATTTCAAGAAATATTTCATGCGATACTTACCGAGTTTAATAGCTATTTCGCCGATAGCCCACGTCGCATTGTTGCATACTGATATAAATTCTGGATTCAAGTTCTGTCCCAGTATAGGCATAAATTCCGCTGCAATAAGGGAAAACTGAAGTTAGTTCAACCCACGATTTACAAAGCCATTACAAATAGAGTTTTTACGACTCGGGTGTCCGAATACACGGACCTAACAATGGAAGATTAACAATAACTGGAACATGTTCCGTTGTTAAATACATAGTACTCACGTATACATGGGAGAACATGTTGGGAGCAGACTTTTGTTAGATCTCCTAGCAAGGCGAAGCTACTCTGTCTAACCTCAGGCATAGCATCTTGCATACACTGATACAACAGTTGCATTACATTGCTGTTCATTACTAAGCGTTCCATGTGACCATCCAAACCTTCTGCCAAGCCGCTAAGAAGGTCTAATGCAACAATCATAAAATCTTTGTCAGGCGCCTCAAACTGTTCTGGACTCTGGGTACTTGCTATGTGTTGATTTAGCGTCTGCTCTACGAGGGATACACATCGCCTATCGAAAAAAACAAATGCACATAAGCGTTTCGAATACTCTCGAGATACGAATTCCGAATATCCACTGAGGAAACTCACCTATACACTGGCTCGCAATACGGAAGAAAACCTGATCGCAACGCGGTCGCGATCGACGAAAGACATTCTAACAATGGGAAGAGATCCTTGTCTTCGTCTTTCAAGACATTCCACTTATTAATTAGCGGCGGCATGAGAAGGTTAATATAATCCGGTTTGTTAAGATGGTGTCCCACTGAATCGGCAAGCGTACCAATCGCGTCGTACAATATTAAAAGATTTTTATGCTGATATTTGCCTGAAAATCAGAATCAAAGTTATGAATGAGATCGCAGTTCTGATGACACATTATTATGCCGGTAATTGAGGAAGTGGTGTAAGTAAAAAAGAAAATCTTATATTATAGAATTTCATAATCACCGGCACATATTTGTAATGGCATGCTTACCGAAAGCAAAAACAAGCGTTTCAAGAATAAACCCAAGGTACGGGACTAATTCTGTGCATGCTTCCTCCTCCAATGTTGCAAAAGCAGAACACGCTGCTTCTTGAACACGTTTATTGCCATCAAGTACTCTTTTCAGTAATTCAGTCATTAAAGGCTTCAAATGTGTGTCATGTGGCTGTGCGCAAACCCAATGCGCGTAACGGCTAAGTGTCCAGCATGTGATAGCACGCACAAGTGCCTTTTTGTCACTCAAGCAATTAATTAAATATGGAATTAATTCAGATAAGTGTGGGATCATTCCAGCCATACAACCTGCAACAGACAATTGTACAATTGGATTAGAAATTGGAACAAACGTCAAACTATTTTGTGAACACTTACCTTCAGCGATAGCTCCCAGTGCTAATATTCCAGACTCTTTGATCTCCCAATCCTGATGGAATAGAGTTTCCTTTAAAATTGGTATTAGAACCGGCAACAGCTCTTCTCTGAATACATTCGCTAACATGTCCAGCGCGGCGGCCGAACATTTCCTCAAATTCCAATCACTAAGCGTTGAATCGTCGTCACATCCGTCTTCGGCGTCTATATCTTCCTCGTCACAACCACCGTTCTCTTCTCCGTGTTTAGTCATGCTAGCATGGTGTGAATGATGTGTTTTCGATTTGTGAAATCTTGGTCTGATATCTTCCTCCCTGTCCGGAATCATTTCGTCCTCCTCCACGTCTCCTTTCAGGAGTATTATGTCAATTTCAGAGTATTTCATACCTCTTACCTGCAAGAACGCATTCACCGATTTAGACAAACAGATTGCTACACGTTTCACCCAGAGATCGATATAAAGTCATCTTTTGTGTTTAAAGAGAAATCAATTCGAACTTGTATGTTTCAATTAAGAAAATATCTGTCCCTGTGAACTTCTTTAACCTCTTAGCTACGATAGGCCACTATAATAGCTTATCTATTATGTTATTCAAATTGTTTAAATGAATATATTTTAAAATATCAGAACTTATTCAACGATATGAACCGAAATGCATCCTACACCGATTTCGGACTGATGTCGTTTTTGCACGCCCCGAATTTAGTTTTGTCGTAACTAAGAGGTTAAGTTCTATAACTCTTTCAGAACACTTACTAATATAGGTACTAAATTAGTTAAATGTGGTGCAAGTGCGCCTTTACAAATCCGTTGCTCTGCTAAGGAAAGCCAAAATTCACAAGCTTCTAAAGCAACACCTTCGTCCGGATCTTGAGTCCTCATGAGCATATATTCTATTATATGGTGCATATTTGGTATTAATCTATCCATTCGAACTTCAAGCAACATGACCAAAGCTCTGCAATAAATAATAGGTGATACGAAATTACAACCAACGATCACTTTACAAAAAATTTTACGGATAAAGAGACGTGTAACGGTACCTGCAAACATTTTTTCTGACTTCAGGATCATCGTCATTAGCTAAATGGAAGAGATTCTCCAGGAAGCTATCTATGTGCATCATAAGAGCCTGTGTGCGATTAATAATGAATTGATTAACACAGGCAATAGCGTGTGATCGAATTTTAGGGCTTGAATGTCTGAAAAATTGCAGGAACTTTGGGATCAAAATATTTAAAGGTCGATTAAGTGCATCTGAGTCTAAAATTTCTGCAGAATCTTCACAAATTTTTTGAAGAGCACCAAATGCACCTTCACAAACATTTAAATCTTGTGAATCCAACATTTGACAAAGTGCTGGGAGGAGCTCCGGCCATGTTGTCAATTCACCTGTTCCACAATGAAACTCAAATTAATATCCTGAATATTTGTCGATCTAGTGTCTTAAAATTTTTCAAAATACATACCTCTGGATGCAACGGTAGTTATTAAAATACCAACAGTCGCACGGATCAAAGGTGACGGGTCTCCAACGGCCGACAGACATTCTTGCTTGATAAAATTTGTAACTTCAGGTAAAAACTTATCGAAATGAGCTTTAACGTTATTTTTCAATATCAGTCCGCTAAGAGACCTCGTGGGTTCATCTTGAAATACAAAGAACAATTAGAAAATGGTCAACGCATCGGGTATCGTTACAAGTTTGCACTTAAAATACATACCCTCTGATGTAAGCTTTGTTAAAACAAAAATAAGATAGTTGTTGAAATCTGGAAATTTATTTAATTCCTCCAATTTCTAAAATAAGAGTCGTTAAGGAAAAACATCAGATACAGCACTCATGCAAAGCTTAATAACAGCTTACACGCTTTATAAAAAGAAAAAATCCTAAGTTTATATAACAGCTACAATTATCTGTAGTAACTTTTGCTATTATGTAATGAACATAGAAAATTTATTAATATACAATATAGTAGGCAGAAAAAAGTTGATACAGGTTCTTATGTTATTAAAGTTCCAACGATTAATGACATTGCTTATTAATGTTAGAAAGTATACATTCTAATCATATTGGAACAACTTAAGTAAATAATTGGAAAAAATATGTGTTCTCGAACAAAACGAAAATCATAACAAATTGATGTTTAAAATTTTGAACGGCTATTGCTACAAAATAAAAACATGTGACTTGTGTAGTTCCGCCTCACAACCACAGATATAAACACGAGGCCCATCGCGCGCGACGATCGTATGTACAAATATAAAAGGAGAGAGAGAGAGAGAGAGAGAGAGAGAGAGAGAGAGAGAGAGAAGGTAGAAAAAATTCAAGTTGTCCTAACTGTACATTCTCGTAGCAGCTGTAGTTTGCGGGAAACACGCTCTGATCCGAGTATGTTTGCGAGCCAGTTTAATTAACATTATGGCCGCGACTATACGCAAAATTTATCGATTACAAGCGTCAAGAAAAACAAACTCGACGTCAACGTTAACGGCATTTCGGACACGGGCCGCGACGGCGATCACGGTTATCGTTCGTATATATACACTAACGTCCAAAAGTTACACCGAACACTCACATGTTTCCGAATATCAACGGAAAATCAAACAGCTACAGTTACCTCTAACAGTTTATCACGTCAGAACTCCGGTGCAGGCAATATTTCTTAACATCGATAAGATAATGTTAAACGAAAACTTCCGAATCGATAAACATCGAGCCAAGTGCAGTTTGAAATTGCGGGACGAGTTCAGACATTAAAAGCGAGCACCAATTTGTGTCTCGAGGTCTGAAAAAACCAGCTGTTCGGGGGGGGGGGGGGAAATTCGAGGGAATTTCAGTGGAAACTATCGGGAAACCTGTCGCCCCGACCATAAAGGATCGTTCGATCGACATTAACACCGTTTAAAAGCGATTCTATTGTCGCACCGTTGATATCCAGTTCATTCGAATGCGCTAGGTGTCCGGATACTTATGGACGGTAGTGTATTTCTTGGCGCTTGAGCCACAGCTCACGTGTTATTCGAGAAAAAGCTACGAACTTTCTGTCGGTCTTTTCCCACCGTGCCTATCAGAGGCGAACGATAAGGAATCGCGAAAATGCACGGAATCCTCGGCGATTGTAACCCGCGAAAAAAAACTGGCGAAATTCACGTTTGTCGTGGAACGATGTCCTAACAGCTTTTCAATCGAATCGTGGACGACAAAAAAAAGAGGGTCCGTGACAGGCTGCGCAAAAGCGCGCCGAACGTTTCCGTGCCCTGGGCTTTTGCGGAACGGCCCGGTAGCCTTGAGACGATTCCTAACGCGGATTCATTAATTTCTCCATGAAATTGGATGAGCAACTTGTCGAAATGACGAGCTTCCACGGGGAAAAGCACGCCCCTCGATCGACCTATCTACCCGCTTCACTTGTGTGTTACCGCGTCGCGGGTGTACTCACCGGGAACGGGCTCCACAGACGTATTTCTCACAGCTTTGAACCAATTCGACTCGAACCAAAAAGGATACTTGTTGCACAGCCCGTTGAGTAGCCGTGTCCGGGCTCTGGGACTCCTTCAGGAGCGTCAAGATTTGTCGAAGTCCTTCCTCTTGCGGTTGCCACGCCATTTTCATTGTGTTTTTCAACAGCACCACTGAACGCAGCCAGCCTTCTCTGACCTCGCAGATAAACGGAAACTCCCCACGGCTACCCCCACCACCGCGCCACGAAAGCATTGGAATACCGGCTAACGACACCTGGATACCTACGTTAATTTTCGCCCGATCGCGCTTTGTATCGTCCGTTTAATATTTCCAAGCTATTTCGCGAATATTCGGCATTATTTCGGGATCGCTCGAAGTTTTCCTGTAATTCATACGGACAGACAATTGAATGTTTTCGGGGCTTAGCAGACGAACACTTCCGGCGACGGCAGAGACATCGATCGGCTTATGGTCACGAACGTAGGCTCGAATAAAATTTGAAATGTGTTGGACACGTACCCCTTTTGCACAATTGGCCAATGTTTAACGCGATCAGAGCTGGGTAAAATTTTTTGAGAAAAAAGTATTTCGAATACTGTTTTACGTAATATTTGTTCTACAATTCGAATAGAATACTATTTTAAGTAAACAGGAACATTTCTGTGAATAAAATATTTTTATTTTGTCAATCGAAAACGCAAGATTAAATATTTGAACTTTGCGTCAGATGGTATTTAAAATATTTCTTGACGATGATAATAGATTGAGAAAGCAGGCAACATTAAAATATAAGAAACTAAATTCATTCCACATTTTCGACTTATTTTCTCATGTAGATTGCTCTCCACACGATTGTGACCAATACTGAGACACCCTGTAGACATATGGGACAAAATAGCAGTGAATACGGTACATTTTTTTTATTTGTGTACGAATACATATAATTGCTTTAATACAAATTGTAATGTAATCTAATAATCACAAAAATGTCTCAAAAATAATTACAAACATTGAAAAAATGCTTTTACAAAAGTTATTCGGTATGTAGGGGAACATAATATAGTATACATATTTTTTTATGGATGAGGTAGCGGGGAAGATTTTAAGTTAGTTTTTTTTTTAAATAAAAAGCATAGTTTTTTTATTCATCATATTGTAGCGCTTTTCAAGACAAATTCAACAAAGTTCTACAAGATGGTATTTCATTTTATATGTACACTCATCTTCACATTGTTTTTAAATTGGTCTTGTCTTGTTAGATATCTCAAGCCTTTTGTATCATCTGATACTATAATCTCCTTATCACCAAATCGTTGCAACACACGCAATCAATGCGTTGCCAAAAATCTGCTGTACATGGCTGGAGTATTTCAATTCGTTTTTTAGGTCTTATGAATATTTTATTGTTATTCTTCCAATTTTCCTATACGTTTCATTGAAAGAATCTGCTGCTGTAACAAGAATACTAAATATTAAATGAATCTATTTCATTATATGAATGTTTTTACCTTTGTGAATATCAGACCCTTACAGTTCAGACTGGATCGCTTTCACTAGAATTAGAGCCAACGAAACCTCGGTCATTATCACTCCCATTTGCTCCTTCAAAGGGGGCATTACAATGTGACTTGGGTCTCCAAATTTGAATTCCGTCCGTGCCAGAAACACCCAGGACGCCATTTAAGTAATCACTCTACGGAATAAAACAAATTCTATAGACATTTCATACAGATTAAGACTAGATTTACGGGACGCGTAGAAAGTAATGCAAAATAGTCATGTTTAGTGTTCTGTAAACCTAGTGTCAATATCTCTCTGATCACTTACTCTAACTATTGCGCCATAACTCGATTCGAGAGTAGCAAGGTGTCGCGGAGGATCTGTAGGGGTAGCTATCCTAACCGTTTCATCCGTGGACGTGGTTATCAAACATCCTGGTGAAACATGTACACCAGTTATACCCTTTTTATGCTCGGTAGAATAACTCTTGACCACCTCAAAATTTTTCTTTGGATCTAGTACGTATAATTTCGCGGAATTATCTCCCACATAAATTACATCTTTCTGCATACAGACGCACATAGGGAATGATTCAGTGATCTGAAACGCATTCGTTTGAATCATTAAGCTGCTATGATATCAGGCGATCTCTTGCTAATCTTTTCTTACAGTAAAATTATTGATGATTTTCCTCGTTCTCAGATCCCATACGGACACTGTTTTATCTTCGCTAGTCGATACAATGAACTCAGAATTCATGACCACTTTCACAACAGCTCCTCGATGCGGTTCGTATGTTACGATCGGAGACGAACCCGACCTCGTGTCGTATATCAAGACGGTTTTGAAAAACGATCCTGCAGCGAGCAGGGACAGTTCTGGACACATTGCTAGTGACAACAGAGCACCCGCGGCCCTACAAAATATTTGTTACTCATATTAAACATGAAGAGCCTCGGAGACGATACAGTAGTTTGCACAATGATTTCTGACAGAGCGAATGAAAGCATGCAAACAATGCTAAGCTGTTTCGAATTTCTTCTCTAAGGAGAGACCTTACGGGAATAGTACCTGCAGTTTAGCATTACAATACTAACTTTCTAACGGTTTATTATCATGAAATTTGTTAATGACAAAAGTTCATGCCTTCCTCGCTCAGCCTTTCCATAACGAGAGCAGCGAAAGTGACCATGTTAGTTCTCATGTACATTTCATATGTTTTGAAGGGGACAAGACCAGATTCAGTAAGCGTCCACACTTTAATATGTTGGTCCCAGCTGCAACTATAGATCATGTTGTCTACTGACGTTATGTCCCAAATCCATCCGTTGTGAGCAAAGTTTATACGTGTTACATTCTCTTTCTCATTGTCTTCGTTGGGAAGCTTCCAACACACTAAGGATCGATCCCTTGCTCCAGATATACAAATACTTCCATTCTATGTGCAAAAAAGTTGTTAGCAATTTATCGTACACAAATTTTATCATTTATCGTACACAAATGCTCACGTGTACTAACTGCAAAGCATCAATAGTGCTGGCTTGCATATCTTTAAGTGATAGTTTCTCCATAGAATCTTTTATAGACTCTTCTTCTGACCATAATGATATTGATTTCTCTAATTCCATGCATGATAACTTCCAATAGAGCTCATCGACTTCAGCTGAAAAGAGATGATACAATTCAGTTGAAATTAGGGGTATTATTGGCATGTGGCAAACATTATTTCTATTACAGGGTGTTTTGTTTCTCTTTACCAATATATATATATACCAAAATTTTCGAGAACCCATCCTGATACCGAATAAACTTTTCGAACGATGACATAATCGTATTGTTGTAGTTGATAAAATAGGAGAAGATAAACAAACCATCCTGTATATGCAAAGAAGGAAAGATCTACAACCCAGAAACTTGGACTACTAGGGTAGATCTATTGTTTAGTATAGTAGATGGTGGTTTATTTATTTACGGAATGGTTGTTCATGCAAGGCTCAAGTTGCTATCAATTCAAGCTAACCAGGAGGCAAAATTGGGTAATCCGAATGTGGACACATGTGGCTGATTTTCATTTTCCATATGAAGTCATCGCTCAAAATCTCATTGAATTGTTTACACGCTAAGCTCAGACAATCTCCCACGGTGGATGCATCTAGGAATGAGCAAATGTGGAGGAATATCTGAAACAACAAAGTTATGTCAGCGATGGGTCTCTATACGAACAAGCGATTTATTTAAAGGTACACGTACTTGAAATTATATAACAATTTATTAAAAATACATCGATCGAGCCAGGGTCGTGTAAAAAAGTGCTATTTAAAAACATTTTAATATAGGCGCTTTGTTGTACATTTAAATATGCCACATATATAAGAATAGGCATTTAAAAATGGCGACCGTGCCATTTGACTAACAATACCACGAAATTCTCGAAACGTTCTACTTGTTTTCTAATAGTATATGTACGTTACAGTTCAGTGCTGACAGAGTTTATTCAACTTCGCACATTGATTATGAAAACACCTTTTTCGTTTATCGCTCGGGAAAACGTTAATGATTCGAAACGTTTGAAAAACGTATTACATACAATGACGGTTATTCCATTGTTTGTAAACACAAAATATCCTACGTTTATTTACCGATCTTTGTACTTGAATGATCGAACGGAATTGATCAAATTCGCTGAAAATTGGGATTGGTGAAAGTTAATCGAACGAACTTGAATATTAAAGATTGAGACATCTTGAAGCACGAAATGATAACTTCTCGGAGATTGTTTTATGGAGAAAATTGAACCTGCACGTATCAGGAAGTATTTAGAAAATTTATTAATGCAGACCTCGACTGGAAGATCCAGTAAAGATAGTTGGGATTTCTTTTGATCGTCCATGGCTTGATAGCAGCTCTGTTCCACATCGGACATTTTAATCGAAGACAGTCAGCACCGATTGTTACGTCTCTATACAATATCATGCGATCGACACTCCAGCGATTCAGTGATTCACAGCGCAGCAAAAAAACGAGAATTAACTGTTATTTTTATTTAGCGATGTTATTATTGACTTTGAGCGCATGACTCAGTTACTGATCGCCGTTTTAGCAAAGGGTAGGGATACCTACTCTTTGGTTTTAGTACATTTCAGGACTAACCCAGTCCTAGGTTGGGCCCAGTATTGCCAACAGCGTTTTAAATATACAATAATTGTAAAAACAATTAGGGTACCAAAATAAAGAGTATGTACCTTGAATTAAATGATCCATCGCAAATTGTTTAATATTTCGCTTTACAATACTTTATAAAATATCTTTCACTCAAGTGCGTAATTTAGGTTATGGCAGGAGGAAAAGTGATGCTTCAGGTTGTCACGATCAACTCCTTTTGTAAATTGATGCTTAGTTACGTTTCGCTGAGTGTTTACGAACAAATAGGTTTTTTCAAATATATTCATGTAAAAAAAATATATATATATAAAACATTTTTTATTTTGGTCCACGGGAACCAAATCTCCCGCACATGGCTGGTAACGTGGCAACCACAGCTGCAGAAAATTCAAAATGGATCTTCGCTTTGAAATGATCGGTCAAATCTCAACGAAATAGTCTTTATTCTCGTTCGAATACTGACGAATCGTACGAACATTTACAGATCATTAAACAATAAATCGGTTTACTGACTTAGAAATTGAATTGTTACATTGTTTTCATATCAATTCAACAGAGCGCGTATTTTAAAATTTCAAATCAATTTTGTCTAACAATCATTAAAAAACAATCAACAATGATAACAGATATATTACAGTTAGGCGTTCCTAACTGCGAAGAAATATAATTTTACAATCATCGATATTACATACGGTTTTTCAAAACAACAATGTTTACATTCGTTTTATATGCATGGTAGATGTCACCTTTCAACCACTTTGTAAACTCTTTTAGTGCATTGTATTGGAAGGCAATACTTAAGTAAAAGTAACATAGCGATCATACTAAATGATCGCAATTGTCTTGGAATATTTCTCTCCGCAATATAGTTTCATATAACATTCATTCGATTTTAAATGCAAACACTTGTGTACAAATACAAAAATATGTTTTCGCATAAAATATATCTGTGTGTCTCGTTTCTTTTTTTACGTTTCAATGGTATTTCGATAATTCGCTATCGTTATGCAATTTCGTATTAATTATTGTATTAAATAGATGACTCGTCAACAATGTTACATCAATCACCAGTTCTCGCGTAAAATGCACAGTAATATCATAATTGTGATACTAACTTACGAGCTACAATGATCATGCACGTTGAAGTAATTTGTTAAGTTAATTGCCAGAAATGATACTATAGCACCACTCGCGGATCCTATTTGCATGAAAGCGCCCGCTTTTAAGAGCGTTGCCGGTAGTCCCGCATTTCTAAGTACAGAGACTATAGTTAATTTCAAATAAGAGATACAGCCGACTAGAGTTGTCCATGCTATCACAACTAGACAAACGCCAAGCATTGTATCTTGTAGCGGCGGAGACGGCGACATTAATGCTAAATATATAACGTAGCTTCCGATCGCCGAGCATATCATAGTTAAATAAGTGATACTTTTTACATCGGACACTACGAACCAATATGCCAACAAACATACCAACGGATTCGCAAACTGAGCAAACGTAATCGATAATTTGTACGCTATGTTCCCATATGGCAAGCAAGAGTAAGATTGTATGCCGGGAAAGACACCATTGCTGAAAAAGCAGCAAACAGTTAATAGTATAAATAAGTAACATCGCGTTCGCTTTACTAGGCCCTTGTCATTATTATCATGCTGATAATGTTTTCTATCATTCGACTCATTAGAAATACTTATATGTGTTTCATTAGATATTGTATTACCAGACTTATCACGATCTTTTGTACTTTGTACTAACGATGAGTACTCTAGCATAATAAACGAAGTTAGAGATAAAAACAGAACGATAAAAATAAACACAAAATAATCATTCGAGGAGAACTTTAAGCTCTGTCTCGAAGGATCTGTGGTATCGTTATTAGAGGCTGTGCATTCGGAGGTGTCTACAACACCTTGAAGCAAGGCAACTACACTTGGTAACACACCGCTTAATCCTTCGCCAATGAAGAACGATACTAAATAATGTTTGTTAAAATTACGAAGGTATGGCATGAACAGCACAGAGCTGAAGCAGCCTACCAATGCGTTGAAAAACGTTAGAATAAATAATATGAAACTATACTCGACTCCATTTATAATGGTCGTTTCCGAGTGAAAAAACGATAACAATCCCATTGCGCAACTGCCTAAAAATAACAAACATAATATCCACCAAGATTCATTTATCTTCCATCGAAAATGTTGCAAAGTTATATAAATTAGAGGCCCAACATTTGCTGCCTGTATCACTAGCACTAGGTAAGATGGTAAAGTCCAGCCTTCGGGCGAAGTATTGATAAGTACTGGTACTTGCACATATATTCCATTAATACCAATCCAAGTAGATATACCGAATACAGCTACGAGGATATGAGTAATGACGCGATCCTTTCTTTGACATTTTTGCGACCCTTGCGGAGCATTTGTCATTTCGTCATTTACATGTACGAAAAACAAATCCTGGACTTCTTTCTGAATAATGATCAAGAATAGTTCAATAGATGATTAAATAATTTGCATTGTAGGAATTACACGAGTATCTTGCAACCGTTAAATATTCTCACCTAAACGTGTTTTCTTTGTAAAGCGATTCGTTTTGATTCAATTTGACTCATTTATAAGATAATGTATTCCACTAACGGTAACACTTTGTATTCCGTTTACTCATATAAGAGTTTTAGAGGTACTAGAAGGTTGATTAGGGTTCTCGTATATATTACACTACTGCCAGAGAAACTGATGTGATGAAACGATATTGCCTCTGCCTTCGCAGCTATTGCTTAATCTAGGCAATAAAATTTATCAGATAAAGCACATAGTTTGTACGTTAAAATTGACAAAATGAAAGCTAAATTTATGATGAAATATGGTTACATACATTGTCTCTCAACGTGGATCCGCGCAATTTGAATGTTGATAATACTGTTGCAGAACTGATGATTGCATTAACAGTAATAATTTTTTGTTGAACATAGCTATGGACATACACATACGCATACATTGCTACGAAGTACGTGGTGAAATTGCACGTTTTGCATCGAAACGTTTCAAGTACAATTTACAATTATATATAAAATATTTATGTTCTAGATGTATAAAACCCTATCAAGTACATACATTCGTCTAAACTAAACCCAATCTCTTTAAAATATATATTTAAAATCGAAGTAGAAATGTAGTATATATATTTTACTTGAATTTATTAAAATATTTGTTCCTGCATATATTTTTTATAAGTTGTTAACTTTTACCCTGACATCTTCTAATGAAAGCAATTTTAATACTAGTCATGTACAAACAGTGAATATTCGATATATATATGTATGTACGTATAGGCTGTATTGAAAATAGTGCTACAAACAAGAAAGGTGCAATTTTATATAAAAAGAATCAATCAGAAATTTTTGATTTATCTTTTCATGTAAAAGCACACCTTTCCGTCTTTCGTCACGAATTTCCCCGCACGCTATATACATATTCGATTATCTTTCCTATATTAAAATCACTAATAACAGGAACTAAGAACATTATTGGAATTTTATCCTCTCTATTTGTTTAGAACATTTTGTACAATTATACAACGTTTTCGAACGATTAGCCGGTGAATGCCGTGCACGGTGAATAAGACTGAAAGATTTTTGCATGATTAATTAAAATGAATGTAACCACTGCTCCACATAACGAGCCAACTTGTGTTGCTACACCAGTGTAGTAAAGACCCCTGCCTGGGTCAGGCCTAAACAATGTAGTGACACCTAATTTGGTGAATCCTATTAAACCGCTAATTATTATCCAAGATAAAACGACTAAAAATTCACCGACCCATGTACCTTGCAAAGGTGGAGTAGGTGAGGCGGCAGCTAAAAAGCAGATAAAGCCAGACAGTATCATAAGAACTGCTGTTGTGGCAGTGAGAAGACTTACTTTTGGCGTTTTAATAAAGAAACCTAAACACATCGCCAAAGGACCGGACATTGAAGATAGTGTAACAGTTAAATGATATGCAACATTTCCATATGGTAAACAGGAATACGACTGAATACTCGGTAATGTACCGTTACCTAAGAAACAAACAACAGCCATCATACTTAATAAGTAGGAATACACTTGTTTGGACATTGTCCATCCAGCGTTTGTTTTATAACTTGGCGGTGCTCTTGTGTCTGTCGGCAGAGTTTCCATGCTACCTGGGGGTTTGACGCACTCCCCGATTGCAATTGACATATTATTTAACCCGAAGAAAGACAAAAAACACAGGAACAATAAAGTACCGGTAAAAATAAAGTATGCCTGACAAGAAAACCTAGGTTCTGGATAATGAGGCACAAATTCTATGTGAGGAGATCCTGGTGTAGTAACGTTCAAACACGTTGGATTTCCACCGACACCTTGGATCAATGCCACCATGCTCGGTATAAATGAGCTGAGCCCTTCTCCTATAAGATAGGTCACCAAGTAAATTTCTCTATAGTTCCTCATGTAAGGCATAAACAGAACTGAACTCGTACATCCGACAATGGCCGTTACAAACATCAGCGACAAAAGAGCAGTGGAATGCTCGTTGCCAAATACGATTGATGTTTTCTCATACACAAAAGCCAATAGAAAAGTTGCTAATGATGCTGCGGCCAGGAGCAGGTAGATAATGTATTTATCGCATGCCCATGAACTATACCTAAAATATAAAACAATAGTTACTTAATGAACTTGTAAATTATGTACAATAGGTTCTCGCTCGTTGCATTTTGTTCTTTTTTTCGAGCAAGATGGGAAACATAGCTTAGTGGAATGATTGTTCCTTTATGTTGTATTAAAAAACCTCAGATCTTTTTTGAAATTCCGATCTAGCTCTTGCACAACCAGCGAGTACCTACTGATAGTGCGATCCGGTACCTACTTTATGTACAAAGTGTAAAGTATTGGTCCCAAGTTGGCTATTTGAACTAACACTACCATATGTGCCGGAAGACTCCATCCTTCTGGAGAATTATTAACTAGAAGAGGCAGTTGCACGTAGATGCCGTTGATACCGACCCAGGCACCAAGGCCGAACATCAACGCGAGCAGGTCGACCAGCAACCTTCTGTTACTTAACTTTTTACTGATCATATTTGATTCTTTATCGTGCATTAACAACGGATCCACATTGGTCATGTGACCACGATGGCACGATTTGTCCAGATATCTCGCCGTGTTTCACGTTCTTGTTGACATAGAGACCGAGAAACAGTTGCTCGTCGAGCGATTTCTCGTGTTCTATTTCCCGGGACTATCTCGCACAAGGACAGTCTAATTAAAAATACGTATCGAACAAAAGAAGAATATTTTCTTCGGTATGCGAGCTATCTACTAATAATGGTTATTCAATCACAGTAATCTTCTTCGGTTACGCAGGCACTTTCCGGGACTGTTCTTCAGGTTCGCACACGTTCAAGCTCGTCTTATGACATTTCACTACCGTTTTCCCGTGCCAGACATAACCTATGATAGCGGGTCACAAGACCGAACTTTCGAAACGCGCATGCACGTTTGAAATTCGAGGCTGCTTGCGCCAGACTAACGGGGAACCGTTGGAAACGATACCATAAAACTATAGGCACGACACGACGGTTCCTATATACATATGCAAATCGGCTGCCGGCCGCGGCGCGACTGTCGATTCTGTTGATTAATGGCAACCCGAAGCTGCTCGCGTAAGTTATTTGTCGAAGTTCTTCCTTTTTCGCGTTGAGTTTATCAATTATATTGGCGGATACGCCTTGTCGCGCGCAATTATACGGCAAACCTGATTTGCCCCTTCTAATTGGATAGATAAAGAACACTGTTCTATTTTACAGTCACGTGACTGTTTCTTTTCCTCGTTTAATTTCAACACTATATTATATACCTAATCGACGTTCTCCGATGATCTGAACCGGCGAGATTATACCGTATCTACATTTTTAGCGGAGTAAGATATCAATTTTCATTTCGCCGAGATGTCGTAAAACTAATGCTCGCTATATCTTCGTTCGAGTTGATGCATTCGATCGCTTGCATCGGTGTCCTTGACTATACGTATTTGCTGACGGTTTTGAATCGCCGTAACCGCAAGTGTGGAACCGTTTCTAAACAGTTGCCGGAGAAACGGACACCTGCATATATGTAACTGCAGTTGACTTTCGAAAAAAATTTATTAACTTATGTATGTTCATGCTTACCGTACTCTACTAGAGGTCCTTTGACGTGAACACTGAAACATCGTCGATTCGTTTTTTTCGTCGAATCAGAAAGAAACGCGACGATTGCGAAGATTGTTTCGTCGAGTGGACAGAACAGGGGAGAAACAGAGAAGTAAGAATCCAGCATCGGTTTTGAATATAGCAAGAACTTTATAAAAGACGAGGCAGACTCACAGATGGTTTAAGTACATTAGTATGTATAATATATAATATATCCTCAAAACTCTTTGGGAAACATGTGACGGTTGCGATCGCATTGTTTTATTTATTTTATTTTTTTTTTTTTATAGTTTTCTGAATAGATCACACGGATGAAAAAAGGGCGTTCTGTTTGTATTGCGTTTTTTTTCTTAAGTAGGTGCGTTTACATCGTGCGTAAAAACGTTTACGAAACATATACATCAATCGAAAAAGAGTCGTCACGAGGGTTAGAAGCTTGAGAAAAGGAAACGGCTCCGACTTCCTCCTTTGAAGTTGTGCCATTAATTATCGTCACGGCAGGGAACGCGTTGTTCTAATTAGTGTATGTCATCCGCTTATCGTGAAACGCGAATACAAATGACTCGAGGAATGTATTCTGTTTCCTCGTTACGTCGAAAACCGTTCGAGGTTCGAATGACGCACATGTTTTTCATTTCTATTTTTCCCTTTTTCTCAGTGACGACTAAGTAATGGCGGTGCGGGGCGCCGGACCGGAAGTGGCGGCGTTTTGTCCACGAAAGAGGAAGTCGCGTCGATAAGAAAGAACGTGACGCCAAATTCGGTGAAAAAGACACGGGGAAAAAATACTTACGATAAAATTACTGAGACAACATGACTTCGAAGTCGTGATCTAGGGCCACCAGATGATTTTATATAAATAAGGGTACAATTCGTACTTCTTGTTATCACAGAAAACATTAAAGGCAAACGAAATATTATATCAAAATTTACTCGGAGTTAATTGTAAGTGGTCAATGAATCAATACGCTTAAAATTTGACAAAAAGACTCGATTTTCATTTTTCAATCGTTCGGTATTCCCGAACAATTGGGTCACAAATGAGAAGCACAACTTCGTAGATTAGTGAAAAATGGTTTGCACACTTTCTAAAAACCCCGACATCGCGCTAAAAGTAGCTTTCACAAAGTGTTGCATCCACTTTTCAACAGACTGTCCGTAAAGGAGGACAAAAGAAGCGACATGCGTCAAAAAAAGAGTATGTGTACTCCAGAGAGATAGAACATCTGGTGAACCCTAGGCAAATCGTGTCACAGACGATCTTTTTACGTTGAACTAACGTGGTCGGACGTCGCCGCGAAAATGACTATAGGGTGTGGTTATTGTTTTATGTTTGTCGCTGTCTGCCAGCGCGCATGACGAACCATATGTATCGTTCTGTGTGAACTGTTGTGTTATTTTTTCGGATTTCTTTTCGTCTGTTTTTTTCTTTTTCATAGAAACGTTCGGTAGGAATGATGGATCAGCTTCGATGATTCAATTGGAATGCCATCGATCGGTTATCATCGTTCGCCATGCCTCGGATTATGCGACTTTCAAAAAATCATTTTAAAAAATGCAACAGAGAAGGGATTCGATAGCGTTTGTTTCGCAACCGAATATTTCCTCCGCTTTGCGATATGAATTCCGCTCGCGCGCTGCCAGCTTCTGGCCAATGCTTGCCGATAGTAATGCCGTCCATATTTCAAGTCTCGATTTTAAGGAAAACCGATAACGCGGACCCGGAGCAGCGATATTAACGTCCGCCCCTCTTGAAAAGAGTTACAGACGCGGAATATCGATGGACAAAAATTAATTATGCGACGCTCGGAGAGGGGATTGCAATATCGGCTCTGGCCCGACGGAGAATGGGGTCTGGGTTAGAGGTCGTTGTCCGATATTTACGTAGCCGAACAAAGGCTCTATCCGAACGGCTCGGAGCTTCGACAACATGCAAAAACGTCCGCGACTGCGAAACTGGCCGGAAAATTCGTTCCGACTACACCTCGTCCGGATCTCAACCTGATTCAATGTAATTTTAATTCAATTGATCGGATTATTTAGACCTTGAGATACTTATTGAGAATTTATTTCTGTTTCAGCAAAAGTATTTCGATCAATTTCCATTCAAGCTAGAACCTTCCAGAACGTTGCTGTATAATTTCTCACTGGAACGTACTGTGCGAGGACATTTTAAAGAGCGAATTCCTCGAACCTATTAAAAAGTTCAATAACTCTTTCGATCCCGGCGTTAATCAAAGTCCCCGAAAGGCCAATTGCGCCGATAGACTGACGCAAGTCGCTTGCTCCGAGAGACGTCCATCTCCGTGCGAATCGAGAATGATGAAGCAGCGGGAGAGAATATTCGGTTGATAAGGCGCGAAGGGCGACAGGGAACCGCGACGATAAGGGGCCGAACGATAGATGGGATCAGGACGCGGAATTCTTTGACCCGACTAGCATGGCGATCGGTCTGATAAATCCCGAACGTGTCCATTCCGTTTCGTGTTCCGCTCTCCTAGGCGACGCGTTTTGCCCACGCTCGGCTCCTCGTGAGATGAGTTTAATTGACTGAATTGCCGAGCCGAATCGCGGGCACGAGGATCGCGAACCTCGTTAAGCTAGCCTTCGCGACGCATGCGAGCCGAGACGCGGACTGGTTTAGCCTAGAGGTCCCTCTTTCAATAACGGCTCACGCAATCCCTGTAATTCACAACCATCCGATTGCCACGCGATCCTCTTTAGTGCCTAAACGTGCCGGACCATCGATGTAACTCCGCATTCTGATTTCGTTAATGCTTGCCTTTATCGTTACAGTTCATAGAGGTCCTGAACGGAAGATCGGAAGAATTAAGGCAGACTTCGTACACTTGTGAAGATTGCAACACAACTCGGAAAACATTCAGAACGTAACTTGGGTAGTCAATTATGAACATCTTATTCGTTTTTTTTTTTTTTTGTAATATGACCGGTGCAGAACAGTTTGCTGTCCTTTCGTGTCCCGACTCTCATCGGTCACACGCGCGTCAACTTGCTGTACGACCATTCTTCTCTTTGTTCATAAATTTGGTTGATAATGTCTGTCCTCTTCTGAGGAACATGTTTTCTTGAATTGTGTCACTTCTGTCGCAAGTGTTGTATATTCCACACAGATAAGGACAAATGTCCTTTGACCCCCACACGTTTCTGAAAAAACAGTTGCACAAAAGATTCTTTTCTTCGTAATCGTAATAGTGCAAAGCATACTTCGGTGAAGTATTAGTATCTTTCATTTTATGCAACTGAAACACTTCATGTTTCTGAGGAGCATTTGAGGATAAAAGAATATATTTGTCTTATCGCTGCTGAACGGACACGTCCCTTGCCTGTGTGGACAATGCAAATCTACCTTTTCACACGTCCCGCGTCAATGTTAATTCACGTTCAAAATCGCGACCTCTAAGCTCGTTCTTCCGCCTCTCGCGCCTTGTCCGAATTCATCATTTGTCCGGAGACCGATTATACTTGAGAATTTGTACAATTTCAGATTCTGAAGGAGATTCGGTTTTCGAGGTACCCCAGCTTTCGCCATAGTCCACCCAACGACGTCGCGACCATATGCACTTTCGGAACCGTGGATCGTCGCGCTGACAGACTTCTTCAGGGTTTCCTCCTCGGTCTCGGTTTGGGTGCGATTGTCAGAGCTGTTGTCACGCCTGTCGCAAGCGTATTCGATAGAAAATCTCTGGATTCGAAACCGCGAGACACAGCGGTTCGTCGGACTGACCTCGAGGGAAAATGGGTGTTTCGGGTGTGTGTGTCGGCAGGGTACACAAGATACTCTTCAGGGTCGCGGTTCCGTCTGCTCGAAGAAGGAACAGCGGGTTGAAAAGAAAAAAGGAAATAGAAGAAAAAGAACCGAGCTTAACGCCGCTCGCGAGTTCGCTTCGTTCGCGAGAACGATCGATAAAATCTGACAAATTGCACAACGATACAATTACAGTAGATACAATCGGTTCTTATTGCCTGCGCAGTTCGTCGAACTCGGCTCTCGGGAACGAGAAGTACTATAGCTTGGAGAACTATAGCTAGCTAGGGTCGAGTTCGAGGATCGTCGCGGCTTGAGAAATCGGAGACAAGCTTCGAAGAGGCATCCACATCGACGAATGCGCTCTTCTGCGGACGAGAAAACATGGCCGGGCAATGGAAAACTGATTTGGTTTCTCGGCTTGAAATAATGTGGGATTAACTCGTGTAATTAGCTGAAAAAATTGGTCTCTTTTTAACGTAGATCAATAATGTATCCTGCAAATGCGTAATTGAAGTCTGAAGTCGAATTATTGACAGAGTTGCATCGTGTCAAACGTCATGGGTAGACTTGACGTTCTATATGCATTTATGATAAAAATGAGCAGGCGTTATACAAAGCAGAATTAATTCGTACATTTTAACGAGTATACTGCTACTCTGGAGATTTCAGGACGAAAAGGGGGTAGAAAAATCAGTCCAGCGAGCAAATTTTTCTCTGACTGGTAGAAATAGCGCGGCGTAAGCAAAAATAAACAGCTCTCAGCACGCTCGAGCAAATTGGAGAACGTTTGCTGAACATTTGCAGAAATTCCATGAGAAAGAAGACAGTCTGCTGCGTAAGACTAAAATGGCAGACCAGCACAATTGTAGATTTTTATAAAACTTGCCTCAGAGGCAAATTTTTTAAAAATTGCCTAATTTTCAGCACGTTACACGAGTTCTCGTATAACATCCACGGATCAGACCAAGTCAGTATGCGATCAGCCAGCTCTATTCCTCGTGCGCACATTATAATAAGATGAGAAAGTTTGAATCAAGGACAATGCAGGAAGGCGGTGCGCCGCTTCCTCTACGTTTCTTTCCTCCAACACACTTACGGGAACACACAGTGAAATGTCTGCGGGTCCTCGGCCATCGTAGGCATAGGATCAAGCTTTGGGGATCGCAAGATCGATCTCCTTTTTGCGCACGGATCCGGAAGATTCAATTTTTCGGCTCTGTTCTCGACTCCGTTCGCCGCTTTGTCACCGTCGAGCACGACCGAGAAAACGTAATCTCGACGACGAGGACATGTATTTCGTCGGCCGCCATCATAAAATGGAAATAAGGCGCCGATTTTCTCCGGCGAAATTGCATAAATTCCCGCTGACTCGAAAACCGAGTTTCCTCGGCAACGGGAAGATCATTCTCGCCGGATAATTACCAGCTATTTGTTAGTCTTATCTCGCCGGTTTAGTTTCCTCGGGCAACCTGAAGGGCCTCCGGTGCACGATCCACAAACCATGATTAGGATATCGTTAGCGAGACCCGGCGAACTATTATTCTTTCGCGATTAGAGTATCACCGGGTTCGCCGTCTTTCGCTCGAGGAGCGAGGAGCAGCTTAAGGTTGAAATTACGGTGGAAGTTATGGCGTAAATTGTATGACCTGCTAAGATATTACTCGTTGAAATAATAGTGCGAATTTTAGGGGATATCTTAGCTGCGAGGAAACGCGCCAGAGCTTCAAAATGCAAAGTGGTTCTGCGCGGTGCTATCACATTCCTGACGGATCATTTATTTTTAAAAGTTTCGCACGCGGTAAATAATGATAGGGAGTTGCAACGTAATCCAAAATAATTGTAAGAATGTACCACTGTTACGCATAATTCTGTTAACTGGGAACGTAGCGAGCTGCAAAACGAAAATTGTCATTTTCTAACAGAAACGTAAATTTTTATGAAAAGGAGAACTCTCATTTTCCGTCAAGAATGTGTTAAAAGTCGACGGAGTCAGAGAATAAAAATAGCGACACACGGTGGGCCGTTTCCTGAAAATAGATGGCCTTAATTGAAAAAAATGCTCGTGTCGTGGAATAAGCTAAACTTAGGTCTATTCGTAAGCTTATACTTAAGATAGCAATTAGACTGTGGATTTTCCGCATTTATAACAACAATGATCTGGTAAAATACAAAACCGTGAAGATATTACAAGATTCTGCATGTATTGTTATATCATATTCAACTTAGTGAAACTATTAACAGATAAAGTAAAATTATCAAAGTAAGAAACGTACTTTGTCAACAATATCGTATAATTAACACAGAAAATTTTGCATAAATATCCACAGTCTACTTATAACGTAAAGTCGTCAACTTATGCATAACAATTCGACCACCCACAGTAACTTTAAACAACTCGAGCCGTTTTAATGGCAGATGAATAATTCGACAGACTTCGATCAGAACTGTACACCTTCGGAAACCCATTCTGGCGTGTACTCAAAGATCTACAGCTAACATAGACACGAACGTAGTCCATCTTTTCGCGTTTCCGGCCCACTGTGCATCGATCGAAATTCGCAATTCTAAGCATTCGTGAGAAAGGTAGCTCTCGATCCCGCGATCCCCGGTGAAATCCTTCTCCGCTTCGCACGCATATAGGCACAACTCTCGTAATCTTCTTTCGTAAATCTTCAACAGTTTAGTACAGTTATATACAAAGTATACAGACTCCGCTACGCGCCATAGGAGGGATAAAACTTTTCTGCGACGTATCCCGTGTCCGCCGGTGCTCTGGCGGATTAAAGTCAACCGACACGGGCTAGCATGATTTATCGGGCGAAATCTCCCGCTGCCTAACTCGGCGCTATTCTTCTCCTCTCTTCGAGACACTCGAAACGGTATCAGGTTCTCGAGCCTCGGGTTCAAATCCGGGAGCACCGGTGATGATTTCGAGCAGCCGAACTCTCTGATAAGCATAAAATTGTAGCGCGTGGTAATTCGCGAACCGTCGATCGCTCTGTGTCCACGTGCGCAAAGTGATACCGATCTCTTGCTCTTGATGCTGAACATTGAACTTTATGACGCCGATATCGCGTTACTTGATTGCGGGAAACTCCAGTTTACGCAGACTAATTTATGTTTACGGAAGCTTACGCCGAAGTTGATAACGAGATTAACGTATCTGAGGCGAATATGCTCCGAAATATGACTAGGCAAAAATGAATCAGCGGCGAGATCAGCTGCAGACGGTCGACAGGCTTAGCAGGTCGACCTAGTTTGACCATTTGTAATTCTTTACACTTTGTAATGTTGACTAGACAATATGTCGAGCGTAGAATTACAACTTTGGATAGTTTTCTTTCAAAAAATTATCAAAGTTGATCACATGTGTAATTACAGCGTCAAACTAGGCAGACTTCAACAAGCGATAAACAAGTAAGAACTGCAATAAATCTTTGCTTGTCAATTGATCAAGAACGTCTACTCCGTGGACGTTTTGCTGGTCCGTCTAGTCAATGGTCAATACGCAATGGCACAACTTTTATCAACCTGTTAACCGAGAGAATTAATTTTTAAGGCTGAACCTATCATATGAAACGATTCAATACATTTGGATATTTCCTGGTGCCTATAAAATAACAAACGTCTACAACCAATAGTTTTCGTAATAGGATCACCCGGTTAACAGGAGAACGAGGTTGCGTAGTTCGAATAAATTTGTAGAAAATTATGAGGGTGAAATGGGGGATGTTTCACGGTGTAATTAATCGCGGAACATTATCCAGACTTGCGTCGATGAGCGCTGGCTTCCAGCACCGGCGCTTTCAGCAAGCTACCAGGGGACTTGACGAGTTTCATATGGTACAAGTGTGCCCGAATCACCTGCGGACACACGTGTACACGATGACAACAACGACGACAACGACGACGACTTATGGTGATCTATCTAAACGCGATTGTGGACCGTCGGTGCCGTATCGATCGTTAGCTACCGATATGGCGGACCTGCACACCGACGTGCACGTATCGCAAGCGCGCACGTATTGCAAGCGCACACGTGTCGCAATGTGCAGAGCGTTGCTTGCAAGTACGATTAGGGAGAAATGGGAGAAAGGTTACGCTAGAGGACTGCGCTCCCCGAGAACGGGAACGGAGCCTTTAATGGGACGCCATGTCGAAATCTCTGAAACGCGTGGGAGGAGGATCCTTCGCGAGGATACTCCTGAGCACTTGCACCCATTCGGTTGAGTTTGCGGACTGCCACCTGCAACGTCACTCGAGTCCTACTCGACTTGAAAAATACACCGCGTACGATTCTCGAGAGATAAGTGCCATTACTGCGATTTTTACCAAAATCGTGTAGAAACTTGAATGAAACCTGAATTCAATCTTGAATGTCGCGACGAAACGTATGAAATACAGGTCCACATTAAAGTGCACTGTTCAATCAATGAACTGAAGAATAATAGGGTGGTGGGAATAGGAAACGAACAAAGCCGTCCGCAATTCTAACGCGTCGAATTGGTCCCGGTGACGTTCCAGTAAATCGTGGCCCAGGACCGCACGCTCACTCGAAAGGGACAATCGAAACCGTTTGATTTCGGTAATAGATTGCGTCGTGATGATCAAATGCATGGAATGGCCGTCGCAACAGAAACTCCATCTTCATTCGAACATCAAGTTCGAACACATCGTTCCTCGAACGACGAGACTGATCTTGTTATTTTCAGGTAAACGCGCGCGCGCAGCTAGACATACAAGACAAAGAGACCAGCGGTTCTCCCGAACCTTCCCCTATCACTTCAGAGGGCAAGAAAATCCGGTGGAAAAGCCTCGGGGCAACGCTAAATAAAACATTCAAGGTGGGAGCTTCTTGAAGATCAGGCAAGATAGCACCTAGCGAGCGATGGCTTCCAGAAGATCAAAGGTGAGAAAGAGGGGCTGTCCTTTAAAGAACAAGAGAACGAGATCCGGTGGAATTCGCAAGTGGTTGGGAGATTGAAAAGTCTGGGAAAAGACCGCGAGGAAATTTTCTACAGGTCTGAAAGGACCTTCCGAGAATCGAGGAGTTCAGGAGACTCTGGTTCACATGGTCGCACTGTGGTTTGGCTCGTTGAACTAAGAGGGAAAAATCAGTGTAAGTTGCTGAGCATAGAGACTGAGATAATCCAGCCTTCTAAAATATATAAATAGCATAGTTAAATATGAAAAATATAGAACTAAACAGCTGAGGTTCAAATAAATTCATATAAGAAAATTGGACTTACAATGATTGGTTTCTGAGTATATACAAAATATGCATACATGAAACAGCTGAACTTTTTGTTAAGATGGTGAGACGAGAGGAAATTATAAATTATTTTCTTTTTAGGCATCCGTCTGAGGTACAAGATGCTCGTGAACAAGCTGGAGAAGCGGTTTGCGAGTTTTTCCCTCGTAACGCGACGATGCAGACCACTGTGCGTCGTCCCGATTTCGCTTCGACGAAATGAAGTGTTAATTGGTGCGCTTCCGTCGGGCGAACGAATCAGGGGTGGAAAAAAGAGAAGAATCTCGACGGGGCGGTCCGCTCGGTAGTCGGACAGCGAGACTAAAGTTTAACATCGAAAAAACGTCGATCCCGGAGTGCTCGACGGGATGGGACGAGCAGGAAATTAGGTGACAAGCATGCGATCCAAAGGTCCAAGTATCGTTCGATGCCCGGCCGGAGAACGCGGCCGGGGTCACTGTGAAAACAAGTGTGCACCTTCGACGAGCTATAAATTCGCTGCTACTTCGATCTAGGTCTTACATGTGACGCGGACGACGTTCGTGTTTCTACACCCTCTGTACGGGAATATTTATTAACTTGGCCCGGACTGCGCCTTTGAAACTTCCACGCCGTGCGAAGAATAATACTTTCTTGAGCTACAGTGCTGGACATTTCACTTTGTAATTAGATTCTGAATTTTTAAATAGACTTCGTATAGCACGACTTCAGAAAGTGCCCCGAGGGAACGTGATTTCGTTCCAAGAATTTTTCCAATGTTATTCTACGATGAACATAGTCTCAGGAATTTTGCTTTACGATGAGATTCTGAATTTTTACACAGACTTTCACTTATCTTCTGTTCTTGTAGAATACTGTAAAGAGACGTTTGTTCAATCAATCTTGCCAATGTTACAATGTCTGCAGTTTTGGGAATTTTGCTTTGCAATTAGCTGCTTATTTTCTGTCTTCAGGAAGTTCTTCATAGAAGCATGATTTTGTGAAGCTTGCCAATGTTACAATGCTTGACGAATTTTGTTTTGAAATTAGACTCTGCAGGAGGTTTCGACTTTATATATCTGTAAATGGTTAAAAGTTAAACAGTGTTGCTCGAATGTGTCTCTCACCTCACGATTTTGTAGAGTTAATTTTGACACAGTTTTTAGAGTCGGTACGATTCACAGACGTCGTCCCCGAAGTATTGAAGATAGCATGAACCCGTGGAAGTTTCGTCAGGTTCCAATTCTGTTCAGCGTTCCAAGGATACAGGATCCAGGAAACCAAGGAAACATCGATCGTCGACGCGCTCTACGTAGACGACGGATCGATCGACAGCTTTTGTACCCTGATCTCTTGGCCCAGGTTGATCGAAAACGTATGCTCGCAGCATTGTTCAACGCCGACGCCTGCCTGTACACCACCTGAATCGCTCCGCGACGAGATCGAACAACGCGCCCCTCCGGTTCGCCTACTTTCGTTTATGTAACATCGACTGTACTCTATGTTTGTTTATTTAATTCATATCATGTTATTTATTTATTTTTTTTCTTCATTTAACACGTTATTTTTTTTATTTTTTGTTTAGTGATGTGTACGTACTACGGATAAATTTACGCTTCCTTACGGAGTCTGCGGCGACTACGCCGCAACGGATCCATTATTATCAAAGAAGTTTTCGCAGACGATAGGTGAAAAAAGTCTTTAGAGGAAAATAGGTATTTTGTTTGCGTTCTGTTTTTTCCGTATTTTTCTTCTCTTTTTATGTTTGGTATTTTGTTTTTTGTTTTTTTTTTTTTAGTAAATTGAAAAGTAGATAGAATCGTATCCGTGTTCGGTTTTTTTTTTTTTGTTTTTTGTTAAACGTGTAGAATCGAAAACGTGGGTATTTTTGGACGAGACTGGTGTGATCTCTGATAATTCTAATCGCTCGTCTCTCTCCCCGTTTGTATGTATATCCGTCGAGGTCCTCTCTGGTTCCTAACCGGGGTATGTGGTATAATAATAATGATAATAATAATAATAACCATAGTAATAATAATAATAATAATAATACGTGTTTCAATAATGCGTGTTTCTGTGTGAAGTTTCGACCGGTCATCCGTAAATCGATTATCACCGAGGTCGGAGCCGTCTTGTTCCCTCTTCCGTGGTTCCCGGAGGCTGAACAAAAGTATGATCATCTCTCCTCTCTGCTCAAAATGTGTGTTCTCTGGTTGGTTCCGTTTCAGCTGGATCAAGACGGAGGAGCTGTCCTTCGCCTACTAGCATCGTCGTTCGCCCACCCGCCTCGGATTCCGGTCGGCGAAACAAATTGGACGAAAGTGATCAATCGGCTGTCCCCGGACAATACACGACGCATCATCGATCATCATCATCATCATCGTCGTCGTCGTCGTAGTCGTCATCATCATCATCATCATCATCATCATCATCATCATCATCATCATCATCATCATTAGCAGCATCATCTTCGACACCGGCATCGTCCCGCTGTCTCTCCGTCGTCGTTTCCGTTCGCCGTATTGTCGAGAATCATCGGGGTAGAATCGTGTTCCACGGGCTTGTGTACAGCACCCGTGCAACAGAAAGGAACCTCCAACTTGTGTGTGTGTGTGTGTGTCTCTCCGCGCATGAACGCTGTTAGGGGGAGAGCTTCTCTCTCTCTTCTATTCCCGGTAGCATCTATACGCAAACATGCAACATCGTCTCGCCCGCGTTTCTCTCGGCCAGAGCCACCGTTGTACATATATATATATATACATATATATGCATATATATACATATATATGCATATATATATATATATAACTTCGTAAAACTCGCGACACCCGTACCTGGATTGTAGAGCGGTGTCGTTTGATTTCGGGGATCGTCAATAGAACTCGATCGGTGTGTGGTTAGTATACTAAGAGTGTAAGAGACAGAGAGAGAGAGAGATGCTTGGTGTGACGCGGATAGAGTTACGAAACACCGGGGTCTGGTGGGGGGAGGGCCCGGTGCAAAAACATCGAATCCATGATCGGCGACGACGATTCATTTCCCCTTCTTCCTTCCAGTCTTCCTCCTTCCTTCCTCACTCTTCACTCCGTCACACAACCCGATCACACATCATCATTGGTCATCACTTGCGTGTTCGGTGATCATCCGGATACGGTATCGCGGGTATTCTCTCGGTCTCTCGCGCCAGTCCACTGGTCCGCGGGTATGCGATTCTTCAGAGTGGCTCTCCCCGTCTGGTGGCCATCTTGGCAGCCCTGGAAGCCAAAGCGCCCAATGAGCACACGAGACCCGTCAGGGTCTCCCAGAAAGTGGTCCTACGTCTTTTGTGCGCTGCCTGACCGACGTACCCCAAATAATAGCCGGCGTAACGATCCGTCCCACGGTCCGAGGCGCTGTCCGACCTGCCCACGCTGGACCTGGCCGACTTCGGCTGCTGCACGATGCTCCGTCGATGTTGCTCCTGATGATGATGCTCGAGTACGCTCGACCTCGGTGAACCGTCCCCGTACCTTTGCTGGCACTGCTGGCCCCCCTCATCCGTCTCGTAGAGCCGTTGCTGGAGCTGCACGTTGCTCAACCGTCGGTCCATCATCCGCACCAGATTCTGGTGGACGCGACGGTCGTTCTCCTGCACGATCGGCAACTGACGCCGGCAACCGGCGCCGGCTACCGGCGTTTGTTGCTGCGACGGTTGCTGTTGCTGTTGTTGCTGCTGCTGCTGCTGCTCGTTCCTCTGCTGTTCCACTTGTCAGGCATATTCGGTGTCCGTCGACGCGGATCTCTCCAAGTGCGACTGATGACCGGCGGTACTGTGGTGCTGCTGGTTCTGGTTCTGCTGTTGCTCCTGCTGCTGCGCTTGGGCATACGCAAGGCTCTTCTGGTAGCTGAACAGCTGCCTCTCTAGACTGTAATTGTCGGCCTGCAACGAGGCGATCTCACGTCGCATCTGCAGATTGTGGATGCGACACACGTCGTCGTACTTGTGGTAGGTCGCCTGGAACAGCAAGTGGCTCTCGTTCCATTCGAGACGGATCCTCAGCTGACCCTCCTCGGTCAGGAACAACGACTGGTTGTCCTTCACCGCGTTCGTGTCCAGATTCGTCTCCATGATTATACCCTCGTCCACGAGTTCCTGAGAGTAGTAACGGCTGAATGGCGCGCCGGGTAGGCTGATAGGCTCCTCGTCTTGCAACAGGTACGCTGACCAACTGACGTACCTGAGGATCAGATCAGATCCCTTCGATTAGCGACTAGGCTTTCACGACCTGTAAAGGGTATAACATTTCGTCGTATAAGAGTGAAAAATCAACGTACCTCAGATGATTTCGCGGAACGTTGTGGATGTCCTTGTAGACCAGATGTAGCCTGACGGTGTCCGAGTGTAGATCCGCTCTAAGGGTCCAGGCCTGTTCATCTCGATCGTAACATGGCGTAGGCGGCAAAGGTGCGGATCCGCAAGCTAGCACAGCTACCTCGCAGATGGTCCTAGCCTCGACCATCTCCAGGGACACTCTGACCACGCCTTTGTGCGCGATGTCGGACCACCTGACCTTCGGATGCCATCCGAAGCTGCAGCCTTCCGCGTCGGACAGGTCCTCGATCGGTCCGGAATCGATCCTGCGTTCGCCTTCGCCCAAAGCGACGGTGTACCGGACACGGCAGTGATGATGGATGCCGGAGTACCTCATCAGATAGACGCTGATGTGGCTCTGGTACCCTTCCCCCCTGGTACCAACCTCCTTGTTCCCGTGCGGGTAGACCACCAGGTTCCAGTCGAACCCGCCGAACGCGAAATAATCGGTCTCGAGCTTGAACGATTTGGTCTTGTCGGCGATGTTAAGCTCGGTCATGTAGACGGTCCTCACGTTCGATATCGCCAGCTCCAGCTGGAACTCGCCGTTCGTGTCGACGAAGTTCCGGTTGTAGAGGTCCGACACCGAGATGTAGTTCCGCTTGCCCTGGGCCGACGCCTCGCACGTGAACTTGACCCGCTTGCCCGAGAAGCCCTCGTTCATCGAGAAGTGCTGCCGGTTCAGCAGGGTGAACGTGAAGTCCACGTACACCCGCAGGTTCCTCGAGGCGCTTCGCCACACCAAGTACGCGCCCAACATCTTCGCAATGCAGAAAACAATCATGACTTTAGCTCGCAATCGGTCAACTTGCTTCTGGGGGACTTTGGGGTTATTGTGTTCGACAACGATACTGTAATGTCTCAATACAGTTTTCCTCCGAAACAAGACGACGCCTCGGGACGGCTTTCGTCGTGTTTCGGACGAGGGTACCTATGCGGCAAGACTTTATTCTCGAGTGGGCCCTGAGACTTCGGTTTATATAAATTGATTTGCTAAATGACGCGGAAAAGTTTGAAAAAGAAATTGCAAGTGCAGAAAAGCCTTGTTGTAATACATTTTATAAGATTATGTAAATGTAAATTTTATTGGCAAGACTGAATCCAAGGTTCGCGATTTTATTATGGACGGCAACCAGTCGCGCACAGGTGCTATTCCCGACGGCAGATTATCATTGGCGGGCTCATTAATTCCCCGATATGACCGTTGTTCAATTACTGAGTTAATCGCTGCATATTTCACTGTGCGGGCCGGGCCGGGCCGTGCCGTGCCGTGTTCCTGCATGTCTATTTACAAAAGCAGTAGTCGTTAATTGAATTTCAACCGTGTCACGGACGACTGACTTTCCGATGCTGTCCGCATTTATTATAGTCTAATGAACACCTCCTTTCATTGGGATTATCGTTTCTGACTTTCGAGGAAAATGGAAAGAGCCGTCCGACTTTATTATACAGGGTGTCCCACAAATGTACTCCCTCAAAAGAGTTTTTGCCTTTGCAAAAATGTTCTCCTCGGTCGCTGAGGAGAGTAAACACATTCGTCCTATACTTTACTAGTCAAAGTCAGCGGCAAATGCTGTCGACAAGATTCCTACTGTTCTTTGCATTATGTTACACTCCTCGGTGACCGAGGTCTCTCGAGGTTCTAGACCCCTCACGGGGTATACCCCGCGGGAGTGGGGATAATTCCGCGACATTTATCATAAATACCTCGGCGACATATGTCGAGGATTTTCTGTAAACCGAGTATCGATAGGACATTCTCTACTTCTGCAAAGTTATCATAGAAAACGATGGTAACTAGTTAATCGACTGATTGAAAATGAAACATAAACCGAAAATTGTATCAAGACTGACGGCTTTTTTGGAGTTTCAGAGACACGGGGTGAGTCGGATTCGAGGAAGTCTCGGATTACCTTGTTGCCCTGCGAGAACTTGACGGACCATCGTTGGAAGCCGCAGACGAGCTCCTTGCTGGTGACGTCTCTTGTGGGGTCGCGTATCACGGTCCTGGTGACGATGAACGAGAAGACCCGCGTGCCACTGTTGTCAGGCAGCTGCGCGAATCTGTTTAGCAGAGCCATCACCGCATCTCGAGGGCACAGCTAGGTCAATGGTCCACGATCGCTCGACTATGCTCTATGTTAAATTCCCCCTACGGCCGCTGCCCCGGTCGGAATCCCTGAAACAGAAACGAAATTCCGCCATGTACTCGTGCTATCTGGCCCCCCAGCCATTGTCCGATGTCCCTCGCGAGCTATTAACCCGTTCTCTCCGCTTTATAATATATCGTTCTCGGCTGTAGCCGTGTTACAGCACGGTTTCATGCAACCGCAGAGCCGCTCGCAGTTGCAGAAAACAAGGGAACGAATGTAAAATTGGAGAGACCGCGGAAATAGAGTTGCACGGAAGTTTCTGGGCTAGTGGCGCGTCTGTTTTTGAATTTTCAACGTTTCCACGCGAGTCGCGGTCCTGATTACTTACTGTCGCCAAAGCATCTTTCGTTTCCGCTTGCAAAACGTTTTCTCTTATCGCTTTCAGAAATTGATCACGTAGAACGAAGAAGCAACTGTTCAACCCGCCAGCTCGACACGATGGATTAACTCGGGACCTCTTGTACAACTGTTTCCGAGGAGCGTTCAAGGGTTAAAGGACTCTCGCTTCGCAGCAGCTAATGGACCCGGGAAGTCGAAAGATCCCCGAATCCCGGGGATAGTAATTCCGGCGGTGCCGTTAACAAAAAGTTTCGGGAGCTGTCTCGACAGCCGAGGGAAGAACTTTGGCAGCAGCAAAATCGCCTCGGTCGTTCCAATATAATCCTTTCTCCCCCGGTGCGTGACAATTAATGCCACAAGGAGCTTTACGTGCGCGACAGTATTTCAGAGTCGAAAGCGGATTACGCTCGGCATGTTGGATCTCGAGGCGAGGCGAGACGAGGTGGAGCTCAAAGAACACCGAGCGGAAGCACGCCCTTCTTCTCCTAAATACTTTGCCGATATTGTACGCTGGAACTTGCCAAACACTAATTAACTATGGCGCAGGCGAATCCACGCAACGCGCCGCGCCGTGACGCGAGTTGCTGTTTGAACCGGGGCGAAGCGTTGTCGGCTGTGTCTCTCGACATTCCTGGAAATTTGTCCAGTTAAGGGGGTCGCCTTGTCGACCTAATGAACTATCAGACGTTTATGAAGTTCCGCAAACGTCACTGCGAGCCAACTTGTGGTTCTGTTTCGGTCCGTGCTGCTTGCATCGGGATTTGAACCCCTTGCGTGGCATATTCGCTGTTTGTTATACAGAATTGTTCTTGTTAGCTGTACAAGTTAATTCTTGCCGTTAATGTCGTCTGGATTGATACCAGCAACTTCAGATCGGTGAATGCGCCGGTAGCGCATCGTTGTCAGTCAAGAAGTCAGCCGAGGATCGCAGAAGGGCAAAGTTCGTTTCGGTGTCGATCAAAGCCTAAAGGAGGGCGTCAGTTACGGTGAAGATGTGACTATAAAGGGAGCACCTTCCCGGCGACCACCGTGCAAAATTCATGAGTGAAAGGGAGCCACTGAACTCCTTCGGGGTGTCTATCGACCTCCTGAATTATAGATTGAGCCGCGTATCAGGTTAGCCGTCCCTGGGCATCGGACACCGTTGCGAATTCTTGCGCATTCTCCAAGAAAGTTTGCCCATCCTTCAGTCACCGATCGGACCGGAAACAATGTCGAAGCCAAAGGACGTGGTGCCCTTGTTCTTCAGGGACGGCATCGTCTATCGGGAATGGGGTTACTATTTGGCTAGACTGAACAAGTTTCATCTGTCCGAGTCCTACTTCGCGAAAGCGATCCAGCAGGGACAGCATGGGAACCTCAGGACATACCTGGGCCTTTGTAGGACCCAGGTTGATTATGCTAGGTACATCAGAGCCACTGCGACCACGCAGCAGTGCATCAGAATTGGTAGGTTCTACTCTTTGCGGTTGTTTGTCGGCCCGCTGAATTTGAAAATTTTGTGGGGTCTTCTCGTTCGGCGACACTGAGAAGAGCACGTTCTCATAGACCGGTATTTACTTTTCAGATCCGAACTACTCCCACGTGAAGAAAATGCAGTTGGCGACCCTGTTCCAAGTCGGCGAGTTCGAGTTCAGCATGGTGCACGCTTATCAGGGCTATAGGAAGCGACAAACAACTGCGCTGAAGAGGGGAATCCTCCAAGGGAACGAGACCGTGGAGGGATGCGTCGGCAGGAAGACCCATCCGAAGGCACTGTTGCTTCTTTCGCCATGGATACGGGACCTTCAAGATCATCGGGAGATGATGATCGAGAAGATGAAGCAGGAAGTGGATGAGCTGGCTGGTAAAAAGCTGGGAAAACTGCAACTGACCCTCAAAATTAGATCTTGGAACGTCAGAGGCATCAATGGCTGAAGAACTATTATTAGGGAGTTGGAGGATGAATTAGGATGACTGAATCTAAGGAATTTTTTAGTTGGTTTGCCAGAGATCGTGAACGAAGTCACTTTTTGTCGGTTTTCAATATCAATGTCAACTATAATGGCAAACTAACGAATTGAATCGGATGTGCTGATAATGAAGGGGTTGAAGGATGAACTAGGATAACACAGAGGCTAAGAACATGGTGGATAGCTAATTGAAAGTGGCAATGGACCAAGGAAACGCATTAGCTATTGATTTCCTTCCTCGGTTTCCTAGATTACTTGCTTTCACGAACGATGTTACATTTCGTCGATTTTCATTATTAATTATAATAGCAAACTAACGTGTTGTACTATAGACAGGATAACATAGAGGCTAACTGTGTGTTAGATTTTGTTTTGCGCTCCCAGACAGGTTTTGTTTTAACTTTCGTGGAAACGGTCATCAAAAATGCATTACACGAGCCTGTTACGTCCCGTTGGTTGTTTATACATTTTTTATGGTGTACCGCAAGCCGGGGTCAACTAATTTCTAAGTCCGCACTTAATTTTCTGATTTACCGATTTTCATTTTCCGGCGAATCTGGCCCTCGGGGTTAACAAAGTTACTTTCGTCACCGTTTGGAACTTCCTGTTCGGGCGGACTAATTGGACTGTAACTCGACGTCCCGGTTATGAGAACGACTTCCTCGCGAAAAAGCTCGTTACAACTTAATGTTGTTCGTTACATGCTTTAATCTTCCGCAATCTGGCTGCAATCTGGTTCGCGGGTGTTATTAACAAATATTGTTCGTCGGATTTGCATAACCGTTGGCTAATGGATCTTCCGAGAAACGCAGAAGGAGAATTAACTTGTTCGTTGGCGTTGAAGTTTTAATACTTCGATGCTGCGAACTTCATTGCTTAATAAATTCTCGGCACTTGCATTCTATTGTTTCACAATAGCTGTCTGAAGCACAGCTTGAAGTCTTTTGCGGCAACAAATATCTTTATCTTCATTGTTAACTGAAATTAAACTAGTCGCGGTTAAAGAAAATTAGCCGAACATCATTTTTATAAATCGGTTGTAAAACATTTTTTTATCAAATCAATCGTAAAAGTCTGGCCATTTTTCCCTTAATTTTCTTTGCAAAATACAAACCGGAAGTACTAACTATTTCGCTTGTTACAGACATAGATGAGGAACAATCCAGGTTCAAGGTCAACGACCCCGAAGTGCAAGCAGAAATGGCGATCAGAAAGCTGCAAAGTTACATCACGCAACTGTACCTAGGCCGAATGGCCTGCGACAAGGACTTCTTGCACTCTATAGCAGAGCAGGCAGAATTAGTAGACCATCCGAACAAGAAGTCGGCTGACCTGCTACATTATCACGCGTGGAAGAATTACAGGAGATCCGTGAACAGGTTGAATATCCTACGAATGCGTAAGCCGCTGTACACGTTTCTCTTCAAAAAAAGAGCTATTCCGAAAGGACATAAACAGATGATTGAATCGGAGAAGAGATTGAAAAGGAACCTTATTATCATCGAAGCGGACTTCTTGTTGCGTCGTCTTCACGAGACGAGAATAAAGAAAGATTACGTCTCGTTTTTCCAGTGAGTCGATGAAGAAGTAGCTTCTTTAGTAGCAGTAGGTTATGTCTAGATGAGCTCGTGTGTACTGTGTCAGGTTTTTGTGTATCTTATTCTTCTGTGTACTACACAATGATCTATACGAAGTTTCCGTCCCCCAGCATGGTCGACCGGGTGAAAGACAAATTCGACGGCTATTCCTTGAAGATGTTCCCTTTGAAGGAAAAGTGTTTGGACGCTGTCTACAACATGGTCGCTTGGGCGTACATCGACACCAGGGATCTAAGGCAGTTGCGGTCCAAGGAGCTGATAAAAACCTACGTGAAGCATCACTTGGGAATACGAGTAGCGGAATTGCCTCGCGACAGCGACATCGCTTGGGTCCAGGCGCACAGCGGCAAAGAGTCGCTTAAAGTCTTTCGCAAGTGAGATCCTGGACGCCTATCTTTTCGAGAACTATTCGCGAGTCGACGGATCGAAAAAGTTCGAGCACATGGCTAAAGCGCTTCGCCGGCGCTTTTTCTGCCGGATGAACTTTTGGGGACGCAAAGCCCGAAGATATTTATGGTTCGCGAGAGTCTGGTCGAAAACTGGGTCGGGATTTTTGACAGTCATAACTCCACCGTTACGCCTTTATCTCCCTTTGTTTGCCCCGGATGAATTTTGCTAAAGCGAGGCTCCACTTCCGGCGGGAGCATTTCCGTTGAAGTTCGCTTGAAAAGTCAGCTTGTTGCGTTCTCCGTGGGTGCCCTCGCATTAGCAGAATAAATAAATTTCTATCAAATGCTTAAAAGCTTCGGGGATAATCTTTAACCGCGTACTCTCTGCTTTCGCAGGAGACTAGCAATGGCGTCGAAACCTTTGGAGCTCGCCTGGCTCTTTCACGAGCTCTGCAAGTTCTTCATCGACATCCATCGCTACGACCTAGCCAGATTCTACGCGAAGAAGGCAAGAGACATGGGGGAGGAAGCAGAGAGCGAGCAATGGATCCTAAACGTTCACCATCTACTCCTCCGCATCGAGATCTCCCAAAATTACCGAAACGAAGCGAGAGAAGCTGCTGTGTTAGCGCTAGGCAGTGCCAAGAAACTAGGCTTGCAGTTCTTAACCGAATTCTACTTGTGGATAATGGACTTGATCGATGAGACCGACATGGAGAAGATGTTGGATCAGGATCCAATCGCCACGAGGCAGCAGTTGATCCTTGATTTAATGCCGGATGATATGAAACCTGAGGTTGACTATCTGTGGAGGAGTATGGACACTGTTCCTGCTAAGCGGAGACTGTCGGTCATGCCTGGTTGCAAGCCTGTTGATAAGAAGTACAAGTTCCCTTGTAAACGGGTCAGTATCATGCCGAGGCCTGCGGCGGACCCTGTAAGGGTTGCTCGGAAAGCGTTCCTGGCCAAGTATGAGCTGGCGAAGGCGAGACCCGGTTATGTCGATTTCAATGAGTTTGACTGAGAGTCGTCATGGCTTGGTAGAATTTCCCTGTTGTTCAGTTTGTCGATGATTAATGAGGGAACCGAGCCACGAGCAGATTAGGAGAAGAATAGATTGATTATCAACTATGAAGAGATCAGAATGCCGTGCTTTCAATATATCTTGAATTGAATCTGTCGATGATTCAATATAGTCTTAATGCTATAAAGAAGAAAAGAAAAGTCTTGTAGGTATAGCACGAGCTACTGAGAGACCAGGATACATTGACTTCAATCAATTAGATCAATGAACATTACCTCTGCTGCAACATAGTTTCCGTATTGCTGGAGGACTCTGTCGATAGTAATTCAATAAAGCTGCCCGTAATCTTCTAAAAGAGGGGTCTTTAGAAGTATCACGATCCACAAAGAGTCGACGCACTAACTCAGCTGGGTGCAACATCAATTACAAAGAGCCTGAGTCGCATTAGCTCCAAAGAACCGAACTGTGATTCTAGGTTTAAGCTACGGAACAGAGCTTAAAGACGGAGAGTCCAATATCCTCTCGAGTACACTGAGAATGATGACAGAAGGACCGCGTTGGATCGATGAAGCTAATCGAAAGAAAGATCGAACGTTGCATCAACTCCGAACGTCCGAAGACGAAGGGACCCTGTATCTTTATCTTGTCCAGATGCAGCGTTAGAGGGTGCCTGCAGCAGTAGCAGCTATTGATGGGGTCCTGTGATGGAGGAACGCGAGAACGGTGTACTCGTAGCTCGAGCCATCTTAGTTAAAGGCAAACTGCCGAAGTTACAGCGAGAACGAAGTTTTACACGTCGTGCAATTAAAGTTTTAGGGCCATCCAGTCATCCGGGCTGGCTGGGAGCTTGTTGACCCGCTAACTCCTCCCAGCATCAACGAAGTCGCGTTTCTTCAAGGGGAACAGCTCCTCCGAGTAGACTAGACGGTAACTGTTTTCGAAGGACACTATAGTAGAACCCGGGAGGATGTTCAAATAGTGCACGGGCTACCAAGAGACTAGGATACGCTGTCCCAGCATCAATGAAGCCGCGTTTCTTCAAGGGAAACAGCTTCGGCGGGAGCGAACACCTCCCACAGCACACTGTCAAAGTGGATTTCTCGCGGAACGGGACAAGATGTTCTATCTGATTCACTTTTTGACACCGGTGGAACGGACACTTTATCGCACGAAAATCTCTCCTAATGGGATAACTTGCCCGCGCAACGTCAAATCGAAAGCACGAGGCTTCCCCCACCCACCAGCTTCAAAAGCTCCATCGCCAAATCCGCCTAAGAAGTTCACTGCAGAAAATTAGATTCGCCCTATTGGAAAAGTTCAGAGTCTTCCGTCGGGTTGGATGCTTTATAATTAACCCGAGAGGACGAAGACCGGGGCGGAGAGGGGGTGGCTGTTCGTAATCGATATGTCGCGGTAAAAGTTGCCGAAGTTCTCGTCCCGGTAAATGTTTGCACTTGAACGCAGGTGCACGTGGCTCCCGGTATTAGTTCCCAGTCGTCGAAACGATTCTTTTTCTTCGTACGGTCCATTTACTTCGAAATTTATTTCTTTGCGTTTGGAAAATTCGTTTTTGTGCTTTCGTGTTTGTATAGTCCATCGACTGTTGTCAGAGATTTTCTTCGTGTAATAAAGATTAATGAACGTACTTGGTGGACTTGTACTCTTGAAGTGATAAATGTACCGATACCGCAACTACGAGTGGGTTTTTGTGCTGTTATGTCTGTACAGAACACAGAACTGTTGCCAAAAATATTCTTGGAGCAATAATTTAATTAATAGAAATTTTTGAATTAACTTCTGTGTCTGTAGAGTAGACTGTTGTCAAATGTTTGCTAGATGATACAAAGATTAATGAACGTACTTGGTACAATATAATCTTAAAATGGCGGATGGATTGGAATGGAGGTCACAAATAGGTCAAATACCAAAGCTTGATGGACGAAGCTTGTATAGTGGTTTCAAATGTATACGTACAGGCTGTGTGTTCTAATGACTGCATTGTAGAATTTCATTTGAAAAATGGAAGTCCATTAGGAAGTTCAAAGCCAGCCACGTTTTCTATTGAACCCGTTTCAATGGTGGTTCTAATGGATTCGAGGTTGAAGAATAAAGATGGCGGCGGACATAATATTTTTAGAAAAGCTGTTTTCGCATTTATTAGAAAAGTTATTATTAGATTGTGGAAGAAGTTAAGCATCAAAATGTGATAAATCTCGAATGGTGGTTAGCTTCATGTTCTATGATCGTGCGGCTCGCATGACAGGTTCTTTATCGACTCGGAAAACGACCCGACGTTCGATACTCGACGTCGAGCCAACGCGCAACGAGAAGCTTCAGGTTCGTGTCTGATTGTCCACGGCGAAGTTCAGGCAGGCGCGACGTCGGTGCGTGTTCGAGCCTTGAAAATCGATGGCTGTCCTCGCTAGCGGTGGCCACAAGGACGAGCTGCGCGGCCTGGACGAGGTGAGGAAAGCGGTGGAACATGCGGAGACCCGAGCCCGGTCCGAACAGAGGAGGAACCGCGCGAAAACCGGAAGAGAGCTCGCGAAGGCTCTGCATCGCGAGGCCGATCAGCTCTATCGCAGGTGAGACAGGCGGCTGTCCGTCAATTTCTCCGCGGAGGAGATCACTGAAAGGGATGTTTCGCGACCTTCGCGAATTTTCACCCTCGAGAGCCAGCTGGCGTCTAGGGACCAGCAGCCCCTCGACAATTTTCTGTCCCATCGGCGTGAGGCTCGGCGCTGTTCTGCGTTGAATCGATACCTGTGCATACATGCAGCCTGTCGTTTGCGAGTAACTCGAGAAATATTAAAAGAAAAAGCCTGCAAATGGTCGCGCAAATTTGTAATTATGCACATCATTTGACAAACAATCTTGAACGCTAAATTCTTTGTATAAATAGAAAGAAATTTTTACCTGACTCCTATTTCTTGCAACGAATGCATTTATAAAGGTTCACCGAATTCCTTGACATTCAATTGGATTATTACTGGCCTTGTTTTATTGCCGATTCAAACGGTTGCTTTCTTTGAAGTCGTTTTACTGAGATTCGATTGGTGCCAATTTCTTGCTTAGTCCCACAATTTCTCCATTTGTCCAAGAATATTTTTTCACGTGAACCTTTCTAAAGGGTGTTTCGAGTGTTTATCGCGAAAGGCGTTCCTGCATTCACGAACGCGTTCGCGTTGCAGATATGCTGATGACGGTACCGGCGTCCTTCGAATTAACTTCTCGGTTCTTTCCTCTCAGCGATTCTCTTTTCCGTCTCGAGGACAGGTTTCCTTTCAGGCTAATCCGATGCCACGCGAATGCAGGAACGTCGCAATGTTTGATTTTTATTCTCTATAATTTTGCTTGCCTTAAGTCGCAGTCGCTGCGTTTCGTATTCTTTCTGCGCGAAATTTCCTCCGGAAAAACCGTCGAAGACGAATCTTGAATAACCTTTGCCAGATATAGTAATCCCGGCGCATACAATTTATACAAATCTCAATCCTTCTCCGCGGCTCGAAACGTGCAAATTCAATTTTTTTTCGAAACGACACGGCACACGAGTATTAATTTCTTTGACTCTCGCATATGTTCCTTACGGAGGAAATCCACTCATTTTATTTTTACGAAGAATTTTCACTCTTTCGGTCTTCCCTTTATCCACTGTGAAATGTTTCATTTCTTTCCATATGCGTCGTGGTGTGCACCTCTTTGAAATTGTGAATGTGATTATTACGCTGTGCGCGGTTTATGCATTTACGAGGTAACGAATGGGTTAAATACTATTCCTGGCACAAAACATTCCGTCGGAACTGTGAACGCGATTGCTGAACTAATTATTCGAGCGTTTATTAAATATGGCATAATTATTATATTTTATTATATATGTAATTATACCCGGCACATTTTGCATAAAGATCTAGTAACAACCGAGAGAGAAAAACTTGAGTGGGTTATCCTAACATCGTGCAACTATTTCCCAGGAACGACGAGAGGTTCGGAAAGAAGCTAATGGCGTTTCTTCGCGTTGCAAAAGCGCAAGCCTGTTGCGATGGTAATTGCACGGAACCCGTTGTAAAATAATATTATCGCTGGCAGTTGAACCTTGTCCCAGCGTACGGCCGGTCTCGGTCGGTATTGTTCCAGCGCGGTTTTAATGATTTAATCAGCGGAATTAATTTATTCCTTTGCAGCCGCCGGTTCAATTATTCGACCGACCGTACAGTATCGTTTAATCACTTTTGCATAGTTAATTGCGAGGCGTCCGCCGCGTCGGCGATCGCCGAACGATACGTGAATCCGAATAACTTCCTGTAACGTTATTTCAATGTCGTTGCAACAATTTCGTTTCGAATCCGATTAATCCCCTCCAATCGTTCCGCGACGATTGTCCAGCGAACTTAAAATGCTTCATTGTGCGCCGCACGCGTTAATTTATTGCCACTGCTGCGCACGAGTTTAGCGTTCTTGCCTCGTTTCGTATTTCGTTGGATCAAACTTTCATTTCGTATGTTCAAAACACGGGTCTGATACTGTTTTTTTTTTTTTATAGTTGTGCGACTTTTTATCCAGAAATTCAGTAGAAAACTGTCGGTCAACAAGTTTCTCTTTCGGGGGAAAAAATATTTTTTGGTTGCAGAGAATTTTGATTTGCAATGATTGCCAGTCGACGCGGCCGGGATGCGAGAAAAAATTGGTTAAACGGCTGCGCGAGTCAGTCAATGTTTTCGAACGTTCGATTAATTATAGAATCGTGCACGGGCAACGGTGTTTCCCGCGAGCAAACCCATTTCATGAATGGTTAATCGGCCGTTCGAATTCGGTTGCGCCGGCTGCCGAACTTCCCCGCGTCAACTATATTTCATCGTTGAAATTATACAGACGGAATTATCGCTATTACCGGCCTCCTCGCGTCGACATCATTAACGTCGCCGTTTCATTCACCTGTCCGCCAATTGGACGACGCGTCGTGTTCAAAACGGCGGTGCGAGCTTCGCGGAACAAGCCGGCTGGCTCTGTGTGCGTGTTCGATCCGTCGAGCACCGATGCATGCCGTAACCGCGGAATTATGGTCGCCGACTGTTGTTTAGATCCTTCCGCGATCGCTGTCGATCGAGAACCGCCCTCTGGCGAACCGGGATTAACCAACGTTTTGCGGAAATTAGTATACTGTGGATTTCACAGTGAATCCTCGAATTGTTAATGCCGCTGTCTTAAACGAAGCGTGGATAAATTTTAACGCAACGATTGGGTGCCCCACAATTAAAATAATTTAGCCGGGTTTCGGATTAAAATAATTCGAGAGTACCAACGCGTTGTTTACAATTTAGTAAAACCGCGAAAGAGAGAAACGAAGTCCACACATTTTTATTTTAGCAGAATTTTTGAAAGCAGAAATAGGTTTTTGGGGCAGGAGGTTTGAATGGAAAGGATCCCAGGTCTTATGGAAACAAGGTTAATATAAAATTCTACAGGGACTGGTACAAATATAATATCCGAAAAGAAACGTATTTCGTCGCTCGTGAAAATCGTGAACAGAATTTTTTCGAAAGTGGATGTGGATTTTTGTGGCAGGGAATTTGAACAGAATACCAAAAACCAAGATTAAAAAAAAACGTAAGAACTGTGAAGTTGTGTCGAACTTGAAAGAAAGCTATTTAATATTTAAAGCTCAGAGATTATTAGGTCATCAATGTTTTGAATGGACACAGTGGGGTCTTTCCGATCGCAACTCTAGTTATTGGTAATTGTTGTTTAGCAAAGGATAAGATTACGAGGCACTAAAGTGTCACTAATAGTAACCTTTGTTTATCGATACTAGACTAACAACAACAACTATGTTTGGCAACGTTGTGAAACGTAAACATTTGGGAGCTACTCCGCCACTGTCCTAATAGAGACGCGTAGTTTGCGGTAAATATTTATGCTTGTCAATCGGCCAATCCGCGTTATCGGAAACAGTGCTAAAATATTCCACGGCACGGTACGTAGCCCAGAAAAATGATTGCACTATCGATTCGGGATGTAAAGCTGCCATGAACAGAGGTTACAGTGAACCGTTTACGTTTCCTCCGTTCGGCGAGCGTTTCGCGACGGCCCGTTCGTTAATTGCTTCCCGTGTCGCCGCAGTTTCTCGAGAGTGGAGTCGGTCGGCCATAATTAATCGCGGGTTGATTTCGCGCGACGCTGGTCTGGGCGGCCGCCACTTAGCCGGACGAATTCCGAGCGTCGAATTCGCAAATTGCAGCGGTGATTACGAGTCGGCGTTGGTGGTGTACCATCGGGCCGCGAATCTGTTTCCCCGTGACGACAGTCATAGAGTAGCAGCCATGCGAACCACGGCGACAATAAACTCGTGCAACAATCCGCCGAGAACGACGCGGAGGACGTCGTCGGCGAATATCAAGACCGAGGAACGGCTAATGGCGGGCCTGTGTCCTGAAACCGCCGCCATTCTAGCGAACGAGAAGCTGAAGAGCAAGCCCGACGTGTCTTCCGTCACGGAAGTCTTGAGGTATGGTATTCGCAAATTTATTTTCCAACCTTCCCCAATGATCCCCTTGTCCAGCCTGCGTGACACCGAAACCTTCGACGGCAGCATCAACGCGTCTTCGGGGTGGGATTAGACGAGCTGCAGCGACGGTGTAAGGTTCTATACAGCCGTGGCTTACAGTCTCAACTAGTATCAGCAAGAAATGTTACGTAAGCTCCCTAGGATCGAATATATTAATCTCAATGAAACAGTCGATTCAATTAGATCGCGTTGCATGAAAACACCACCGGGCGCCGAGGAAATCCCTGAACCTGACCCACCCCTGTTTCAACGTTGCTCGATCCTACTCTGTCAATCCCGAAGACTAATCCCACGAGTGTTTTCAGATTAAACCCAGAACAATGTCTTCCAACCTCTTCGTTCTTTTAAATTCCATTAAAAATTACCATATTTAGAAACGATGCTGGTGGTAATATGACTGCAAGAAGTTAGTGGAGACTCAGGTTTAACTTTACTTCAGGAAACCAGAAATTTTAAACTTTTTCTGTGCAATCCTGTAGATTTTGGCGAGGAGATGGCGAAAATCGAAATTTTAATGCTAGGAATTCACTAGTTCGAAAGTTATGTGTTCAAAGTTGAGCGATTTTCAGCGTTTTCGACAGGTAAGGGCGACGCCATGTTGGCGTATACTCGGCCTCGCGCGTCGTCTAACGAGCGGAGTCGCCAGATAGCAGCACAAGCATACAATCGTTGGCCTAACTACTTTCTTTCCACGTTTCCAGCTACTTCGACGACCACAAGACCTTCTGGAAGACCACGCCCAGTCCTCGACCTATGCACACCCAATTGGCAAGGTCCAAGCTGATGCTGCGACAGTTCAACAACCTCGCGGATGAATATCTCGCTGGTCTAGAGGCTTCCTTCAACTCCGGCAAGATGGCCGACTCCATAAGGACGGCGCAAGAGTTGCTGATGGTGTCGGAGAACCTGGAGGACTCCAGTCGTTATCAGATCGCCTCCTACCATTATCTGTCCTTGATACACGTGGCCCTGAAGAGACACGACTGGGCTGTGTGCAGCGTGTCTCGCTTGATACGTCTGTCGAAGAGCACCGGGGATGTTGTGCAGCTTTGTAGAGCGTTGGCGACGCTTGGCAAGGTGCATCTGAGCTTCGGCCATTTGAACGCAGCTGCTAGAGCTTGGGAACACCTGGCTGCTGACCTTAAGGAGCCGATACCGCTCGCTTGGATCAGGCATGAGATTGGGAGGTGTTACCTGGAGACCGGGAAGTACCTGAAGGCTCTGGAAATGGCCTTCAAGTGCATCGAGGTGGCCGAGGAGGTCAATTCTACCAAGTGGTTGTTGCATGGCAAGCTTCTTCTAGGTGAGCAAGAACCTTTTCTTTTGTTAGAGAACGTAAATAAGTCTACTAATCAGCTTCCTCTTCCCCAAGGTCAAAGCTTGGCAAAGATAGGAAGATTTGCAGAAGCCACCCGAGAACTCTATGAAGCAGCCAAGATCACGGAGGAAGAAGGGGACACCCTGATGCACTCCTACATCCAAGATCTGATCGACCGAATGTCGCTAGCAGTCCGTAGACTCGCGCTGGAAAACGTGAGCAGTAAAGAGTCCAAGGTCACCTCCCCAAGAAGTAAAAACAACAAGAGATCGTTTGTACAATCGAATCGAACAGCAATCTGCAGTCGAACGCAAACGATTATTACCACGATGTTCTCCCAGAAAAGGGTGATAACCGAGTACAGGGACGGAGGATCTAGCAGCGAATCGGAAGACGAGGAGATAACGGCGAACTCGGACGGCAGCTTGTTGCAGTCTTATCTCTGCAGCTCTGCTAGATCGGATCTAGGCGACGACAACGTAGCTTCTCGCGGAGACACCACTTTTAGAGTCAACGAGACAGAAGAGACATCCAAGGAGGAGCTATACAAGTCCCCTAGCGAGTCCTCTTCGTCCTCCGACCAAGAGAGAACTGGGAAACCCAGAAACCTCGAACAGAATAACGAGGAAAACCTAACAGAGGATAATGCCGATGAAGAGGCAGCGATGCTGAAGAATACAGCTAGCGAGACGTCGCTGAAGACCGTCGACACGACTGCAACTTATGTGATAGAGTCCCAGGACGATGACAGTCCGTCGGGGACAATGAAACCAGACGGGTGTGGAAAGACGTTGGTTTGGGACAGGAAGCTAACCGGAACTCAGATGATCGAAGAGCTGGCCAGGCAGGATCTAGGCTTGCTGGAGATTGCCAGGGACTTGCTGCTGATGTCTAAAGATGATCGATCGCCGGATTCCGGAGACGCAGAGGACTTCGGGATTTCGAGGCCTCTAGACAGGCACTAGGTCGGCTGAAATTATGTTCCTCGGAAGCATCCCCGTGATGATGATTGCTGGGGACGTGAGACTATTTTCAACGCTGGGGCATCGATTCACTCAAGTGTGCTGAGTTTTTAGGTATCTCGGCACATCCTCGGGTCTTTTGGAGGGCTCTTTGTTCGAGTTTTATCCGAGCTTTGTGATGTAGTCCGATTGGTGAGGATGGACTCCCTGTGAAATGTCTCGGAAGATATTTTTTAAAGGACGTTTGTTGTACTGAGGATTTAATTGTAGGCTATATTTTCATTATAGGTTTCAAACAATTAATTTCGAGTATTCGATCTGTTTCGTTCGTGTTAATGCTTGTGTTTAAGGCGAGGAGGCAGTACTTTAACTATAAAGCTATAAATAAAATGTACGTCATCCGACAGTTTTTAGTCCTGCGGGATCGAAAAAGAAATTGCGACTTTTTCGGTCCTGTGAAAATTTGAAGGTCTGCTGAAGAATGAGCTCGCAGTATTTTAAGATGCGTTCCAGAACAAATCACGCAGAGGAGTGCCTGTAGTAATCGAAACGGCGATAGACGAAGTCCGCACGACGACGAAAGAAATACCTCTGGCTCTCGGTACAATTTCCAAGCGCGTCGAGGGCGCATGGTGTCGAAAAACGCGTTGCACAACATGCACGGTCCGCGTTAATTGCGTCTCGGCCGTGGAATTCGCGGCGCGCCGGTCGATCGGTCGGTGTTTCTACAAATTGTAGACCGCGTCTCGTTGGCCAGGGGAAAGCCATTGGAAATCGGGGGCAGTTAGGCATCCATATTTCATCGTCCGAGTAGAACGAGTGGGTGGGCGGAGCGATCGAGTAAACCGCGATCCTCCCGGAATCCTCTTTCAGCGCCGCGGATCCCAGCTATTTCGAGCGCGAGGGATTATCAGTTATCAGGCGGGCTCCGATGGTCGATTGAATATTCATTCGCGTTGCCGATGCCTGGCCGAATAACGGATTGCGACGGGCGTGTCCGGGCATCCGTGAAACGTCAAGGAGGCCAGCTGCCAGCTGCCAGCGTCAGAAAAACCGAGAGCGAGAGAGAGAGCGAGAGAGAGAGAGAGAAAGAGCGAGAGAGGAAGGGTGGTTTTTTCTACGCCCCGTACCACATCGAACGTGTTACGCTCGGATTCCTACACCGGGGCTGAATCAGTCCCCTATATACGGTCAAATTGCTCATTTCGATTCACTCTGATCGGCCATCGCGGTAAAAAAAGTTTGGAAACCGGTTTCACCCCTTCAGTGATTCCTCCTTGCTCGAGAAATCTGAATCACGATTTAACCCCTTCCACTGCGATGTATTTTACGTTTTCAGTGATCAGAACTTTTTTGTAATTTGTAATTTCCTAAGGAAAGGAGAACATTTATGTCTGTTGTATGCCTATATGTTCTTCAATAGTTGTACATTAACCACTTCGTGACCACGGACGAGTTATCTCGCGACGAAATAGCGTGACGCAATGTCGCTTACACTGTGCCACAGACGAGTTATCTCGCAACCAACCTATAAACGAAACTTGTTCGCGATATAACTTGTCTGTGGCATAGTGCAAGCGACATTGCGTCGCGAGATAACTCGGCTGTGGTTATTGTATGCACGGTATTTCGTCGCGAGATAACTCGTCCGTGGTCGCGAAGTGGTTAAGAATGCCAAAATAGAATTGTCTTTCGGTTCGAAGGAAACTAATAACATACATATTTATTAGACTCTGTTCAGAATCTCAATCACGAGTCAGACTCGTGAAAGTAGTGCAAGAGGTTAATAAGCCAGACGCACAGCGGTGGTGAGATTCGAGAAATTTTGAAATCGGTTTCACCCCTCCGGTGGTTCCTTCTTGTTGGAGAAATGCGAATGGTGTTTCAACAAGTTGCAGAGTTGAAGAGAAAAAATTGAGTGGCATCGATGAACGTCATTTCAAAAAATGCATAGGGAGGAAATGGTTTCCCCTTTTGGCTCGCTCTCCGCTTCGAATCGAAGCGCATTCTGTGCTATCATAAATTTATCGCAACCTCGACTTGTGAAATAATTAGCTGGCCGACGAAGGATTACGCCCACCGACTCGGTTATTAATATCGATCAGGTCTTCGCGGGAATTCGTGTGTTGGAGAGTTAATTGCGCGAAGATGGAAACGAGAGGCGTGCTATTTTATTCCGCGAAGAAATTATCGAGCAGAAAGTAGAACGCAACAAGTAAAGAAGTGATCTGCTCAACGTGGGATTTTCGAAAACGATTTCACAAGATGTTGACAATTAATATATTCTGAAAAGCTCTCGATCTTTACACTGCTTCCACGTAGTAAATAAAATTCCCTGTCCAATCAGAGTACGTGCGCAATCGTACAGAAAATTGCGAGCTGAAGAAGGAACGATTCTTTCGCGAAAATACACTTCTGGTGCAATACTTTTCTGAAAGTGCGAGAGAATGATTTTCTCCGAACTACGAAGCCGTTCTTCGAAGTCCTCCGGCATTGTTCTCGTTACGCGAGCCCTTGCAAATTCTTCGCGGAAAGTTTCGAGCGTGGGAATTGCGGGGGGCGGTGGTTGCGTCGGAAAATGTCAATTCCAGGGGCGGAATGTGCGTGCGTAGGCACGAGAGAGGCTCGTCGAGCATAAAAGGAGCGGAGAGGCGGGAACCGGGGGATGGAGAAAGGCACTTTCCGAGCTACCTGTTGAGCTACCTATGTGTTCTCGGCAGGCCTCTTTTGTATGGTCATCAAGGCGGTGGAAATAGCTCCTCTCCTCCTCGTGGCCGGATTTTCAAGTCGCCGCCAGACCGCACTGCGTCCGCAAGATACACGTCTGGACCGCTTCAATTACCATTGTCTCGCGTGCATCCTTCCGACGCACCTGACACTCTTTTCACATTTCCACCCTGGGATCTTTATCAAACGCCGCTCACCTCTGCAAACGAGCCCCGAGAAATAATTGGTGCTCCTAATTAAAAAATAATACTTTAAACAATTTTCCCTGTGCCTTTCCTCGAGAAACGATATTTGTTTTTAAAATTTGCTACTAGCTCAGAACTAATTTCACATTTTCTGACATCTTAAAGGAATAACATTTCTTTTCCTATTTACGATTCGCAAGGAATATTTTTCGAAATTTTCGCTTCTCGAGCGGAACAGGACGAGAACGAATAGAGAAGCAGTAGCCCTCAGTAAAAGAAAATGGAGTCGTTTTTCTAAATTTAGCTACAAGTTAATTTTCGTTTGTTCGCCTTCCATAAGCGTCCGCGTTGAAGTTTGAAGTAGCGCGTGGCATAACAAAACATTTCCATGCGACGAGAGCTCCCAGAAACTCTGTAACGCGTTTAAATGGGTACAACTTCCCGAGAAACAATAGGTCCAAGTTACAGAGACTCGGTCCTCGCGGTGAAATCGTCCGTCGGTTTCGTTTCGAGCGTTTTCTTGTGCTCCGCGAATTGCCTGTCCGCAGAGACACTCGCGAGAGCCTCTGGTATCGATTCGACGCAGAACCGAGAGCCTGACGAGCGACAGCTTTAATAAACAGAACTTCGGCAACAAGAATTTCAGAATGTTCGAGCAAGAATTTTATTAAACATCGCATCTCGTTCGTGGAGAAACAAGTTTCGGTGTTGGGCAAACAACTCTACAAATATTTTAATATTTTGTTCCATGAATTTGGTTAAAAATCGTCTTTTACGAGCACAGAACAAATTTTAATTTTCGATGTAATGTTGGCCAAACGATGAAATTGTTTATCAGCGAGCAACTCAATATCTTATTTACATCTAAGAGAATTTTTGTAATTGATACTGTAATAGGTTTAAGAGATAATCCGTGATTTCGAACAGACTGGTAATTATTGTAGCACGGTAATACGTCGGTAGCAACGGTAAGGGTTTATGTAACCGAACTAATTCTACTATAATTAATTGACACCGGCGCGTAACGAGCAAAATACACCATGAAATTCGTCGGCTATTTTCGTGTCAAAGAGCACCGGGAACCGCCTTTTCGGACGTGTCACAGGTTCATTAAAATTCGTGGGGTACCGTCGGGCTGGTTTTCGTCACGTCCGCCGTCATCGGTTAATTATTTTCGCGCTTTGATTCGATAAAAGTTGACACGGCCGTGACGAGCGTTAATCGAACAGGAAACAGCGCTTGTTAAATCTGCCGACGTTTCGATTAACACATCATTTCACCATGGTCAAGCATAATTATCATTTTTTGGAAACAGGTTGGCCACCAAACTGATCACACGATCCACAAAAATTATTCGTACGTCAAAAATAAAAACATAATTTCGCGAACATTGCTGGGACACGATAGATTATATACTATTTCATATTATTATAGACTACGTGGGACAAAAATTGTTCCCATTTTTGCAATTCATTAATTATTAAATACAGCTGTGTGATGGTTCATAATGTGATCGTAAATTGGTACTTACATTAAATTACATTTATAAATTTTTCAGAATCGTCTGTTCCTCCGTCGGATCCACAGCACACTATTATTCGCTCACGCGAATACGTCCCTGTATTTCGGAGTCTACACTACACTACACTACACTACACAACACAATTTAGAAAATCGCGACACAGCGAACATGTTACTCCGACCACGGATAAAATAATACAGCGACTTTAACCGCGTCGTTCCACGATTGCAGTCACGTGTTACGGTCACACTGGGCAGGTCAGACGTTGAGGGTCTATACACAAAACCGAGGTAAACAAATTTTGGCGGCGGAGTTGCCGACCCCATTTCCCGGAATTCCCTGTTTTTGTATTCACCGTTTACAAACCCACGACGGCTGACCTGCCTCGTGTAACCTGACGTCACACGTCCGCGGGAGCGACGCGGTCAAGATCGCAGTATTATTTTGATCGTGGTCGGACTAACATCTTCTCGTTAGCTGTCACGATTTTGTACAGTGTGTTGTGTAAAGTTTAGTGATAGTGCTGCAATTATTCGGACGTATTCGCGTGAGTCAATAATAGTATGCTGTGGATTCGACGGAGGAATAGATGATTCTGAAAAATTTGTAAGTGTACTTCACATTGGTATTTTATAAATTTGGTATTCTTATGTATATATCCTTTGGAGACTGTTTTATTTTTTCGAGATGAAGTTGGACGATCAACGTCCTCGTACCGTTTCATATAATTTTCTATTAAGGGATGGTCCGCGATGTCTGACTAGCTGCGAGGATATTTCGCTTGGAACCCCGTGGCTCGAGGGTCCTTTGTCTTCGCATCGAGATCCTCCGCGACATAATGGCAACCGGGATCCTGGAGGAAGCGACGTAGCTTCCCGTCGACGGGAAAAAGCGTCTCGTTATGCTCCCCGTCGAGGAGCGTCTTTCACGGGACAAGAAGCACGATCCCCGTTACTCACCGTTATTACTGTCTCCTTGTTTAAGGCTCGAGGCTTCATCCCGCACAGAGTTTCGGTTCTCCGCCAGTTTTTAAGCCGTTTCATTTTTCCCCTCGAAACAATCGATCAGCGAGAAATAATTTAAACAAACCCTTCGTACCTCCCATGCAACGAACGCACTTGTCCTCGTTCTTATTTCCGCGCCGTTCTATTCTCTTTACTTCGGGAAATTTTTTCTATGGCGGCACCCTTATCTGCAGAAACGCTGAACAAACATTTTTACACACGCATAATTTTTGAACTACTGATCTCCTAGGATTGGAACTTACGTCAAAGAAAGTTAAAAATTTCTGATTTCCTCAGGCGAATTTTAACTCATTCGAGAAATTATAAGAAAGAGTAGCTATACCAAGAAGAATTTTTTCTTGAAAGAGTTGTTTGTTAATTTAAGTAATTGTAGAAGGTACAAGTCAGTATAATGGAAGGAGGTTAATTGTTTCTTTATTTTGATTTTGATGAAATCAGTGGAACTTATATGGAGATCGAGTGTGGCTGGATGATTAGGAGCAGAAATGCCCACGCACGTAATAGGTAAAGGAACAACTGGGCGTGGAAAATGTCAGCGGGATAATTGAAATCTGCGAGAAGCCGGGCAAACAGGAGGACTCCTTCGAGGATTTATTTCCTCGTTCCGGGGCGGACCCGTTGTTTTTTCAGTGGATCGAACGCACTTAGCTCCGCCGTTTCTATCGGCGTTCGGGGAATTTTCATCGATTGTTTTCAATTCCCGTAGCGAATCTCCTCGATCGCGCTGTAAAGCCCAGGAAAAGATTCCGGATTATTCGGAAATGGCGGAATAAAGTGGGTGTACGCAGTCAGGATTCTCGTGGAATCGGATCGAACGAGGTGATACTTCGGAAGAGAGTCCATTTCTCCGCATCTAGGGTCCGTCGGTGCCGGGGGAAAATTTCGAAATCGTTTTTCCCGTCTCTGTTCTCCGCCGACTGTTCGTTATCGCTTTTACCGATAGCACTATTTCCCATTTAAAAGAAAACCGTGCAGCTCGCTCGCGATGATTTTCGCAATTCTCCGTTTCTCTGGAATCGAAGCTTCGCCCACAAGCTTTAGATTAACTTTCATCGATTTTTTTTCCAAGGTGTATTATCAAAAATTTCCAAAATGCCGCAGAGCGTTTTCGCAATGCTTCTTTCGCCTCTATTTAGCCGGCTAACTGGCCCACGTTGAAATTACCCGCGAACTTTCCCGTATCTAGTTACCGGAAGCACGGAGGCTGGTAAATTTCCCAGCGATGTTCCTTCCCGACCCGAATCTCCTAATTGCATTACGCGTCCGAGGCTTCCGAGTCCCGCGGCGACATAAAATTTTCAAAAACTCCGTCCCTTTTCCCCCTCTGCAACAACCGTAAACGATGCGCCGCGAGACCTCGTGAAACCACCGGGAGACTAGAAACTGCAAGTAGAAACTGCCAACAATGGTCAGACACCCGCCTACGATATTACTTTTTCCGAGATATACCCTTAAAAAGTTGTTTGAAAGTTTTCTGAATTTACGGAGATTCCTCGAGGAAGATAAAGGCGCAGTAGAAGCGGCCCGTAAAGGTCAGACATATTGTGAGATGAGGCGAGAACCCTTGCAAACGGCGCCCGCGCAGAATATTACATGTAGATTGCTTGAAATTTTAATGCACCGTAATTGTGACGAGTAATTTTCATCCGTTAAAGTTTTTAACGCTGTTACAGGGTTTAATGAGCGCTAAGGAGAAACCGCCAATATTGGCCAGGCAGGAGATGAGGAGTAAGCCTGGCTTGTTCAGAATATTGTAGGTAGATTATTTATAGCTTCGGTACGATGTAATTACAGCTCATCATTTTCTTTGTGTATTTACATGCTTTATGTATACGATAACTAGATCCACGCTTCAGCTTCTTTTGACGATTATAGTATGAAAAAAGCATAATCTATCGCACAGTACAGACAAATTTTCTCTAAGATATTCGACCCTCAAAATAAATTGCAAAATATCCAAAAGTATTCGTAAGCGACGTCAAGCTCGGTGTCCTGGCAGATGTAAACTTTTTTTAAATTAGCTTAAACATTAACAACTTCATCAAAATCCATAGCATTTTATTCAGGAGAGTCTATAGAATCATTTTACATCAAAATTACTCTCACAACTGTTCCGATTAATTCACAAAAAATTCTGAAACGCGCAAAAGCTCGACAATCGTCGCTCCGCGACAGTAAATTTCCGTAAATTAGAGGCAACAGAGAATCACGTTTTTTTTTTTATGAGAACCATTACGTTCCCATTGAACCGTTGTTGTTGTTCGCTGCGCATAATGAGCGGCCATTGCAGTCTCGTGGAGAACCATGCAAATATTATTGCGAGCGTTCTATCGCGTCGAGCTTGCGTTTATTCTGCGAAGCGATCGAGACAATTGTTTTATTCGCATGAAAGGGGGAACATAAAAAAAAGAAGGAAAATGAAAACAAGGTGATATAACGACCGAATGAATCGGTGCACAAATGGATTTGAATTTCGCGGAAAAAAACGGGAAGAAAAAGCATTACGCGTAACCGGAGGCCGATTGTAATTGTTTGCGAGGGAGAGACCGGCGGTGCCTTTTGTCTCGCGGCGGCCTCCGGACTCGTGTAAAATTTACCGTTGACGTCGCCGCCGCGAAAACCATTTCGCCCGCCGGAGTTAATAGCAGTTTCATCTCGCGGGCGTAATCGTTCGCTTAACAACGCTCGTTCGCAGGTAAACCATCCGCCATTGGAATCAATCTGCCCGTCGCGCGTCGTCCTGCCCGGGGAACGGCCCACCGTCACACCAATTTCACCGTTGCTTTTCACTTCTTTCTCGGTTAACGACCGCCGGACAAACTATCAACATCAAAACGTTGCACCGTAATTTTCCGATGCAGTGGTTCTTTTTTTTTCAAACGACCAGTTCGTTAGGGGACACACGCCGTCCTCTCGAAATTCCGACGACTGGCGCGGAAATATTGGGCCGCGCGAATATTTCCGGTACGCTCCGGCCAACGCAACGTTTTGTTCTAATGCACTTTGCTTTAGAAAATATTGCATTTTCGTTCGAAGCAAATGGAACGCTCTTGAAAAGTATTTCTAAACGTTTCAGTTTGTTAACAGTGTTGTTCGAAAATAAGTAGGAATTATATCTGCATTAGAATCGCGAAAGGAAGGGCGAAGGGCAGAATCGAAACGAACAACGAGCGATAGTAGTTACGACAATGGCCACGAATTTTCCGGGTCGGGTAACGGAGAATCGTCGTCTGAATTTTCTGACAGTCCGTCGACGTTCCTCATCTTTCTTCCAATTCCATCTCTTTTGAAAGGGAAGCGTCTTATTTGCCGAGTCCCGGGACATTAGAAGCTTTAGCGGAATTGGGATTCAAATAAGGAATAGGCAAATACTTCCTTTGTTCGGGTCCTCGAAGGGCGCCGCTTCCTTTCCCTGTTCGATATTCGATAGGTAAAATCGAGTAAACTAATGGACGCTTCGGAATTTTCTTCCGAAAATGTTGAACGTCGACGGAAACTTGTTTTTAAAAAATGTTTATACTTCGACGTATAATTATTATAATTTTCCATTTTTAATTTATACAACAAACCCTTGCTTTTATCAATATTCATATATTCCATTGCAGAAGTATGCAAATTAATTTAATTGATGTTGGAACAACCTTTTCGGATAACATTTACGTAATCAAATGTCAGCTTTGATCAAATTTTACTCATCACATGGTAATTTCACTGTTTCCGAACGACACACCCCAGCTTTAATATTATATTTCATGAACTTTATCAAATACGTACAAATTATATTGCACGTCCGTAATAAGTCCCTTACCATGTATTACAATGTAGTACAACAATACTACATTCTAAAGAACAAACACCATAGAGTGGGTAACATATTGCATTAAATCCGTAGCTTTAAAAAATTGTTGCAACAATGTTTCACGAGTAAAATTCTATCGAACTTGACATTTTATCAAGAACATACTTTATAATATATATATATGGAGTACGCTCTATTTATATCACTATCTATTTTACTCTTTTTATATTGGCGATCTAAAATTGAAGGTATAAAAGTAGTTTTGAAAAACGACATAAAAGTAATCAGTGAAATATGAAATTACAAATACAATTTGCAATAAAATGGTACGTTGCAATTAAATTCTGAGATTTGAAAAATTACAGTAATAAACTTTTAGTAATTATCAAGAATATCTGAATATTGTAGAATATGTTTAAATACAAGGGTAGCTTCGGAGGGAAAAGTATATTCCCGTCGAGAGGTTGACGGTCACAAGTGCATCTTCGTCAGCGAGTTGCGTATCTGCATCTCGACTGCAAAGTCCTGCTATCGATTTCTCTTGGCGTTATCCTCGACGCGTGCGAAACAGGACCACCGACAGAAAAATGCAGCAACTAAGGCCGTTCCATATAGCGCGCGGATAAATTCTGCGATATATGGATTCCGCACGTGGAGAAACGACGAATCGCAATAGAACGAAGCCCCCGCGGTTTATACTTATTCTACCTTATTCGGGAAATTCCGGGAAAATTCGTATTTTAAGCGTTGCGAGCAGAAATGTATTTTCAACTTTCCTCTTCGGTTCTTACTCGATATTCTATTATACCGTTATAATACTATCCTTTACTCTTCCGTAGAATCTCCAGAGATCAAAGTGGAATCGCCCGGCAGTGGTCAGACTTCTGCTTTGGTGCAAACATAATTTCACCTGCTCGAACATTTTCCTTCTGCCGGATAAACACAATTCGATGCATCATTATTTTGTGTTAGCTGTTTCGAAATACAATTCTTTTGCTTTGAAAGGAAATACATTTTAGAAGTACATTTTTTTCTTTTTTTGTTTTTACAGAGGAGATTGTTTTCAGATAGTTGCAGACCCGGTAAGTGGGATGACAGCAGTAATATTTGTTCCACGGGAATCGTCGGAGCCCATTGTACTCTCCGTGTACTCCGCGAGCACCAGGCATAAGAAGTCTTAGAAAAGTCAAAGAGGATTGTATTACGCTGCAGCTACTGCCTGGCCATTCCCAATCTTTTCTACTTACTGCATCGTAGTTCCCAACAGGTACGTATCCTCGATAATCGGAATCAGATCTCTCTTTGCTATCAAGAGGAAATATCAACAAACTCTCGCAGAACATCCTCGCCGAACCGTAAGTTACGTGAATGCTTAAAGTTTCGCCATCGTCTGGCCATAGACAGTATTTTCTACTTAAAGCTCCGCGGCTTTAGCGAAGGATACACCCTTTCACCGAATTCTTTCCAATTCTAAGCTTCCTAATGCAGTTCCAGGGCGTAACTAATTGTGAAGAGGATCTATTAGACCCAACGCACACCGGGTGTTCCGAATGAATCGTCCGCATAGCTCGAACTTTCTTTCTCCGGGCGTTGTACGTCGCTCGTAAATCATGCAAGTGGAACAGAACTCGCTTCCAGCAAATATGGGGACCGTGAAACGAGAAACGTAAGCTATTATTCAAACCTGGGTACAGTGGCTCTCAAATGCAGCCATCTTGGAATGGCTGTCTTGTACAGAATTTTTATTAAGAAAGGACGAACGAAACGCGGAGGTGATTTCCGGCATCCGTCGCGCTCCGCGTTGCATCGAGGCACGACCGCACGATTCAAGAGGCGGAAAAAGGGGAATACAAACATTCGACACGGATCGTCGGAGTTATGGGAGCTCGATAAACCCGTCACGTTTCCGGTCGCGGCTGTCAAACGGTGCGCCGCTGTTCCAGAAGTCGTTCGAGGGGAAAAATTGGCCGCGTCGATCGTCATAAGCTGCCACTTCCGCTTGCATTCTCTCGTTGATTTACAACAACAACGGCCGTTGCAGCTGCTCTCTCGCTCTCAGCCGGTTTTATTTCTGGGTGTTGGGTTCGCCCATCGATTTTCGATCCCTCGATCCATGGGTCCGGGGACATAATAATGCGTCGAATCGACGAACCTGTATATCCGTTCGAACTGAAGTAGGTGCACAGCGATGCAGGTCGAATTTCAAGGGAGATACGATGCAGCCAGCCGTAACTTCGTTCCGCGTAGTCGACAATGCCGAATGAAACCGATATCGAATTTTGAAAACGTTCTCCTCTTTTTTATTTCATTGGTTTTCGAATAGACGAATAATTGGAGATCTTCGAATGAAGAATAATTTATTTTTATTCTTTTTAGGTTAGAAGTGGAGGCGATGTCATGTTTATGGGTAGAGGAAGACGGTTCTTTTATGCGGGGGATGTTTTATTCAACGGTTTCGCTTTCTTGAATAAAAGATTGAAGGAAACGAGCTTTTATTCGCTGTTCGATGCTATTATTTGAATGAAAAACTTTTTTTGCTTTGCTTTCTGGAAGTGTTATTTACACTCAGAATATTCGTTCTCTTTTTGTTAAACAAGGACTGTATACATTGTGTCTTATTATTGATCGACATTTGTGCCTGGAGTGCAAACAGCTAATGCCTTAATACCGATTGACATTTCTAGTTAGAGATCAATTAGCGAATGCCTGGTTACTGATTGACATTTCTGCCTAGAGATCAAATAGCTTACGTCCTATTATTGACAGGTTAACTTAAAGGTTAAACAGCTTATGTCTGTTCATTAAGTGGTACTTGCAGGTTAAACAACTAGTGTCCGATAATTGGTTGATATTTCCACTTAAAGACGAAAATAGCTTACGTTTGATCATTCATCGATAATTCTCTTTAGAGACGAAGCTACTCGCGTCCGACTATTAATTGATATTTCCACTTAGACTTTCACCAGCAAATGTTGGATCGTTTGAAAAAAAAACAATTGAAGTGACAGGGTGTATGGAAGTTAATTGTTCGTTTCCGGACACCCAGTGCACACGGGTCTCGACGGGCCGGGGGGCCGCCCACGCGAGAAGCGCCGAAACTCGAAACGAAAAGTTACTGGACGAAGTTTATCTCGGTAAAAGGAAGCCCCGGTTCCCAGGGAGTGGATACGGTGAAAACGGAAGGAAGCTTCGCTATTGGTCCCGCGAAAGGAGTCGTTATCGGCCGGGCTGAGTGCTCGACAGCAACTATAGAAATGCATTACTGTGCTGCGCGAGCTCGCCGTCCGTCCGAGCTTGGCTCGATAAGCATCGTTAGGGTCGTTACTCGCACTCGATGGCCTGATAACTAATTAACAGCGCCGATCCCGATGCTCCCTTTGTTCGGAACCTGACGCCGGCCAGGCTTTCTCCGGACGGCGTTGTTAATCAATAAATTAACACCGGCACGTAAGACGAAGGAAGTAAGCTGTTGCTGAGAATTTTTAACATTGCAATATCAATTGTGAAAAATATTCGTACGATAGGTTCAACGTTATGGATTCTGGATGTTTCTCGGCGGGTTCGGTGTTGATTATAGAATTGATCGTTTGCAATTCAGCTTTCTGCTCGCTGCGATTTGTTTTCCCCGCAGACCGAACGGTTGCAGAGCTGACCGACAAATAAAAATCCGGCTGATCCCCTATTATAGCGGAGGTAGCAATATTTCTCAGCACGTTCGCGCGGACACTATCGGTACACGCGTGTTCCGTGGGTTTTCAGTTCGCGGGAAGTTAAGCACCGAACAATGGCGGGTCAGACCCGACCGAAGGCAAACCGGTATCCACTCTGTTTAATTGGCCAGCGGAGTGCATGAAAGGCTTTGTCGAATAAACAGTGATCAGAAGTGAATAGCGGCTCCGATATCTGCAATTTCGACGACCGTTTAGCCGTAGAAACGAATGGAAGAGAGGGACCACCGGCGAAAGAAAACAGGAAAAAAAATCGCACACAAATAGACGCGCAGAGACATACAGAAGCGCAGAGACATGCAGAAGCGAACATGCGCGCACATACGTATAGGAGAAAGAGAGAGAAAGAGAGCGAGAAAGACCAGAAACGATTCGGGGACGAGGATGATAGATCGAACGCGCGTGATTTTTGATAGAATTCGCGGAGCAACGGGACCTCACCGTTGATCTCTCGTTGGCCCGATGCTCGTTTCGACGCTCTCCATTGTTTCTCGCGCAAATATTTAGTTTCCGGTGTTTTCGTTCCTCTCCGATTTCCGGCGACGAGATCCAAACCGGTCGCCGGCTAGACTGCCAACACCGGACGCGCCAGCTTTGACAGTGAAAATCGAAACCAGGGACGATGGAATTCGGCTCGCTCAGAAGTCTCCCCGGCGCATAGTTTTTAACATGTTCAACGATTTTCGCTTTTGACCAGCCTTGCCAAGTCACCGGGAAACCCCTTTGTGTTTGCTAGTCCGTGGAAAATCGAAACCGAACACGATAATTGTTTCTTTCGCGAAGGATGCGTTTTATGGGCGTAACATCGTTATTCCCCGTGGTTATAAATCATTGTAGCTTCGATCCTTCCTATGGGGCTCAGAATATAGCTGTTTAAAGTATGCTGAATTTATTTTAAGTGTTTTATTATCTATATGACCGCTTAAGTAGAATGAGTTGAAATTGGACAGACAGTACTGTAACTAGATTGCAAGAGAGAGAGAGCTACGTCGTTGATCAGCATATGCAAAATAGAAATTATCTTGCGGGTCAACTTTAAGAAACAGAAGTTAAATGAAAACGTGTTTGTCCTTTTAGACGCATTATTAACATATTAAATGATTTTCGCTTTTACAATCGAATCGATTGAATCGAAGAATTCATTTTTAGGAAAATTATTGAAAAGAAGGATGGCACACTTTTTCGGGTTCCTCTCGGGAAAAGTCGAGGCTATTTTCGCAGGATTTCGCGGAGACACTTTCGAGGAGTATACTGAAAGCCGAGCGGAGCTATCTATAGAATTTATCGAAAATTACTTAGATTCGAATTAAGTCGGAATCGTCACACGCGAGGAATAATTGATGGCGACTCGAAAGCGTTTCAAGAGGGATCGGTATTAATCGTCCGTTCTCAATCTTGCTCGTTAATGTGCCGAGGTCACTCGTGTAAAAAAGTAAAAAACCAGTGAAAAAAGCCAGAAAAAAGGAAGGAAAATTCGCTCCCGGCGGTGGAGCGAAATAGGAGCGCGAATTATTTATTAAAGGGTAGTCGCGGATCGCTGAAAATATATTTCCACGGGAAAACAGTCCTTTTAACAACATGCCATTTATTCCGGCCGGTTACAACAACGGTTTTTTAATCCCTTGTAATCGATGGCTTTCGCAACGCTGTCAATTTTGAGCGAATTAAACGACGTTCGTTCGTTATCGGATTCCAGTGGATGTTTTCTGATTTTACATTCATGAAATTCGCCCGGCATTTTGAAAAATAAATATCCTCGTTTAGGAGAGAACATTCGTAAAAACAGGACAGAGAAAGAGAGATACAGAGAGAGAAAGAGAGCACCTTTTACATGAGTAAATTTTTACCCTACTTTTAATTCAATAAAGTGTTTAATATTTTTCCCGAGTTGTTTGCTAATTTCGTTGAGTGCTGTTAGCAGAATTTTTTTGTACAATAGTGCTTGCAGTCGAAGCCGCAACTTTCGACATTAAAACAGGCAGAAGACTAGAACTAACAAACGTAGGAGTACAAGTCAATACACGCCGCCATTCAATATTTTGAAGCACGATGTTGAAGTAAGTAAATACCCGGGATAGGTGGATAAATACTTCATCGGAAACATTATTCTATACAGGATCCGACCGAATAACACATACAAGCGGGCAAGGGGTGATTTCTACATGTAAATATAAATCGAAAGAAGGTAATAACAACTTTTTGTTTGGACCGTGTCACTTCGAAATCGTGTAAAGCAGAAGTCGGATGTGCCAGCAGAAAATTTCTCGCACAAAAATTTGCAACCCGGCAACAACAAATTGTCCTTCCACGTTCCGGGAAGGGGAGGAATAAAATTCGAGACGACGAACGACGCTGAAAAAAATGTTCTTCGTCCGTGTGCTCGCGCGCACGTGTGTGAGCGTGTCGGAAGGGTTTACGAACGGCAGTTTCGCACAATTAGAATTCCCGTGGATTTGCATTGAAGGCGGACAACGGGCGACACTTAACTCGCGCGACAAGCTTTTTCGCATTGAGCGGGCTGCACGCCGGCCGAATGGGAAACGAACGAACACAGGAAGAAACTTTCCGTCATTCAACGTCACCGGTGTTTGCCGCGTCTCCAACTTCCACGACGAAAAAATATGTCGCGTCGTCCATTTGCATTAAACAGCCGGCCCGCATTTACATTCGAGCGGAAACGGCGAGTTCGAGGCTCGCCTGAAATTTCGCTGCGTTTCTTCCTTTATTTTTCCCGTCTCCTCGGCCTACGTTTCGATTCTGCGAGGCTCGAATCGGAATTCGAGACTTCAACTCGATTGCCAGACGAATCTATACGTCCACGATCTAATCTTGGAATGGACAGTGAAAAATCTAGCTTAGAGAATGCTTTTTAAACGCATGTTTCGATCAGTTTCTCCTCCTTAAGGGGTTTAAGTAGAATGGGCTGGAAATGGTCAGACAGTATTCTAACCACACTGTTGATCCTTGGACAAGATAGAAATTTTCTGAAAATGTGTGTGTGTGTTCCCTCTTTCAATTATTGCTGTTTTTTCTTCCCCTATTTATATGTTTCCTTCTTTTCTTTTTATTAATTGCAGTACGAGAAGTGTTCATTGCAAAACTCTATAACTCAGAATACAGAAGAATTATATAATTATTGAGAGAATATAAATTTAGTTTCTGTGGCTTCTAATTGATTCGGACAATTTTGATGTTGACGATTTCTAAAATCTTAGACGACTCCATGATAGAAGTGGTTAAATAAATTCCCGGGAATGTTAAAGTACCAAAAAGCATGGCAACAAAACGAAAACTGCTTTGATCCGTCAATTGATCCAATCTTTTTCATTTTCTCTCTCAATCTGGTAAAACGATTCGTAAACGAACGCGGTACGCTTCTAAAAAGGAGAAAACCCTGAAAGATTCTTTTCAAGGATCTGCTGCACGTAGCCCTCGGCGGATATCGATCGCGAGCTTCGAGGCTCGCAGGACAATCTTCGATCGTAATTTTCTCCTATTTTTTTTTTGTCCATTTAGTATAGAAAAGTAGCCTTTCGAGTTCTCGGAGAGATTTTTGACATAGGTTTCGCCGGCGTCGAGTGGACTCGGTCACGCGAAACCCAAGATGGACGAGCGGTTCTCGAGATGAAGGCATCGATATCGTGAGAAATAAATTGCGGCCGAGAGCCATTCAGTCTGTCGAATTTATTTAACCACTTCGAAAGCTGGACACCTGGCGAGTGCCCTGAACGGGAAAGTACACGTGGTCCTTTAGCCACGTCGTCTCTTTTATACGTTGCAAAATGGAGCTCGAGATTTGTACGATTCTGTGGAATGCGGACCTCTGGTCAATTTGTTACTGACAATATAATAGTTTATAATAGCCTTGATAAAAATGGCGTTCCGTTTCTTTCGGTTTCAAACGACGATAGTTAGATTTTCCGCCTTTGAGGAGCAAAAATTCCTTCCTGCGTATCTCCGTACACAAGAATGCAATTATGATCGTCGGAATAAGACAAAGAGTAAGAGAAAAAATACGGGAACGGGAGTTACGACGTCGGAATTTCGAATTTCAGTGCCGGGACGAAGGAGAGCTTTTCCCGAGGGCTTCCGCTTGATTACCAGCGTGTTATTACGTACGATTACGCGGCGTTGTTCAACATTTTTCCATTAACTTGATTACACCCTGAAGCGGTCGATGCGTCCAATCGATCTGCGCGTATTAATTACAGGTCATCGGCCGGCGTCACGCGAACGTGACTTTCTTGCCGCTGGATCAAAGTATTCGACAATAAAAGCAAGTTCGATGAAATAGGTATTTTGAACAGTAAAAGATCTGTTCATTCCACTCGATTCCCGTTCTATTCAATTGATAAAAATAGTGTAGAAAATTTCAATATTGACCAAAAAATTATAGTTTCGATCGAATCCGGACAATTGTTCCGTCGAGGGTAGATTTTTGGACGTAAAGTCGGCCGTTCCTATCGACACAAAGTTCTCGAAATTGTTCGTGTCAACGTGAAAGCAGTCTGCAGATGACAAGGACACAGTGCGCAGCGCTGTCAGCTCCTTCGGAATGAGCCGGCGGCTGAAGCGTCGCTCATTCCGGGCGAGGATCGCGCGTAGGCACGTTGAGTGACGTTATTCCGTCGCGTTTCCCGAAAATATTATATTAACCGTGTCAACACCGTCTCCCCAAAACGGGGATCATAATATTTGCTTTCGCCTCCGTGTTCCCGCAGCCGGAATTTACGTTCGCGCGTGGTAACCTCGAGGCACGCAGGATCAACGTAGTCGCCGGGCGTCTACGCCCTCCCGTCTCAGTATTATTTTCCTGTCGAATTAGGCGTTCCTGCGAACCGAATAATTTGTTTGCAGATTGCGCTACGAATTCATCCTTCGACATACAAGTACACTTAAAATTCAACGTTGCCGCAGGCACCAGTTATTTTTCGGAACGTGTATGTGGATCCTCATGACAAATAAAAATTGTCTGCTTCGATAAAATAAATATATACAAGCTAAAATCTCTAAAATTCTGTATCAATTTTCTCAGACTAACTAAAATCATAATAGTGTGGAGAAATTTTTTTGGGGTCACGAGAGACCCCAGTCTACCTTATCCAGGTTTAAAATTAAGTAACAATTGGGGGTTTTTAATGTATTCACTAGGTCAAATGGAAATGAAAAATAATGGGGATTAATAGTTGCTCGAACAGAAGTATTTGTTCACAAGGAACAGAACGGTAATTGAGATTTATGTTGGCGTGTGGTAATTAAGAAGCACACGCAAAATTAACCTACACGCTTTCGTCCTTCGTCACTGGTGTAGTATTATTCCGGCGAATGAAATAAACGTTCAGGGCTGTTTTAACGTTGCGCCTAATCGACCAGAACATTCTAAATGGTCGGCAATGTTCTAACCGGAAACAGTTTATCGAACTCGTAATCGGAAAAGAGGTGAGAGACAGAGTTCGCGATGTTAGATAATAATTGCGAGCTGCGCATTTGTATTTATAAATATTTTATCGAATCGTTGGATCGTACAGAAATCTCGATACGCTCGCGACACGCACGTTCAATATATATTTTTAATGAAACATTGCCGGCCGATGCCAGCGCGATTGCACTGCGGATTTTTGTGCATTTATGCCACGAGGTAATTTGCAACTGCCCGAGGAAAAGCGTGCGCAAACACACAATTTTATTGTTGACGGTAATTTATTCGTGCTTTGTTGCAATTAAACATTGATATTGGTTATTTCACTTTTTTCCACGAGGAATTTTCCGCCCGATGAAAACATAATTTTTATGTTTGGTCGTGAATTGAGCTATGAAATTCAGTAAAAAAACATCACAATTAAAAGCCCAAACCGATAAGAATAGCGACGTGTATTTCCAACTACATCGCTTCTAAATATCATCCAGATTTAGCGCATTGTATTTGGGTATCGCATCGAATTGAACATTCCCCGATACGAAAAAATATTAAACAAATACGCTAAACGATCGGATTGCCGTCACGGATCGACTCGTGACTCGAATAAACGTCATCAGGAATTCTATCGCGACGAAGAAACGAAAGCATTCGGACGATCGGTTTTGTTGCCGGTTTTCGCGCGCTTGCGCGTCCCTTTGTCCTTTGCTGGGGAAATATTTATTCGCGACGAACCGAAGGAGAGACCGAAAAATCGACGACGTAAAAGGAAAACAAGCAAACAGAATGATCGGTGGGCGCAAACTAAATATAAAATATTGGTGGTAAACGCGTTCCCTTCTGGGAGCTGACGGGAAAGAAAAAAATGAGCGGAAAATATGACAGCGAGAGCCCCAGCTGAAATTTGACCATCGTTAATCGAAGTACGGACGTTGCTAGTGTGGAAAATCGACGACCAAACCGTGTCCCGTTACACGATGTGATCTATGTAAATGCAAGTAATTGCAAGTCCCATTTGTTTGTCGCGAAAAACGGAACTCTTGTAATTTCGAAAATATACTACTCTCTGCGACATTTTGTTCCCTGCCTTAATTACATCTTACGCATTTTTACCGCAATTTATGGACCGTGAATTCGGTCGCGGATTTCACATAAAATCGAACCCGTTGACGTACGCATTAATTAGAATTCGATGCTACCATAAATTCCATCTATTTCTCAACTTATCGTTTGTGCAATGTTCATACGTATTTCAAATAGAAATGTTGTTAGTAATGCCTTACTGTAACCTTGAGAATATTTTTCAATGTGTAAAGTGGTGTCTTACCACTGTACAATTGATTCAGATGACAAAGAAAAAATGCTTTTGATCGGTATCCGCTGAGACGGAGGTATCTGTTCCCACAGAATATTGTAATAATAATCTTATGTTGAATCCATCTAGGTAATTTCGTTAACTTCCCTGTGCACAGACCACTTTCCCAAACACAACCGCGCGTAATAAGTTTCGGAAACTCGTTAAACTCTCGAGGCTCCGCGGACCCGGGCTCGGGCAATATGCAATAAATTTTTATTTCAACCCGGTACACCGAACAGATATTTTCTTTTTTTATCGCGATGTCTGCGAGAGTAACCGAGGATGGTTTTTCAAATATTGATTACGGGACTCCATTTCCCTGGCCGCCATTATTTGCGACGCGACACGGTAACGACGATACGGCCGGAAGGGAAGCGGTTCTCCGTGGAAGGACAAGGCTTTAAAGGATATTAGAGAGAAGCCTAATCGACGGGACGTTTCGTTGCACATTCCGCCATTAAGGAACGAGTTGATATAAATTTCTGCGGTACGGAAACTGCGTGAAAAATTATTTTTTACCGGGCCGAATCTGGACTGATCTTCGAATTTGAAAAATGAAATATTTATTGTTGTAAACTTCTTATTGCTTAGGGGATGAAATCATAGTGAGATGTTCGAAAAGGATAAACGCTATCGAAGAATTATTTTAGGATTCTCATATATTTAGGAATAATCAGCAAACTCGGCTGGAAATTAGAACCAACAGATTATCGATTAATGCACCTAGAAAATTGTCAAAATGAACGCTAATAAAAGTACAATAATCACAACAGCAGAGTGGCGCAGTGGAAGCGTGCTGGGCCCATAACCCAGAGGTCCGTGGATCGAAACCACGCTCTGCTAAGGGATGAGAAATCATTATTTTTGTGAAACGATGATACCTCACAGATCATTAATCTTTTCTCTCAGTAGAAGTGTTTAATTCTTTTTTTTTTAACAAAGATTTTCCGGGAAGAAATACAATTTTTCTTTGCGTCATCTGATAAAATTCAAACTAGTAGTCCTTCTTGAATATGTAAAAATCGCTTAACATTTTTTCCCTTAATTGCGACGTCAACAATCATCTCCTGTCAATGTTCAGAATATTACAATGTTGAGTCACATTGAGATCCTGAAATGGTACACATGGCAAGCAGAGTGAGATCATGCTCACGAACATCCCCAACGGGAAAGAGAATATGGTCGACTTCTCAAACCCTTTCAATGACAGAATATTACGCAACACGTTTGTTTATGGTGCTCTGAGCAAGCAGTAAACCGCTTTGATAGCTTGTTACCGTTTCGCGGAGCGATAAAACCACGAGGAAACCAACCGGTAACAGGTCACGCGGCTTCAGCCTTGACCTGATCCCTCTCATGTAAATAGAGGGCGAAACTACCCTCGCGGAACACGCGCCGCGAGGAATTTCGCGTAAACTTTAATGCCGTATTATCTTTGAACTTTCCTGCTAAATTAGGGGACAAATTACTCGCCGGAAAAGAGCAAGCCACCCTTCAAAATTACTATTTCATACAATCTTTCGAATCCGGTAAACCACCCCTTAAAAATCAAACGAAGTCGTAGAAATTCTTTCTCGACTTCTAGAGAAAATTCTTAAGCTTCCTGCACGACAAATTGGAGTATTATTAAATTATACAGTATTCAGATCGTTTAATTACTAGACCGCGGATCTTTAAAGATTTAGTATTCTCTGTCAATTTAAAGAATTAATATTTACAATGATATATTGAGCTGATATCTCCTGTCAAATTTAGAAGTTAACATTTACGGTGGTATGTTGAACTAATACCTCCTGTCAATTAGAAAAATTAATATTTACATTGACATATCGAATTCATTTCCTGTGTCAACATGAAAATTCAATATTTACTACAACATTGCTAATAAATCGTCACGATTTCTGAGATGGCCTGTTTCGATAGTGTTAAACAGTTGTTCCTCCGAGGGAGACTCTGAATGATCACACCTTTTCTGGTCGGTACTCCGCGACTCTAAAGAATTTATGAACGTAGTCTTTGTGAGGCAATGCGAACAAGTTTCCCGTTGCCCTAGCAGGCGAATCCGACACGACCGGGTCGTTTTTAGCGACTGCGAGAGGGAAGTTACGTAAAACGTCTGGCTTTGTCGAGGCGGAAGAATTTACGTAATTATTTGCGTAAGCCGGAGACCGACGAAAAACTGGAACGAACGAAAGAGAACCGGCCGTTGGAAAAAAGTCGTTCCCTCTCTTCGGTGATTAATATGAAACAACGCGAAAGAAACGTAATATTCAAAAAGAAAGAAACAGGTCGGTGTGTCTCCGAGAAAATTACGCGGACGCTTAAAAGGTGCTGCCTTTCAATATGGCGCGTGAAATGTTCAGCACAGAGAGAACTACCGCTACAGAAATAATGCACAAATGGTCACAAGAAAGTACTGGTAAACGGGCCAACTTTGTGTCACAATCTCGCAGCGTTCATACTACAGTAACGTCTTGATCTACACGATCTATGTCACAACACGGACCTGAGGATTGAGCTTAGATCGAGACTTTACTTAATTAAGACTTTATCAAGACTCTATTTAATCAAGACTTTACTTAATCAAGACTTTATCAAGACTTTATCAAGACTTTAACTTGAGATTAAAATACAGTTACGGGGCATTGATATGATGGCTACCCTCTTCAATATTTTTATACGGTCTTTAATATTTTTTCCATTGAGGTCAGGTTTATTTCCAGCGGCTAGTTACGGGACAAATAGTATCCAGAATGATTCTACTCTAAATTTCAGCCAGCTCGGTTAACAGCCGAGCGTCCATCGAACCCTGGCGAGTACACAGACCAAGCCCAGAATAGTCGTCTCCGTTACAGGACGTCGGGCAGGGCAAACGATACCGACAAACAATTTCGCCAGTCCCCGTGTGTGTCCGATCGTTCCTAAACACGGACGATATTTTCGTCGCGCAAACAATGGGCGCTAAGGGCCGGAGACAGTAACATAAAGTCACTTCTGAACCCCGCATTCGTCAACGATGCCTTCGCGTAAGTAACAATAAAAGAAAAGCCACTTTAAAATACAGCAAATAGCAAAAATGGCTGCGATTAGAAACAGTGAAAAGATTAAAAGAATTTATGTCAACAAACCAAATTAAAAATTGATCATACACTGCGGAATATCACTGTGACCAAAGCAGTTTCGCCGACAGATTTGAAAAAAGCACATTTTTCGCCCCGCCAACAGCGAAAAATTTCAACGCAGAAACACGGGTTGCATTCCGCCGTGGCAAAATAATTTTCAAAAGCACTCTCCGGTTGACAGAGCTCGCCCGGAAGACGGACTTCGCCGAGAAACGTTTGAACAATGGCTCCGACGAGCGTGGCTTGGCAAGTGCGCCAGTTGAAGATTGACAGAGCCTTTGAAACGTGCCCGAAGAAATGAAATTCACTCGTCAGCCCCGGCTCATGAATTTCATCGATCGTCGAATCGCGCTCCGTTGCTCGAGGAATTATACGGTGGAGCTCGTTCGATCGCAATTACGCGGAGAGAAACAGGGCGACACGGCCGTTGCAAAAAGGGAACAGAGAGACACAGAGAAAGAGATATATAGAGAGAGAGATAGAGTGAGAGAGACAGGAGAGACGTTTCGTTCCCGGGAACGTAGACCGGATCACAGTCTCGGGAAAACCAACAAACGGCGGACGTGACGCAACCGTAAATCGGTTCCCGCGTGCCCGGAAAGCCCCATCGTCCCGCGAGAAGATTGTCGCGATTCCGGATGGGAATTGCCCTGCTCCCGCAATTACCCGTGGGGATTTGCCCGGTGCGTTTTTCACCTGAGACGCGATCACGTTTTCCGTTCGGGACACTTTGCCTCGGCCTACGCTCGCCGAAGCTCCGCCACCATGATGGAATTAGAGAACGCTCCTTATAAATACCGCCTCGCGTTTTTCCGTAAATTCTACAATTTTTATTCCGCCGCAAAAGGACGGAATTGAACGATCTTTAATGCGTTCATTTACGAGCAAATTTTGCCAGATCGTTTTGCAGCTAACGAAAATTTTCTTTCAGGTGTATTCCGGAAAGGGGCTGAAGTTTTCTTATAAATAAGGCGATGGCACGGGACCGGCCTTCGACGTATTTCGGATGAAGAGGAAGAAGATTAGATACAGCGATTTTCTTCGAAGTAAGAAGTCTTCAATCTTATATCGGAATAAAACTGTACATATTGACAACGATCTACAGTGAGATCCGTTATAACGAGACGTGATTAAGTGCACGCGTACTTTGCGAAAATTCAAAGTCGATTTTCTCGAAAAGAAAGCCTCAAACGAAAAATTTGTATTCCATAGTTTCGACTTCTTTTTTCGCGTAGAATCACCCCCTTTCCGCTTGTACCACCAGTTACCAACCACCCTGTATATTTAGGAGAGAATGTATTATAATACGAACCGCGCAAAATCCAAATAAATCCAATCTCGTCATTTTTATAAGACAACGTGTATTAGCTACTTTTAAGGCTTGGTAGGTTTAGTGTTAATAGTTCGAGGAAATTATTTGTAATATTTTCGAAGAACCACAACCGCAAACATTGCACATCTGTGGAATCGCAGATTAAAAATCGTTCCGTGTTACAATATTTCCGGTTTAACGAGGCCTTTAAAAAAAAAACTGTCGCAATCAGCGCGGCTAGCCGTCGGGGGTCGTAACAGAATAACAATCAATTCCGGTCTTTTACAGCTTCATTAACGTGGCGGGGGAGGGTCGAACAGACTGTTGAACACCCCGGGACCAGACACGGTTCATAATAGTAAACCCGCAGGAAATATTCCCTTCGTAAAAGTCGCGGCCTGTTCGACGCGCAATTAAATTCCGACGGTGGTTTCGGTCGGTCAGCGATACGCGCACCCTCGTAGTTTAATTAAACGATTTAATTAGCATATTTCGCTGGCAGGGCTTGTGTAACGCAGAGAGACGAACGGTTACGCGACCGGAAACAGGTACCATGGAAAAAAAACTCGGTCCCGTTCATCCGCGGACAATGGCGAGGATGAAAAAAGCCGACGAATCGATCGCCCGGAACTTTATTATCGTGACCGGGGTAATAAAATTTTCTGCAACGCACGATACACACCGATCCACGCCGCGTCCTCGCCGCCATTTTAATTTCGCCCGTCCTCGGGTCTTATCGTCGCCGATCGCGTAATTACCGCTACGCTAAAAGGTGACATTCGTGTACGTACGCTTATGTTGTTTTGCTTTCGCTCGGCGCGCGATTAAATTATTGCGAGCCTGCTGTCTCTCAGTGTGGTTCTATACGTGTGCGCGAGTGTGATTTAGTGGGTCAGTGGTGTGGTGCTGTGAATTCTTGTGCTAATTTTTATTTCTGTGACGAATCTGGTGAGCGGGAATTTTCTGAATTATTTATTTGAAATTTAGTTTCGTCGAGTGGAAAGTGTCCTGTAAAAATATTTTACATGTGTGACTAGTGGGCGTGTGTTATTGTGAAACCCTGTGCAAATTTCTACTGTCATAGATTATTTTATGAAAATTCAAATACCATACGACACTTGGTTAATTTAAACAGTAGAACAAGAACGACCGAGGTACTGGGATATTTCGTATTTTATCAAATTAATTGGAGCGAATTTGGTCACCGAACGAACACTTTTGCAAAACGACGTTTAAAAGTTTTCCATCCGAAGGGGACGATCCACACGTTACTTTGCCTGTCTGCTCCAGCAGCCATCGCAGAAGTTACGTCACTGTGACCGTTACAGTGTCCGCCGGTTTGCCTATTGCATAAGCAAGTAGTTCTTAATAAAGTTGCATAAAATTACGTAAAGCTGTTAAAGAACTCCCGGTGAAACGGTTTAATATAGCTGTCAGATTTGCAAAATTTTCGAGTATTCAGAAGACTGTGACGGCGTCTACCGCTTTATTAGAATTTTATTTAAATTTTCCAACCGGGGACAAGGAATTCGTAAAGTATATGTGACGGATGAGAGTCATCTCATATTTATGAAACATAAATTTGCTCTCTCGTAGTTCTTGTTATTATAAATCTGGGTAGAGCTATTTTCGTAAAGCCACCGGTGTATACACAGCGAGGCATTTCAAACCCGAATAACTCGGTTGCTATTGGTGATAGAGAACATTGTGTCCGTTTCCAGGGCTACATAATCTCGTCTTAGTCATTTCTTTTCGCAGGCGGACGCGTAGAGGACGTACGAAGGTCAACTGAAAGTAAAATTAGATAAATACACAGAAAAATATTTAATTCCGTTTAAAAAACAAAATGACCTTCACATGTTCTCTACGCGTTCACAAAGATCGGAAATTGTGTATTACGATATCGGTATAACAATACTAAACAATAGTAATATTTCGTGACCAATATTTCAAACTGCATTTGATCGCGTCGAGAATTTTCGAATGTGAAGAATGCAAATTAATTGCCGACGAATTCACTATGAAAATATTGAACAGTGTACCAACGGAGATTCCCAATTGCAGTGTCTCATAAAAGTGCATTTTCATTTGGTTCGGAACTTTAAAATGCAAATTGCATGCCGATGGTTTCACTAGAAAAATAGTGAACGGTGTACCAACGGAGATTTTCAATTGTTTCATGAAGGTGCATTTCATTTTGTGCATTTCATTTTGTGCGGAACTTTAAAATGCAAATCGTAGGACGCGATTTCTCAATAACAATAGCAAACACTGCGCCGACAGAGCTTTTCCAATCGCGATATTGCATAAAACCGCATTTTATATCGCCTCGGAACTTCGGAGCGCCAAAAATACAAATTGCACGCCGCGAGTTGATGCTAAATCTGCAATTCAATCAACTTCGTTCCATTTTAACGAAGTTAGGATTACACGGTGTCGGTCAGTCGATACGTGCAACAGAATTATTTTATAAATTAATCATTCGCGCGGCGCGAAACGTAGAATATCTGTTGACACGTTCGTATCCGACTGTCATCGCGTAACCGAATCCAACCGGCAGTATAAAAGCAGTTATAAAAGCAGTTATAAATTCGAGGGTGCAATCTTTGCCTGACATTTAGCACGATCAAGGTTACAGAGGATCCGCAGTTATGCCGCCATAACTCTGTCATCTTATTTCTTCCGAGCGTACGACTACTGGGCGTCTGTTCCACTCGTATATTCTCCATATTAAATTCCTACAGCTTATGCCAATCCGCCGTTCAATTTTCTTTCTTCGGGGTAAACATTTACTCCAATTTTATTCCCCCTGCACACGGCAGCCATTTTGCTTGTTCTGACCGACGAAGGGTGTTGTAAGTCGAAAAGAATTAACGCTTTCTCGTCCGAAAAGATTATTCCGAATTAAGTATAATTCTACAGGAATGTAATAATCAGAATTACTAATTTAGTTCACTGGAAATTGTTGTGAATTATAATTTTGTATTCACACATTCTAAACATTCACGTAAAATAGTGCTCACATGTCGGGCACTGTTTTCGATGTTTGAGTACATTGTTAGTAACGGTATATGATAATAAACAATACTAAAATATCATGCAATTATACAAGCAAAACATTTGCTATAAAAAAATATTGCTCGTACGTCAGACGTTGTTTTCAGTCCTTCCATAAATAAAATATCAACACAGGAATATAATGTGGTAAATACAGGAGCATAAAATTAGATTTTGATACAATGAATACTCGTTTTATATAATTACTGTCGATCGCAATCAACGACCATCGATTAACTACAATAATTTCGTTTAATTTTCCTCTTCACCCTTCGCCATTAAATTTCCGCCAGCATTTGGACCACTCCCAATTCGTTTCGATCCAAAGGGTTTGTTTGCAAGAGCAACAATAACAGCGCTAATCCGCGTGTCAGCCCGAAATTTACACCAGTCGGGTCAAGCTAATTATTCGTAGCATGAGTCGCGATTATCCGAACGCTGCCGTTTCGCAGTCCCGTAACCGTTTAATGGCACAATGGCCGCGAGACTGAGCTATTTCGTTGATTAATGTCCCTCTTCCGCCATTGTCTAATTGATCCAAGGTTCTTCCGGTCGGCAAGCTTCTTCCGCGTTTTCCTCAAGAGCAACGTTCCTCGGACGTTTCTTTGACTCTTCGTCCGTGTCCATTCGATTTTGTCCCTTTTCGTTTCGTGCTTCGTCGAGCATCGTGTCCCTCTTGAAACAAGATTCGACGGTTTCGAAAACCGAAAACGTGTCGTCAAGATCCAATTTTTTCGCGAAAGACTTCTTTTCTACGCCTCTGGGAACCGGTTGCCTCTCGAATCCTTTCTTCGCGAATATTCGGCGAAAGGATAACTGGCAGCGTTGCTCGGAACTCGCAGAAGTTCGACAAAGGAGTGAGTATCGCGAGATAGAAAGAGCCTTCGACTTCAAAGGACTTCGCTAGGGCGGGAGAAAAGGCGGTGGAATAGGCGCCGAAGGAGATTAATTGATATTAAGAGCACACAAGTATCTTCAGTGCCCTTATTCCCTTTGAATCGTTGTGATCGATTACTTTTTGAAGATCCCTTTCCCTCGGGCACCAGGATACTAGATATTTCATTTTGTGCTGCTTGACGCGAAGCATCTCGGTCCCAGAAAACTTTCAGTGAAAATAAAGCGAGCCGGTAATTAATAACCGAAGAGAGTCTTCATTAAAGTCTTTTCAGTTTATGGTACCTAATCTGTTCTCCGAAATTAATCGCCGAAGTTCTGAAGTTGAGCTTCTGCATCCTGCGTCGTATCTGCGAGCATAAACCCATGTTAAACCACTCTAATCTTCTTTCAACAATCTCGAACCGGATGGGAGGCTTGCTTGCTTAGGCGACTTATTGGTAGGCGAACATAATTCAATAGAACTTTCATACAAATTACTTAGATTTTCCGAGAGCATGTTTTAAATTGTCGTTGTCGCGTTCGGGTCGCCAGTAGTCCGTTTTTAGTACAGTCTTCACTCGATATATGTGTCCCAAATTTTATCCAACCGACAAAAGTCCCAGAACTACCCCCACTTCCGCGGGGTGAGGGGTTAAGAGAAGCTTTGTCCTTTTCTACGTTCGGCAGTGTATCAAAGAATCTTCTAGCCGATTCTTGTCACTGAGCAGACCCGTTTTGTGGACATGTATCGAACGGACACTGTACTTCGGGGCAATCGTCCTAATATGTTGGCAAGCAGGTCGGCGCCAAACAACTCGAAACCCCTTTCAACCGAACTCAAACCAACGGAATTAAACCATCGGTTCAAACGCGTTGCTAACGTACCCGGCAACTTCCGACGTTCCACAAACGAGCGAACCGCAGACAAACCGTGTTCCCGATCCGTCGAGAGCTTGTGCCGAGGCGTCGCGACGCTCCGAGTCCGTCAAACGGAGTTGAAACGGCTCCCCGAATCAACGTTCGATTCACTTGGCACCGATTTCCACAGTGAATCGCGTCCATTTCGCGACGGACCTGCCCCCGTTCTCGCAGTTGCCAAAATTTCGTCTGATAACAAGCTAATCGCCCCCGGATTGAAATGTAACGGTTAATACGATTATCAGTTACTTTCGACGATCGTTGGCACAGAGCCCCCCTGCAATTATCTCGATCGCGATTGTAGGTCACAAACGACGATTCTCTCGGTGACGCTTTGTTTCGGTTCCGGAAAGCTGCAATTTTAACTGATCGGCTGGTTGAACGGTGTTAATCACTAGTGACGATCAATGTTCGAAGTTTTGAAAGCGATCAGTCATTTTTGTGTGATTTACTTATACTTGAAAACTAGAACCGTACATTTAGCTGCAAGGTAGGCAATATTTTTTATCCCACGGTTAAAAAATATATGCTGTGGCTATATTCGTTCTATCGTTCACTGTATTCGCACAATTCTGCGTGACAATGGCTGGGATTGAAGATTGAAGTGATAATTCTTCACCAGGTAAACTAGTTTAAACATTCTGTTAAGGTGGTAGGTTTCCAGCAGGTAAGGTGTTAATTCTCGCCCAATAGAGTGACTTTAGAAATTGATATGAATCTGTAGAATTCATAGTTTATACTTTCGAAAATAATTATCTGCTAAGGGGTCGATGGATTTCCGGTAGGTAAGCTATTAATTTTCTTCCAGAAAAGTGACTAAAAATTGCTTCAGCACGTTTGCCACTATCATTTGTTGCTTTGTTCACTTTCGAAAATGTTTTATTAAACATTTGAAAATCTTGAAGGTAGGGGTAGTTTGGAGAAATCGGCGTCGTCGCGACGTCTGACGGCTTGTAGGCCGTTTTCGGGACGCACACCTGCGCAGTGCGTGTGCACCTGCCAGTCGGGCAGCAGCCGCGCGTGTATATACGTCGGTCAGGTGGGTATTGATCGAGAGCGTGCAGGGACGAGCAGGGAAGAACGGACGAGAGTGCAAGCTTCCGCGCGGCAATGCCCGGGCGGAAACGCCGAGGGGTTTCGAAACGGGTTGAAAAGAGGGTTGAAAAGAGGGGCGCAGGTTCGCGGACGGAAATCGTGGACGCATCGCCTGTGATCTTCGCGGGGGTTGAGCAACAGGCTTGGTGGAAAGAGAGAGGATCAAACGCTCCCTCCTGACTGTCGATCCTGAGCGGTGTTCCCAAAGTTTCATATATATATTTTTTTAAATGAATCCTCAGGAGATACAATCTCTTAATCCCAAACGAAATTGTTAGACAACGTTACTGGGGGTGACTCGGTGGATCAGAATTGAAATTGTGTCGCAATTGAAAGGTCCATTAAAAAGTCTCTGGCCCATGGACTTTTAAAATTTATGGAATACAATAGTCGGCGGGTAATATGTCGATATGACAAATGTATTTTTGCGTCAGGTTTAATCCTGAGCTCGTAGATCTGAATGAGGAGATAAGACGCGACAGATTTCCATCGAGGCAAGATCCCCGGCGAAGGCCATTTTTCGTGCGGCCGTCGCATTCACGGGGATGTTTTATTCAGGCCGGCGTGAAGTTTTTAAATTGGCCGTTGGTCGGGGGCTGACCCTGAGGATGTCGGAGGTATCGATTCCGAAGTTACGCCGCCGGGAGACACTGAATAAAAGGATCAAGGCTGTCCTACTAACGCGACGCAGGAGCGATTCGGGTCAGCGACGCTGCTAAGTATAGTCGCGTCGGTCGCGCCCCTCGAACATCTTCGCTTTCTACCCGTACCAATTTATTTTTAATCCTGATTGTTTACCTCTCTTTCCATCCATTTCTTACGCATCTTCATTTTCGAAAACGAAAACGAAGAAATACAGGCAATCCTGTAGGTCCTACCAGTCCTTTCAGAAGCATTTATTAATTGGCAATGTTTTAGTAATATTTTTATGGATTGATTGCTCTTCAAAATTTAAAAAAAGATTCAAGTATAAATAGTATAGTCGTAGGTTGGGTTTGTTATTTTTATAGATATTTTGTTCGAGCGACAGTCAATACAGAGTCAATACTCTTTACACATGTCCAAAAAATAACTAACCGATAAAACTCCCAGACGTATTTATCTTGTAAGTGTTCGCAACATTTCAACGACTAACAGCGTTCAAAGATTAATTTAAGACGCTATTAATTCTAGTGAGCCATTTCAGAATATGAACCGAAGGGTTTACGATATGCTGAAACGAGTCCCCGTAACAATGAACAGGATCCGGTGTCAGGTGAGGCTCAGCTGTCCACGAATCTCGGTTTATGATGTCCAGGGATCGAATTAATGCGGGTTCGTCGGGTTTCTCGATTGCCTGGTCCTGGGTCGCAACAGAGAACCAGAACGGCATAGCGGCACCAGAGCATCCTTCAGGGCTGGAGGAGTCACGCTCCGAAGGAGCCAAAATCAATTAACTGATAAGAGAGAGAGAGAGAGAAAGAGAGAGAGAGAGAGAGAGAGAGAGAGAGAGAGACCGCGTGATCGAGAGTATTACCCTTGCCCGACCCCCCAGAAGTTGAAGATCCACCGTCGGCATGCAGGTGGTGGCTTTCAACCCTGCAGGAGCTTAAAAGAAGATAAAAATCAATTTAATATCCTGCCCGCATTAACAGCAAGAGCCTGCCAGCGAGCGACAGATCAGGTGAGAAAGAACAAGACCTGGCTGCGATAAGCAGAAACTCAATTAACCACCGTGGAATCCCTCGGGAGTTTAAGCAGAATCGACTTTCCTCCGCGTTTTTATAGAACGACGTCTTTTATCACGGCCGACTTACTCCCGGCTCAAGGGAATATCAAACTTTAATTAATTGACGTTATCCTGTTGCTTTTATCACTCGCGAAACTCAGAATCGTTCTTCGCGAATGAAATGAAACCACGAGAAACCGTGAAAATCACTACTGAAAGCATTTTATACAGGCGAATTTTTGCGAAATCGATAAATATAAAAATCCGAGTCACAAAAGTTCATCAAGTACAAAGATGTCATCTCCACTGCCCCCTTTTCTCTATGAAAAAATCGTTTGGCGAGCCAAACAGACTTGCGCGCCGTTTTATAATTCGTACAGAATTGCGAGATGACTAACAATCTATCGATGAGTTTTTGAACGCGCTCTCGATGGAAGCTGCGACGGAGTCCATCAGCAAATTGAAAATAGAGGGTGAAAGGGTGATGGCGCCGTCAAGGCCCGCATAAAAAGTGCTAGCTCCGTCGTTCGAGCGTTCATAAAGCAATTAAGAGTCGAACGACGGTTCTTGCTGTCCTCAACTGTTGCACTAGGTCGCTGTAAACAGCAGCAACAGGCGTCGTCGTCGAGTGGCGGCCGCGACACGCTGTCGCGAGAATTGCAGCGAGGCTTGCATATTACATGGCGGGCAAGCTGCAATGGTGCCAATCATTCGAATCGATCGCCGCGTCCCCTTTCCCTCTAATCAGCTGCAGATGATTCTTAAACTATACGGTCTGATCCCCTCGCCACTCTGATTCTTTATTTAGACAGGCAAAAGATCGAGAACATCCTCCAAGTCCGACGAAACTGCATTCACACTCCTGGAAGTGAAATCAATCTCTGAAAGAGAATTCAGAGAACAGTGTTTCAAAAAATTCTACGAACAGGAATTAAACACAAATGAATTTCTTCTTTTAATCGTTTCTTAAATTCATTTCTTTTTGTCTGAATTCATTTCTTTTTGTCTGAATTCGTTTCTTTTTGTCTGAATTCATTTAAATTTCTTGCAATTTTTGCTTCTCTTCAGCAGAAATTTTGAAGATAAAATCGTTCGAAGGCTGGAATGTTTTCCCAGAGATTTTGTTCGTTCTTCTTTGGTATATTTTTACGCTTGTTACGTCGGAGAGATACGTATATCAGCGGGATATTTCCGATATTAATTACAAGCGGCACAAAGAGCACAGCTTTGCTCATGGGAGTCCGTTGTCCGTGTAAATAACGAGAAACGCCGAAACGAGCGCAACAATAACTTCCACGGGTAAGTTTCGTTGGAAGTTGCGAATTGGTTCCAGAGACCGTGCTCTCTCTTCTCTTTGTTCGGCGGAGATTTAGGGGATTCGTTAAAGAGCACCGGCGGCTCTGTTTATAAGGCCGGCGGAAAAAATGAGGGAACTTCGGAAGAGTTGTTGCTCCGGGATCCGCCCTTAAATTGTTTCGTTTAGCTGGATTTTCGAGGGTGTACGTGTGTTTGATCAACGCAAACCTTGAACCTTCCAACGTTATACGCTACACTTGTCCGAGGGTTAAAATTGTTTAATTCTCACACGAAAAATTCTTTAAAAAATACGTATCGCTTTGTGGAGCATTCTTGGAGCTATCCTTATTGTTATGCATCTCCGGCATTAAGAACCACGCTTACATGTTTACATAAAATTACCGCGGATTTGAGGGGCAGCGAGTTTCTCGCCGGCGGCGAGAGAAAATTGAAAATTGCGAAAATATCCGCGGTAAATTTACAAAATACAGGCGCAAGTGGGCGGAAGCGGCGTTGTAATCGAAATGAATTTCCCGGTAGAATATGATCTACAAAAACGGGGAATTTGCATGAAGATCCGTCTATCGTAGACGACGCGGCACGAAGTTATCTCGCAGCTGAGAGGTTGCCGCGTGCTCAAGAATGTATTCAACGATTCAACGATTAAAATTGGCTCGGCGAGAGAGCTGGCTCGCCGTGAAATATGGAATAATCGATTCCGCGCTGGACGTAATTCATTTCCTCCGTGACGCGAAAGTCGATATGATTAGATACTAAATCACAATGCGGCGGATGGCGAACGTTCGCGGCCGGAAGAATGATGGGAATAAAAGCGACGACGCCCCTTCGAAGGTAAACAAGAATATCGTCTGGAAACTCTCTTACCCCTAAACGATTCAGACACAAATTTTTCGATACTGATTTTCAAACATGAACCATTAAAATGCGTTTCTACTTCACTCTCGTCAAAGACCTCGTAAAACCTCGGTTTTGTGAATTATTTTCTGACTGGGCTAGCGAGAATTGTTTTTTTTTTATTCCTTGAAAGCAAATATCGTGACACGTTTGAACGAAATTAGTTGAAGATCGATAATTCTCTGTCGATTATTAAATAGACGTAGAATCAAATTGAATGACGACAATTTTATTCACAGTGAACGTTGAGTCACTGGCATGGTGTATTTGAAATGATTAATGGTATCCTAGAGACACTCTGCATGATTGGCTCAGGATCAATAATTTACGTTCTTTGTACTATTGGACGGAGAGGATAAGATTGAATGAGGAACATTTTATTCAAAGTAAACGGCAAGTCTATCATCGCTCGTTTAAGAAGATTAATTGGCGCTAGAGAGATTCTACTGAATTACCCGAGGATCGATAATTTAGGTTCTTTGGATTATTAGACAGGCACAAAGTACAATCGCAAAATTGTACTCACGGTGACCGTAACTTTGGTCATCAGGGTCTGTCATTTACGTTCTGTGAATTATTGGGTGAAATAAAATTGAGTGAACAAATTTGCATAAACATTTCGCGAACAGCAGTAAAATATTTTTATGGACTGGAACGTCCGCGGCGTTTTAAAACGCAGATCCAGGAACGTTTTAAGGTATCGCGTTTAACGACATGGCTTGTGTCCGTGCTCGTTCCATAGTCCTCGACTATCGGCGCGTAATGAACGGTTGGGCGCAGCTGCACCCGCCCCTGCATTGGCCCTCTGCTCGGCTTTAATCGATCCTTATCGCGCCCGATAGCTTTGCGGCCCTCGAACTTGCAAAGTGCGCGCTTCGCGGTCCGTCTTCGGAACTTCAACTGGGAACCTTACGGCTGGCCCTTAATAGCGACTGATTGGCTTCTGGTTGCTGTGTTTCTCTGCAGTCAATTAATTGTCGGCGCCCTCTGCTCGCCGAATCAACCCCGACAAACAATTTATTCGTTTAACTTGTTCTAACTGAACTATCGAGTTCTTGCGGTTATTTCTGATCGCAGTTAGCGCGGTCTATTTATTACACCATAACGATAAATTTCTCAGTCTCTGGATAGAACGTTCTCTCTCTTCGACAGAAAGGGACGGTTCCTAAATGCGTTTTCTCGACCGAAATTACCGTATGTTACAACCAATTACATCAACAGCAAAACGGGCTTGTTTCTCCTGAACTTGAAGTCCTATGGGAACCCTAATCGAATCAGGTGGAATCAAGCGGGATTAAGCGGACTTAACTGGAATTAAGGGGAAGAAACTGTAGTTAAGTGGAACACCTGGAACCAAGTGGAATCAACTGGAACCGGGATAGAATCAACTAGAATCAAGTGGAGTCCACTGGAACCAGAAGGAATTAAGCGGAATAAATTAGAACCAGCTGAAGTCAACTGGAACCCAATGGAATTAACCAGAACTAAATGGAATTAACCAGAACTAAATGGAATTAACCAGAGCTAAATGGAATTAACCAGAGCTAAATGGAATTAACCAGAGCTAAATGGAATTAACCAGAACTAAATGGAATCAGCTGAAACCAAATAGAATCAACATGGATCCGAATGGCACCAGACGCCAGAACAACGTGGAAAATCGCGATTTAACGAACCTAATTTCCTCGGCCAGTCGCAGATTCGTCGTTAGCCCATCTTCGGATTCCAGAACGGGAATTGCAGCCGCTGTTTAGTGGCTCGCAATTATGCGACGGGAGAACTCTCGGCGTTTCCAACGCGGTACATACGGGCGCCCATTTGCGTTGCTCGCATGTGTACACATACGTTATACTTTACAGCTTCATGACCATTATGCGCGTCCGCTAAAGCTCAAGCAGCAGCGAGCACACAGCCCTACACACACACATGCGGAAGGTCGGTTCTTCAAGGGTCGAGCGACCTTGACACGACGCCGACATACTCGCATGTGCGCGCGCGCCCCTTCAATTCGCATACTTGCAAACACATACATACACACAGCCACGCGTATACAAAGTCACAGAAGCCCCTCAGTCGCGTTCTTTGCGGACGGTTGTACAAACTCGCTGAATTATACATGGGGAAACGCGGCTAAGGACTACGTGTACGCGTCAAACAACAGGGAAATTAAATCGTTGCGGCAGAATTACAGATGATACACGCGTTCTCCCGCGGACCGGTTATTATTCTCGACCTTTTCGCGTTTTGTGCCCATGGGTGAATTATGTAAGTCCCTACAGTGGACCGGCTTGATAGTTCTCTGGGGAAGCGTGCTACCAGGGAACTTGCCGAGTACTTTAGTCACCCCCGGTGGGAACTCAGCTTAGTCGTCTTTGGATGATTTGGACGATTTCTGTTTGAACATCTTCGTCGTCGAGTAAATTCATCGATTTCGTACTTCATTGACTCTGTGTGTATTGAAACTTCGGGAGATTCGTGAACGCAGGCCGTGAATGATTGAGTAAAGTTCGACTTTCTGATCTGTCTGTAGAATCATCATTTCTGGACACCACTAAGGTAATAGCAATTTGATTATAATGGTCATAGAGGAGTTCATCCTAACGTGGTCACGTGCTCATGAATTTTCTGGGTTGTAGAACTTCGTGTGCACGGTCTGATCCTAGAAATTGATTTTTTATTTCTACTTGTGATCATAGAAGTCGATTCCAGTTTTGGTCATAGATCATAGGATCTTGATCTCCCAATGGGTACAGGTTATAGAGAACTTGATATTCCAGTAGTGGGTTATGATTCCACCAGATCATAGGGCTTTATCCCAGTGGTCACCAGATCATAAAGATTTGATCTCACAATCAGTGTGGTCACCGAAAGAGAACTTGAGAAAAACTCCTGCGGTCACCCATCTTTGCCGGTAACTCGAGGACACGTTACTTAACCTGAATTCTCGACTTCGCATCAAACCAACCACATCTATCAAACGAGACTCAATACTTTCTTTTTGTTGTTCGTATACCTTTTACCTTTCCTGTCTCTACCACTACTGTTTTAGCTACTATAATTTCCAAGTTATTACTTTGAGAAACAGTACTAGACTGGAATGGTACATAATTCCACAATGTTCGACCCGGTTGAATTATTTTTCAGTTCTAGTCATTATCGTCGACGTTCAGCTGGTAAACCGCGAACTACCACTAACAATGCACAGTTAACAGAGCGTCTTTACGTGTGCGGTGTGCGCGTTGTCGCTCGCGAATAAATTATTTGCAACGCAGTGTCGCGTCGCCACGAAGGCAACAGCTGTAGTGTGAACGCGAAACTACGTCAGCGGAACAATTCTGCCTTGAAACTTGTTAACCAATCTTACCACTCTGCCCCGCTAACGCAATATCAGCCGCGCGAGGAACCGCGCGGAACGTTTCGTTCGGCGATATGACACATTCATGGGAAGAACAATACTGTCGTTTCGCCATCCATAATTCATATCGAACCAACTGAGTAAGCACGATCGATGGAGAATATGGTTGCACAAATGACAATAGTGGTCGCGAAGGAAAATATATCATCGACGCGATCAACGGGAAAAGCGACTTCTCTCCGAGATCTCGTTAACTTTCCCGGAACTTCTCGGCGAAGGAGAATATTAATAACATTTTTAAACAGTTTCCAAACTTTCCGGCGGTTTAATCGAATTCTAAACTGTCGAGAGGATCGAAAACTTTCCCGTTGCCTTACAGCGCGCAGCCTATTTTTGTTGCCACCATTCTCACGGGCGTGTCTGTCCAGCGATTTAATAACCTGCCGTCTATTCTACTTGTCTGACCATGGACGGGTCTTCTCCACTTACGTCTTTGGAATCCAACCGATGTCTTATGTAACCCGCGGTCTATTTATAAAGACACTTAAAAACTTTCCTCCGGTGAAAGAGACGGCGCACTATAGCCACCTGTGCATACTAATTCGTCCGCCAACTGCGACAAACAGCCGCGGTAATATCAGTCTACGATTCGTCCCTGTTTATGCAACGTTACAAAGTTTTATGCACGTACCGCGGAGCTTTTATTAATTCACTTTCCTAGGTGTAAAAATAAATCTCACGTAAAGTCGTGTGACAAACTGTTTGCGTATTCTACACGTATTCGTTTACACTTCTATGATCACCTGTCGCAAACAACTTTTTTCGGAGCTGGTTAAATTACGATTAAAGAAAAATTGCCCGGCCGAACTTTTTCAAAGTTGTTGGATATATCTCCTCGTTTATATCCAAAATAAGAATTATTTAGCTAGTTCAATTATTAACCCTTAGCACTCGAGTGGTGACTGTAAGACACCACTAAGAATTGCTGTATCATTATTTAAAACATTTTTTACATTATTAAATTTGTTTGTATTTAATAAGTTTCTAAACATTTCGGTATTGTACTAGTAAATTCCACCATTTTAGTATATATAATATGAAAAAAAATATATTGAAGGGCAATATTCTAGGTGGGAAGAAATGTTTCGTTTTGGGATCAAAATAGCTTCGAGTGCAAAGGGTTAAAAAAAACTTTTCAATTTCCAAAGTCAAGAAAATTAAATTATAAAGCGCTCTGATTGAACCTCTACAACAATGATATAGTCGTCATATCTGCACGAAAAAATTACAGCTTATTCTCTAAAAATTGAGAAATATATCCACAAATTTTGAAACCCATATGTTTCTTGGTTCCGGTTCAAAATATTCTGAAATCCGCCCCGTTATGATGAAAGCACTGTACTTTAAAATACAATTCGAAGCCCTCTGGTAGAAGCCCTATAACTTTGAGTAAAATCATCGCACCTCCATGAAAAAATTGCAGCACATTCTCTAAAGATGGCGAAACACACCCGCAAAGTTTGAAATCGATGCGTTGGTCAGTTTCGTTGCAAGAAATTTCCGAATCCGCATCTGGACCGTGAAGGAGACACGAACGGGTTAACAAGATTTCTTTAACCAACTCTCAATCAAAGCGCGAATAAATTCGATTTGTGCATTTACCGGTGCACCATGGGGAATGTATAGGTCCGTTGTTTCGCGGGGGAGGATATGTTCCCTGGCGCACAGCCTTTTGGCAACAAAGAAGGGCGCACCCGGTGATTCTTTCCGTTTCAAGGAGCCACTTCCGCTCGAGCGGAGAAAGGACTGCCCCTAAGACCGGAAATAGCGGCGGTGAACAAAGGCGTTGCGAAAGTTGCTCGCGGACCTGGAACACTTCGTCAAGAATTGGCAATCCCCTCGGAATCCTTTTAACTCGAAATCCCCGCGTTTTGCCGCGGGGATGCTCCCCGGTTCGTGATTGCGATTCGACGAACAATCACGCCGAGGAGATTGTCACGTTGTTTGCTTAGGCTGGGGGAACACTTGCCCCGGCGTGTGTAGAGACAATTATTATACGCTACCGGGTCTCGTAAACATCACCGGCAGCCTGCGGATGCTTATGCAAATCCGCGTTTCTGCGGACCGAATCCCGGAACTGCGACGTTCGTGCAGTACACTCGAGGTTTTAGGTCAACTTCGCGATTTTTTTAATGGCAGACAGTAAAAGTTCTCAGTGTCTGACTCTCCGGCACAGTTTCGGTTATGTTCCAGCTGTGCTCCTGAATTTTTGCGGGAGGGCGAGGTTGGAACCGAGGATTTTAAACAGGGTTGAATTTCTGCATTTTTCTGGTATCGTGGATATTTTCCAACCGAATTTTGTGCAAGAGTACGTGTCGATACCATTAACTGTGAGAGTAAATATTTTCAGAGGACAGAGTTGTCGATAATGCGCGACTGTTGTCAAAAAAGCGGCCAGCAATTTCCCAGAAGCGTTTCCCTGTGATCGACCTGTCTGTCAGCCGTCGAGGGCCATCACGATGAACGAAGGCTTCTCTCCGCGTCAGTCGAAAGAGGAATAGCCTGTTGCTGTTCGAGAGGTCGATCGCTCTCGTCGATTGTTTCGGGACGGAACAACGACGCGCGGAAATCGAAACGCGAAGCTTCCTCCATGCGCCAGGGACCCAGCTCTTATTCCGGGAGCTTTCGGAACGGCGACGGAAACGCGCGGCCGCGCTTCCGGAATTTATTTCGTCGAGATGAAACGATTCCACGAGACCTTCCCACGGAAGGGAATTCGGCTGCGCGCACGTATTTTACAACGCCCCGGAACGAGGGTCGTACGGAAGATGAAGGCGGAAAGGGGATCACGGAAGAAGAAACGTTCCGACGCGCCCCGTGCACCGCTTCCGGAAACCAGGAAAGATGACCTTTCGTCCCGGGGATGACAAAGGTCGGCTCGCGGTGAAACCTTTACTGCTTCGTTTTGCACTTCCGGTAAACATGCGGCGAAGCTTACTTTTTCCTTGGGCTGCGGGTTTCGACAAGCTTACGGGTTACACGGTTTTGCTGCGGGAAAGTGCTATGTTTTAACGACGCTGGTTACACGGCGTTTAGGCGCTTTCTGCCCCCAGGAGCCACTGCTCTGGGAAATCACATTTTTCTGTAAGAAGTGTTCTCGAATTTTCGGTTATAGTCTGGGGAACATTATTCTTTGGTAACTCGTTGTTTCCTCTATTTGATAGGACTGTTTATAAGTCTCATTTTGTTTAATAATTATGTGTGTAACTACATCACAGATGTAATATCGTCTCAACTATCTCATTCTTCGAAAATTCCCACACGACATGGAATAATGGACTTTGACAATCTTTTTCTTCGCGAAATTTATTTTTTATAGAAAAACCACTATACACGTTTGAAACTTTGTACTTTCATCTATGAACTCCGTAAGTTTGATCGAGAAATTTATAAAATTGAATGTACAGCATTCAGTTATACAAAACGTGTTCGCAGACGTGTCGAAGATTCTCAACCGGCGACGTGGTATACAATTTGACAATTTTTTTTTTTAAAGAAATCTTTTACCTAAAAACCATTATATACGTTTTAAATTATGCACCATCATCTACGTATTCCGTAAGTTTCGTAAACAAATTTACAAAATCAATGATGTGGTAGCCAACTAAATGAGACACGATATATCTTTGCGTGAAAGCAAGCTAACAAAATGTTGCGTTTCTAAAATTATTGTTTTATTCGTCCAGGACCGGTTCGCATGATTTTCCCTAACAAATGATTGATCGCGGGAGAAACCGTTCTCGCCGAAGAGATTAATTTTTCTTTACGATGAGACGATTTGTCGCGCCTCTGTTCGGACTTTAATGGCGGATGTTCGTACCTTCGGTATTGGCGGGTTGTCCGTGAGACGAACGATGAAATATTACGGTATAAATTAACGCTGTGGCGTCGTGACGTGTCGCGTCGAATCGTCTACGGGGTCGCGAAATGTACGCCGCGAGAAGTTTTTAGTTCGTTAGCCCGTGGAAGACCTTAATTCCGCTCGAAGTCGCTCGAGGGCTGCTGCAGAAGTTAATCCCCGATCTCTGACAGTGCTAAGCCGCCGATTACGCTCGCAGATGCAATTCCCGGAGGGGACACTCGCTGACCGACTTCGCCAGCTTCGTTTCCGAGTCGAACTCGGTGTCCCCGTGTAATTTCGGCTTCGACGAGTTCCCGTGCCGTTTCTTAGCGTCGATGGAATCGACGCGGACATTTTTTTGGAATCCACGGGAATCGTTCGGCGCGGGAAAAGTTTCGACCCCGGGACTCTCTCGGAAACTTTGCGCCTCCGAGTAAATTGCGTTCAGCGATCAGAATTTGTTGGATAAATTCTTCAGCCCTGGAAGAATAGCAAAATGGAAAATTTGTGATGAACAAAACAGAAGATGACGCGTCCCAGTGAAGCTCGCGAAGTATACGGTTGCCGGCAGGAAGGGCGAGACTTATTTTGCAGATAATGCGTCGGGGATTTTGTTTCCGGGGTTTTTTTTCGCGAATGCAACGACGTGACTCGCCGGAAATGAAAATAAATGCGAGGTCTCCGGGGCGCATACGAATGGAAAGGATGGAGCCGGGATTCGAGAGCGATTTCCAGGCGGCTTGATGGGATAAAGGCCCGTTGTGACATTCTCGATGTCCGCCGCCTGTCCTCCATAGTAATCGTGCGGGGACAACTCCGCTCCGCCCCCCTCCCCCACGAAAACTTTTTCGCAACCTTACGCTGCTCGAACTTCCGGTCTTTCGGCTCCCGAGATCGAGTTACCAACGGCTTTCGAAAATTCCGACCCGGCCAATCCGTTCGCCGTTTATGGCCGCGATAAAAACGAATGGCACGTGACGCCTTACGGAGATCCCCGTCGCCCCGGCGACTTCTGACGTCGTTAACGAGGACGACAGTTGGCCAGCATGATTGCTGGCCCCTCCGGGAACGGTGACTGGGAGTCGTAGAACAATGGAAACGACGGACGGACGCATGAAATTGACAGGTCCGTTTTGTTCATCGGTGGTTTTAATGCGGCGAGAACCGAGAACTTTGTTTATGTTTGTTGCCGTTCGAAATGGTTGGCTCGATTGGATGCGTAAACCTTTGTTGTCAGTAGACTGTTGACCTCCATGCAATCTCCCGTTTCTGTTGTCGTTTGCTCTGTGGAAATCGAGTCGTAAGCATTTGTTTTTCGTTGATTGGAAAATCGCTTGTGACGAAACCGACAGCGAGCGAGTAATATTGTTAATTTTTGTAATTTCGTGAATTTTGAATGCGCAAAGGTATGTCGTGTAATCGTAAGATATCGATCAGTAGATCGTAGACTATTCTGATGTACTTGTCTGATTGCAGGTGTGTTTGTACTACTTGTCAGATTAGATGCGAGTCTATATCAGTCGGCTGACTATGCATGAGACTATACTACTTGCCGGATTACGTGTGAATCAATGCTATTTGCCTGGTCACACCCGGGGGTGTATTACTTGTATAACTATAGACAAGGCTAAACTATTTATGTTTCTAACTATGAGCCTGTGCTATTCGCATAACTACAGACAAGGCTGAGGTACGTACAATAGCTTCTTTTGATTCTTTAAATGCATAACATTTTGTAGTCTACTATGAGATTGGACTAATTGTACGACTACATTCGTGACAGGACTACTTGTCCGACTACAGACGAAAGTGTACTACTTCTCTTATTTCTTGTCTTCACCGTGGTAGAGTCTACAGGATTTTTGTCTAGCTTGCAAGTTAATATTTCGTTCTAGTCTCGTTTGCAATATACTTTTCATATAATAAGATTCTGGCATTCCATTTTGAACGCTTGGATATAAATTAGCGTATAGAAACGCTCAATCCGCTAAATTCCGGAATAGAATGAGTCACAGGATGATGGACGTTCGCACGATTAATGAATTCGTCGGAAATGAGTCGCCAGATGGGAAATATGAATCAGCTGTCGCCCGTGTTTCGAATACAGCCCGGACGACGACTATGGCGACGTCTCGCGAAGATACTGACGTCGATCGTGGGGCATGATTTATTATCGAGATACTGTAACGTCAATGGCGGAGGAGCGTTTGTGTAACGGCCTGTCCGCCGGACTGACGTCGACGTGAACAGTACATAATTCGGTCATCGAAGGCTGCGTAACGCTCGCCTCCATTGTTCGCGAATATCATTCCGTGGTAACTCGTCCGTTAACTCGGCTGTGTTCCTTTCTTTGACGGCGTTGTTTACGAACCGGGCACTGTTCATTATTATGCGCAATTTAAATCGCGGACGTTTCATTATCCTGCACCGCTCTTAGCAACTAGAACACGCAACACTACAAGTTTGATATACTTTTTGGTGAAGAAAATTATGTTTGATCGAAGAATCATTGAACACGTTTCAAAGTGTGTACTTTCGTCAGTATGTTCAGTAAGTTTCATTGGAAAATTAATAAAATTAGAAACGTGGCAGTCAAATAAGTGAAATGAGATTTTTATAACTTAATAGAGGAGGTTTGACAATTTGTTTGTTGGAGAAAATTATTTTTTATCGAAAAATCATTAGACACGTTTCAAAGTGTGTACTTTCCTCAGTATGTTCAGTAAGTTTTATTGGAAAATTAATAAAATTAGAAACGTGGCAGTCAAATAACTGAAATGAGATTTTTATAACTTAATAGAGGAGGTTTGACAATTTGTTTGTTCGAGAAAATGATTTTTTATCGAAAAATCATTAGACACGTTCCAAAGTGTGTACATTCATCTATGGGTTCTATAAATTTCAATGGAAAACTCATAAAATTGTACGCGTGGCAGCCAGTTAAGTGAAACAGGTTTTTTGACGCAATTTCTCCGCGAATCTAGAGCATGCTAAACGAAATTTTTTCCTGGAGTATACATTTTTCTATGAAGTGCCGTGGAACGACCGGCAATTTTCGATCTCATTTAGCCTCTTTTTATCGGGTAATTTTAAGGGTAATTTAACCGTGATAAGAGCGAAGCACTTCGTCTCTCGTGAATAGTCTTCGGTTACACATCTTTCGCTGGTTCATTGAACGTTATGATTAGTTCGACGACTTTTATGCTTCTTTAGATCTTTCTGGGACAATCTGAAAGGACTGTATAAACGCTATAAACGTCACCGAAGAATAAAAATTCCGAGAGGGTGCAGAAGCGTTCAGAAAACATCCGCGCGCAAAGTATCCGAAATTCTTTGTGGCGACGAGTCACGAGTAGCGGCTCGCCCGCGTAATCGTGGGAAGCAATGAATGCGGAATGAAGCTCTTGTTTAGTTTCCCCGATGAAGAATATTAATGGGATTTCGCCGAGCGGGAATTTCATCGGGCCGGAAAAACAACGGTGCGATAATAAAACTGAAATTCCCGGGCGCGCGCGGCTGCTCGAGGAATTCGGAGTAATTGTTCATAACGGGACAGGGCTGAGGTTCCAACAAGGCGAGATTAAATATCCGCAAAATACTCCCACTCCCCGCCCCTGATACCGCGTTGTTATTTGGTTACAGTTACGCCGGCGATTCGCAAAAATATCGCGCGGAACCACGGAAGCAGTAGTACGAGTCCACGAGAAGTCAGACGTGATCGACTTGCGTCGTTCGCATCTCTCTCGGCTGCAAACTGCCGTGCACTCTGTGACGTAACTTGTCCAGAACTATGCTAGAAAGATATCTAAATCGTAACGTGCAAAAAACTAATTACTCGCTATTTTCAATTTTAGTTACAAATTACTCATTCAGACAGATCTTTTTGAATTAACTATGACTCGTGAGAGGAAGTAGACAGCGGCGCCAGGCTGTGTAAGAGCGATTCAGGTGTCCGTTATTGTTGCTAATTGCGCGTTAAGGTGAATGTAACGCGCGTTAAACGTATCCATAAATTTGGACCCCTTAAATTCTCAGCCGGCTGCGTTTCGAGGGTAGGACACCACGGTCGGCCGTAATTCACGGGATGAATAATTTCATTTAATAGCGGAGTGCGGCAATAGCAGAGGGAAACTGATTCATGGGCTCTCGTCGATGGATCCTACATTTGGAGATCGATTTCTATGAAGGAATTAAATCGGATGGAAACGGTATTTCTCTCGTGTCCGGTTAATGGAAACGACGGAGAAGATTACGTCCGCGATGTTATCAGTCAAAATAGGAGGAAAGCGATTCTGACTGCTTCATTGAAGAAACGGAGGTTGTATTTTCCATTAACGTAAATTTTCTGACTGGGTAGTTTAGGTGGTCGATTAATTATTTGAATATTTTAGCTCCCATACTAATTGTCTGACAGAACACTGTCTTATTCTATTTACTTCATTTATCACGGTTTTATAATAATGTTTCTGTACATTGTACTCTACCGAATGTCTGGCCAAGTACAGTCTTATTCTACTTGACTCTATAGTCACCATTTAATTTTATTTCCCTGCTGTTTGTTTTGCTTAGAATGATTGTTAAACATGTTTCTAGTCTTGTTCCTTGATAAATTAAAATTTCTAGCACACAAACAAGCAATCCTGTTCCAACGTTTCCAACATCTGTTCAGATTCGTGGACCCGAACGGAATTCCGAGTTGGCTCCATTCAAGCTACTTGGTTAATTAATCGCGCCGATCAGACGAACGCCGATCGGACCTCGTAGATTACTCTGGATCTTCGATTCGGTGTTTCGTCGTAGACGAAGAGGCACGCGGGAACCTCGACGAAGCCACGAGTTCCTCGGCGAGAGCCGAAAGTAGGTCCACGACCGCACGAAACCCATTACGGTCGTATTTCATCTCGCCGCGCGATAAGGCTAATCACCAAGAAGGATTCGCATGACGGCCGGCCCTTTTCTAATCGGTTATCTAAGTAATTGGCCGGGAAATTAGTCGCTCGACTTGGAGCATAATTTAACCCCGGTTGTACGCAGCGGGACGCAGTTGACTGCCACGTGTAGTCGATGGTTGCGTGCTCGCGAAATTGCAAGGCTCCGTAACCGGTGCTTTCTTACCAGTTTCGAAATATTCCGTGCTTGCCTCGTGGCTAAAGATAACATTTTCATTTTCCCATTATGCTATGAAAATATATCAAATAATGTGCGCATAAAAATATTTCGGTTAAACGATTCGTGTGAAACCAGATCGTTCTTGCAATTCAATTTTCAGTAACTGGAAATTCTCGAAAAGTTACGAAAGTAATTATATTTACTTCTTTTACATTAATTTTATATTTAATTATAGATGAACGGTTTCCTGTCTCATTTTTTTTTGTTCGAATCACAATTGGCTAGTAATGACGCGAACACCCTCTACACTTAAAGAAGTAATCCTTTTCTCGAATTGCCAGAAAGAAATCGTTCTTGAACGTGCGCAAAATATTTTTTTTCAAGAGCCATGCATTGTCAAAGCTTTGACCGAGCGCATAGTTATTTTCCGAGCCCCCTCTGACCCCATCGATCACTTACATAACCGATTGGATCAGCCCATTAGCCCTCATCTCGCGTGCATGCCGCCGCAGATGAGAGTCTATAGTCAACGACACGCTATCAACGTTTGGTTACGTAACCGTTGCGTCGGCCGGACTTTCGTGAAACCTGAAACGGGTTCCGGCCATGTGTCCCATGCTCCCCGTTACGAAATTACTATTCCGTGACTCGAAACTCGATATTACGCTCTCGAGTATCAACCCCCGGAGAGAGATCAGACCGTCTACGGCTTCTCCAAGACACCGGCTCGTCAAATTTGTTACACGCGAAGGACGACGAACCCGCTGCGCTCGTACGTTTCACGTCGTCCTTGCGTCGCGTTTAATACGGATAGATTAATATCCTGTATTATCATCCACGAGGGCGAACCATAGGCCATTAAGAGGAGGTCACGCGCCATAGTGAAACTTCCAGCCGCGTCGGCTGGCAACAATTTCTCTGACCGATCGCTTAGATCATCCTCCTGGCTCCTGGAAGACTGGCGGAAACGCCAGGAGCTAACGAGTATTTACGATGGAAAAACATGTTCCCGTTTATGGGGGAGGGTGGATAATGGACGCGCCGTTTTAGTTAACCCTTGCGAAGCTTTTGTTCTGGTTCCCATCGTGCAGTGCGACACATTTGTCATCGGTCTGATACCAATCTTTACGGTCTCCTAATTCTGTCGTACGGTCGTTTTTATTGATCCGATGTGGGAGAAATATTGGCTTCGTGGAGGGATGAGCAGTGTACAGTGGTAGATTGACCGTATATGGTTGTAGATGGATGGTATGGAACATTGAAAGCAATGGGAGGACTGTTTGTAGTCGGTGAAACAATATTAGTGGTCAGACCAAGTGGTGTAAGACAGTATTTTGTCAGGCAAGTAGTGGAAGATTTATGAGATATTTTATCAGGCAAGTAGTAGCACACAATCTTTGTCAGACAAACAGTAGATCATTTTCTTCCGACATATTGTGTCAGAGAGGTAGTAGGAGACAGACCTCATTGACCAAGTGGTATAAGTCAGTATTTTGTTAGACAAGTGGTGGAGGACAATATTTTACGAGGAAAGTAGTAGCACACTTCGTCAGACAAGCAGTAGGGGATAATTTACTTCCGATATATTGTGTTGGACAAATAGCGGAAGACAGTTCTGTGGACGACTAGAAGTAGAAGACAATGCTATATCAGGCAAGTAGTAGCAGGCAATATTTTTCGTAATAATAATTGGGGACTGTGTTGAATCCAGGCAGATAGAGGTGGATTGTCTTGACTCGGACAAGTAGCAGAAGACAATCTCGTGAAAGACCAACAGTAGAAAGCAGTCTTACGGAAAACAAGTAGTAGAAGAACGTCTTAAATCGGGCAAGTAGTACAGGACAGTCTATATAGAAGAATACTGTATTAAATAGGATTGGTAAATGAAGTGGTGGGAGAAAGTCTTCTCCGAAAAAGTAATAAAGTTATAAGTTAGTTAATTGCATGCGACATTTCGAGTGGGACACCCTGTATAATTAATTAACATGAAGTAAGGATCAGCCATGTTCAAAGTGTCACCCCAGGACTCTATACGCACCTACTTGCGAGAAGCACGCGACAGTTAGCAAAGTGTCCTGCGAGGTATTAGTAGTATGAGCCGTTGTGCGGCCAGACAAGTGGTAGTGCGGCGCGAGGCGGGCAAGTGGAATACCAACGTGACAAGACCAACACGTTTCCGCGAATTTCGAGGGACAGCGAGTAGTTTCGGGATTCGAGCGTGCCGGTAGCGAGAGATCGATACGGCTCGGTTGGCTGGACACGCGCCACGAAATTCTGCGCGCGAAAGCCAACGCGAAACGAGAGGGAACCGCTCCGGGGCCAGCCCTTGAAGAACACGGGCAACGCATTGATCCCGCGAAGCGGACTCCGCCGTTTTCCCCCGCTCTCGTTGCCGTCTCGTCAGAGCGGCCCCCCTTGTAAATTAATCTCTATTAATATCTCGGGCACGTTCGGCCCGCGGATTCCGCGCGGAATTTCAGTCGCCGCTCGTCAACACGAGCCCTCGCTCTACTTATTGAATTTCCCTCTTCGCTTGAAATTTTTCATTTGCCCCCGTGTTTCATCCCCCTCCCTCTCCCCACCCGCCGTCGTTGTCCGGCGGAGAGATTAAAGGATCTCGTCGCGAGCGGTACGCTTCTTTCTGTTGCTATTTTATGAAATTTTACAGCGTCTTCTACGGACCCTTCTCTGGCCCTTTCTCTGTACAGGCGCTCCCAAAACCTCTTTTCCGAACACGCCTGAAATTTTAAGCGCGATTATTCCTTGGGATAGCTAAATAATAAATAAAATTAACGACTCAATCGAAACTTTCGGAGGTTCGATATTGTCCGGAGTTGCACGGATTAGTTTGCTCCACGAATTTATCGTCGACAGCGGCCAGATTGCGCGAGTCTCTATACTACTTGTACGGACACCAGTCCTATTCTACTCGCATGACTACGTGCTATCCGTTTCTTGTCGTTCGAACAGACACGAGCCTCATTCTATTTGTCCGACCGCTGAAGGGTCTATACTACTTGTCCGCGAGCAAGAACCCTCTACCAATCTACTCTTCACCCTTCTTCTACCCGGATAGGGTTAACCTTATGTTGTTCTTTACAACGTTCTTTACGACAACAGTCATTACGCTGCCTTAAATTATATCTTTTAATCTGCTCTATGGTAGTATATTGAATCTAATTTCTAATTTACTATTTCAAAATATTATTTTAAACTCTATCGTTGATGTTGTACTATTTCGAATGTCCTTTTTAATGTACTATCTTAAAATGTTATTTTTAATTTCATTTCCAACGTGCTTCTCGGCGGAACTATTTCAAATTTCATTTTTGGTTTGCTATTTTAAGGTGCTATTTGGAATATCATTTCTAATGTACCTCTTCTAGGAACCAAATTAAGTCTCATCTTTAATGTCCTATTTTGAACCATTTCAAACACCTCGAATATTAAACAGACGAAGTACTAAATTTACCCTCTCCACGCCGAATTAGAACAATTCCTTCCGACTGGACCACCGAGCAACAAATTGTCGGGGCTTTAATCTTTCAACGGACGGGAATTCGGGGACGGTTTATCGTGGCTCGGGCCGCTGTTAAATTAATGAAGTTCCGAGGCTGATCGTCCGGGACGCGGTTGGTCGAAAAGTCGAAATTCTATATCGGCTTCATAACGCGTGTATAATGAACCTATGCGCGCCGGTGCGGCACGGCTCGCGCGTCTCCAATCAGGTTTTTACGGGCGGATTAATAGGACGAAGGGATCAGCCGCGGGCTCTTCGGTGGAAAATCGAGCGGAGGAATTAGGGAAAGTTCGCCGAGTGGCTCCTCGAGTTACGGGCCCGAAGCTCGCCCGTGCCTCCGGATTTCGGTTCGCGGGGAATATTAATAAGCCCCGGACCTGTCGAAAGTCTCGGATAACCTCGAAACTTGGATCTCATGGCGGGCCGCGCATCGATTCTGCCACTGAAAACACCGTAATCCTTACGGGGCGAGGACAGCTGCCGCGCGATGCTCGCGAAATTGAAGTTCGCCTAATCTTTGAGCCCCGGCGACAGCGCGTCGAGTATGGTGATTCGCGTTACGCTTATGCCACGGTAATTACTGTTACGGTGCTATTAATCTAATTTCTTGATCTTAAGATCCTGTAAGAAATATAGAGTGCATTATAAACTTGTGACGAAAATAAGCTGGAGAAATGTAAGAAACTACTGAAGAAATTTTTATTTACCCCCTTGCTTTGCGTGCAATAAATGCAGAGAATATACAAGGTGTTCGGTAACTGGTGGTACAAGGGAAAAGGGGGTGATTTTACATGAAAAAATAAGTCGAAAATGTAGAACAAAATTTTTTCATGTGAGGCTTTGTTTTCGTGAACGCGTGCACTTGATCATTGTCTAGATTATAGTCTAGATTATTGTCTCGATGGATCATTATTGTAGTTTAAGTTTGTTTTTATCGTACCGGAAAATTAGGAACACTGAAATTGCTGAAAACGTTGAACATTCTGCCGAATCCATATTTCTGCTCTTCTAATTAAATTTCTATGAACGCTTTCTAACGTATTCTGTTGCTTTAATGTATGAAAGGCAAAAATAATCTTTTCTTTTAAACAGATAGGTAAAATAAACATTTCCGTGACACTGGAAGTATTTATCAACGTAAACTTCAATCGAGACAATGATATACAGTGAGATCCGTTATAACGGGACATGATGAAGTGCACGCGTACCCGGCAAAAATTCAAAATCGATTTTCTCGAAAACAAAGCCTCACACGAAAAAATTTTGTACTATATGTTCGACTTATTTTTTCATGGAGAATCAGCCCCCTTTCGCCTGTACCACCAGTTACCGGAACACCTTGTATATTTCATATAAAAATCCCGCGTGATCATAAATTAAAAATTAAACTTCCTCGAAACGTTCCATAGAATAATATTCGGAAAAATAAATTGCTGTCACGAAAAAATTTAGGAGAGCCACCGAAACGAATGTTCCAGTGCGTTATGGGGGTGGAACAAGTTACGAGCCCCTCGCAGATTAATATTTTCACACTTTATTTCCGGTAGGGAACAGAGCGGGAAAGTTTCCGCGTATTGCACGCGTTAATCGTGCTCGGTCCGCCGGGAAATCGAGCGAAATTTGCGAGTGCGTTCAACTTCCGGTTGTCTCGAAATCTCTGCGCCGGTGCTAAACCAGGAACGGCGTGGCATCAGCTCCGGGGGAAGTCGTGAAATTAACGAGGAAACCGCGTTACAACGACAGAAGATACCGAGTGATTAGGTTAAACACGGTGATTCGGCGTTAAGGGACGCGTCACACAGCGCGATACGCGACTGGAATCCGGATTAAAGGAGCAACCGGCTCGATTAATTACAAGGACACGGTGTGTGCTGCTCGATGCTTTTGGGGGTAGTTGTATTAGCATACATTACCCCCTCGCTTTTAACCCGATTCCCAAACACACGCGGGCTCTGATTAAACAACTCGTTTTGTTTCCTTTCCTGCACGGTGTTCCTAACTCGCGGAATTAAAGCTGAGGTCGAGCAGAGTGGAAGTTAGGGGAACGACGCCAAATGCGTACTGGTTACCTAAATCGTGCCCCTAAATGAATTCGTTACCATTTATTATACGCAACGTCGTATAATCCTCCTCCCATGCTGACTGGCTGTTTTCTGGTCTGCAGAGTGTATTAAAAATGTTTCGTTTTTTCTTATGTCTATGTTGAATTAAAAATTTTATTGTCGAAATTTTAAATCTGAACAAATATTGTGAAGTATTGAATATTTTATAACAAGCTTGGTTCGCGATATCGATTGCCAAAATTGCTCGTTCTGGACAGTTCTAAAATTGCTCGTTCTGGACAGTTCTAAAATTGCTCGTTCTGGAAAGTTCCACAATTGCTCATTCTGGACAGTTCCAAAAAGGGATATAGTATATAAATAATAAGCGACCGTAATAGAAATTAATTTCGTGGAATATTAGAACAAGATTTTGCTCTATCATATTATTACATTTTTGTAATGTTATATCCAATTTCCTCCAGGAGCCAAATTTCCTTAAACAAAATATCTGCAATTTTCCCTTACACGTTCCCAATGGATCGCATTTCGTTCTATCCGTGCATTCAGTGTTTATTACTCGACTTTCGGGAGCTAAATACCGTCGTCTGGGGACATTTGTTATTTTACGCGTCCCATTCGATGTCTTGCGATTATTTTGTTAATACGAGGGACGCAAGGGGAAGATGAAAAGAAGATAGGAGGTTCCGCGGCATTCCATTTCCTGGCGAAACAGAAGTTGCACGGTATCGGAATTCTCGCAAAGAATATCTCAAGAAACGAACCCGCGAAGCCGTCGTAAATACGTCGAACAAAGTTCCAGGGGAAATTCGATTTCTACGGTTCCCCCGTATCATCCTGGCCGCGAAGCCACGTCCCGGACGCGGGACGTGTATCGAATGCAAAACGGGAAACCGCACGTGTAACCGGGAACGGAGAATTTCGCCGTTCGCCGACGGGGAAATAGACGGGGCAGGGAAAGTATTTAGTCGTGCGAGGGGAACTCGATAACGGAAGTTACTTCAACTCTGCAGATTTCTGTATAAAATCGCTACGAATCCTTGGGAATTCCGAGAATCCTTCGACGCCATTAGCAACCGCGGGCAAAAGGGAAATTCTCGTCAAACAGAAATTTTAATCCGAGGAGAAAACATTGGGAATGCTTTGAGAGATATTCGCTTGTAAGTAGTACAGATTATTCTCCGGTCAGACAAGTGGAACAAGACAGCATCTGGCCGTTCGCAAACGCATTAAAATCCACTATCGATTCTATACCAACAATTTTCTGGACAATCTACATGTCAGTCCTTGCTCAGTCCAGTAGTGCAAATCGGTTTCTGGCCAGGCGAGTGGAACAGAATATTATCTGGTGATATGCAAGTACAAAAAGATCCACAGGGAATTAATTAAACTTCACTCTTGTGTGCAGATACTTTCGCGAGCACTTCATTAGTCGGTCCTTGCTGGTACAAGTAGAACAAACTAATATATAATCAGACAACGAGTCCAAGACGGTATCAGGCGACTCGAGAAGCAGATTGTCGCTATCGTCGCGACTGTTACGCCTCGTTTCGTGTCCGAAACATGGGTCGGTCGTGCATCGGATGCAAACTGGGAGTCGCACGTGTAAACCGGCAGCGAGAAACGGGATTCGATAGAGACGGTGGCCATTCATCGGCCGAGCAAATCGTTCCGGGTAGCTGGATCGTCGGAGCTCGTTAATTCGATTCGAGCGGTGGGCTCTCTGGCTGCTAGCACGCCGTATGAAAATGAAGGCAGCTCGCCTCGCCTAGCATTACCTCGTCTCGCCTCGCCTCGCCTCGCCTCGCCAGTGGATATTCAGCCCGGAGAACAATCAGATCTTCCCCGGCGATTGTTGACGCCTTCACGCCACCCAGACGAGCCTACATTCGACCGAATAAAAGGAGCACGACGAGCGAAGACGCCTCGGACTGAATGCCGTGCCTAGGGAACTGCGATGCTCGAGAGACCCTGAACACACTTTCCAAGGAAAACCGTTCCGTTGACAACGAATGCAATTTCGGAACGAATTGACACTCGAGCAACTTGTTCGGCTGATGACGTTCCAAGAAAACCGAAATTTTCGACGAAATGGAAGCGAACCTCGAGACGCAACAGATTCGACAAGCAATTTTGATATTCTCCTGCTGGCACTGTCATGTTGCGCGTTCTTCGAATTATTTAATGGATAATTTTTCTGACATTCCTCTATGTAACCACTGAATAATATTGTTAACAACTGGCTCGACGAATGCTCGAGCACATAAACCTCCTTAACTGTCACTTATATGGTTTCAGGAGACACACCGGAACGGAAAGCAGCAAGAAACAGAGAAAAGAGTAACTCACAGCTGTCTTCAAAGTAGAAGTACAAAGTACAGGGCCGAAGCGAAACGACCGCAGTGTTGCTGCGAGTCAAAGTGAAGGACGTTACTTCGGGACACTGTTTTCAACGAGAGGGCGTGTCGCAGAACCTTCGGGCCAGGTGCATCGAATGCCGGCTGCGATCCCCACCGACAAGGATCTCAGGAATTTCGGTCACGGTGCCATTCCACTCGAATCTAATTCCGTCGGAGCGCGTTCGGGGAAAGTATACTTAATTCCGGCCCCGACGGTGAAGTCTGTCTAATGCCCGCCGACTCTGATCTCCATATTCAAGTGTTCGCGAGGATGCAGCCGGGAATTAAGGGTTATTCTAGTGTAACAGGTATGAAAAAAATATCAATTTTTCCGCGCACATAAAAAACGTGACATTTCAAACGTAGGCTCCCGAGATTTCACAATCGTGTGTCGGGAAATAACGAAACTATAGCTCGTTCAGTGTGACCCATCAAGGGCTGATTATAGGGATTATTTGAGCCTGTTTTTATTGAAATTATAGCCATAACTTTTGACCAATATTTTTCAGCGAAAGTATGAACTAACAAAATTGCTGTCGTACTAGAATGTTAATTTTACGTTTGAAACGACCCGAGGCGCGAAAAGCGAGGGAAAGTCGTTAGAGAAATCGCGTCGCGTCTGTTTGTAACGAGCAGCTTCTCTGGCGAGTTTCAAATTCTCTTCACCCGGCTCGATTAGATCGATCCCGAAGGGGTTGGTGAGGAATACCCGCTCGGAAGCGAGTTTTATTTTGGCGAGGGTATCGCGGAATTTCGACCACGGCGTGCGCCTCGATATCGCCTGATCAAATAACCGTGCAGAATTTGGCCAATTCTTGGCCGACACCGACTTCTGTTGTCTGTGACCGCGGCCGGGACGATATCCGCGTGTTAATGAAAACTTTCGCCGCGTGAAACGACTCTGAATTTTTTAATTAGGTTAAAGGAGCTCGGAGGGTGCTAACCGTGGCTGTAAACGCTATTATTTGGGGACGTGACGCCGGACGGTTTCGTATCTCCTGCTTTATCCGCGAATTTTCCTTCTGTTCGCCCTTTCCTGCTGTTACTATTCATGACATTTTTACTGCTCCCTTTTGCTCCCCTTTTTTCTGCATCGTAAATCGTTGCCCCTTTATATTGGCGGTTATTTTTCCTTTCTGTATGTTCGCGAATTCTGCCCTCTCTCTATTTTGCGCTCGGACTCTAGTCGTGCACAATTTTTTTACTTGAATATTAATTTCGTTGTTTATCTGCACTCGCGAACACTTCATTCCCTTGCAAGCTTTCTTTATTTCTCTTCCTCCATGAGTACTTTTAAATTTTATCTACTTTTTCTATCGATTTCTGTATACTCTTAAATAATTCTCTGTCTGTCCATCTTTGTCTGTTTAAGTGAATATTTTCCCTTTGCTCTATCTAAAAATCTTTTTTTTAATTCTTCTTTATGTCCCCCTCTATATGTACCTATAAACACTTTGACCTTACTCTATCTCTTTCTGTGTGCCTCTATCTGCGCATAAATATTTATCTTTGAGTCTATAACCATTTGGAAGATTGCCTTCTCCCCTATCTCTATATCTGCCTACGAACACTTCTGTATTATTTTATCTCTTTCTGTATCCTCTTCCCTCTAGCATATACATTTCTGCAACAGTGTCTGTTTTGGACAGTCCCACTCTACTTAAGAACCTTTCTGCCTAACTCTATTCCCTTCTGTCTGTCCTCCCTCTACTCATAAACATTTCTCCTCCACCCTATCCCTTTCTGACTGTCTCTCCCCAGTCATAAACACCTGTTCCACTCTCTAACTGTTTGTGGCTGTCTCCTCCTAGTCATAAACACTTGCCCCTTTCTCTACTTCTTTCTGTTTGTCTCTCCCTACTCATAAATATGTATATTACATAGTGTAGGGTATAGTAGCTATTACACAATACGTATAGATCGAATTTATGGAGCAGGCATTCAATAAAATGTTTGTTACAGTTCATAGTACTGCCATGGAAACGTTATTAATCGGATTGCACATGGTTTGATGATGAAAACAAGTCCAAAACGCGACATAAATCGAATAAGTTGGACGGTGGCAGTATCGAATCGTTTCCGTCGAAGTTTACCATCGAACTTTATTTGTGGCTTTAGACGACGCATTCACTCGAAACTGCCTCGAGAATTTCTATTAATTCCGACGCCTGTTTCGCATTCTAACCTCATCTGCGTTTCTACAGAGAAGATTGAGTTTTGGACGTAATGAAAAGACAATTCTGCGTATATAATTATTGAACCCTCAATTTTTCCTGAATTCCCTACTTTTCGTTGAGCTGCACTACTGAATTTTGTGCCACCTCCTTGGATACCATATTCTCCTAATAGAAAATGGGATTTTTCGAAAATTTCCTGAATTATTGAGACGAATTTCAGTAGTACAAGTCAAAGACAGGCCAGACGGTCGAAAATTTCACGAAATTTTTCGAAAATTTAAACTTTGTATTAGGAGGACATGATATGAAAGGAGGTATCCGAATTTAAGTAGTACAAGTCAACGTCAAGTCGGCCGCTCAAAAAGGTCAAATTTTCAGTAGTACAAGTCGACGACAAGCCAGACGCTCAAAATTTTTCCGAAAATTTCCGAAAATTTAACTTTTGTATTAGGAGAACATGATATCGAAGGAGGTCTGCGAATTTCAGTAGTAGAAGTCAACGAAAGGCCAGACGCTTGAAAAAATTTCGAAATTTCAGTAGCACAAGTCAACGACAAGTCAGACGGAAGAAATTTTTCGAAAAATCGAGGTTAATTCTGAATATCGAGTATTCATTACCAGGCTGGAGAAAGAAGAAGGCATTTTAACTGTCGTAATTAAAATTCTTTATTTCTCACCAAATAAATTACATCATTAAAGCGTACATATACAAAATAGAGTGAATAGAACTATAATTTAGCTTGATATGGACCGCTTCGCGTGCAGGTTGAGTGGTAGTGTACACAAGTGATCTTTTCTTCTTTTGAGCATCGATTCCGACACGTTCTAAGAAAACTACTGGCTGTCTTTTCACCCTGGGAGCTACTGAACGCGGAAGATGCTCGCAGCAAAAGGAAGCCGCGCAAAGTAGATTTGGACAGAGCTTGAATTGTTGCTCTAATCATTTTCCCGGCTACTCAAAAGGAAGTACAACAAGATCAATTTTGTCTGGAAAATATGTATATAGCAATAGTTTACATACTTTAAAACCAATGCTATAATTCTGTACACGGTGACGAGAAAGTGCCGAAGATAACTTTTGAACCAGAAAGTTCCTCGCCTTAAAACTTTGATTTTTTGCGTTTTCTCGTCAAGATGTACAGTATTATAGTATCAACAGGAAGAAACACCGGAAACCATCGGAGTCCAGTAACGATCAACAATCAAATCCAGTAGCAGATCACATTCGCGGATCAGCGGGTAAATCAGCGAAGACTCCTAAAGGAACCAACAAACCGGAAACAGTCTCGACGACGTAATTTCGGAGTAGCAGGAGATATCGAGTGAGAGAGGATGCTCCTCGAGCGTCAAGCTACCGATACAAAAGAGAACGCGTGGGCGCTGAAAAAAGCTTCCCTCGATTTTCCCCCGCTCTTGAATCTAATTACAAGTGCACTCCATCGGAGTATCGGTTTGTTCGACTTTCCGATTTCGTTCCGCGTCAACGAACGATAGGATTTAACAGGTGCAACGCTCTACCTTGACGAAACAATAACGAACAAGTCCCTCATAGCCCAACAACGCAACCTCTATTCATATCCGGTTGAAACGAAAGTTGGTTTCTAAATTAAAGTTTAAAGATTAGATAAATTTCTAATAAAATCAGTAGACAAGGACAGTTATATTAACTGTATATTTTCTCTCTAATACGTGCATATTCGATTACTTTCTTTAAAAAATAGTCATGATATCGTACGCAGCAGAAATGCACAATTTGTCCGACTTGTTCTAGTGCTCGACTACTTACGGAAGGAACTCTGCCTTCGTTCCCAGTTTGCCAGTATTCCTGCCTTCCCTCTCTCTCTCTTCGTGTTCTCTTTTCATATTTTTTCCTCCACTTTAAAGCTGGCCGAGGACGCTTCGAGCCGCGATATTTTTCCGCTCGCTGCGAGAGAAAGACGACAGAGAGAGAAAGGAAGAGAGCACGATGGAAATTCTCGTGTCTATGCGGCTCGATCGGCTCGCAGAAAATCGAGTGTCCGATTGAACCGTCCAGGTGGATCGGAATTGGTCCAAGATCCTTTCTTTTTTCTAGTCCGTCGCTTTCAGCGATCCTTTCAACGCGCTCGAGTTCAGGTCGCGGCAAATATTGGAACATAGTTCGGAATTTCTGCCCTCCCCTCGCCCACGTTTCTTGCGCGATTAAACGGACAAATACTCCGTGCGACGACTTCTGTAAAAAAAATTGATGATCGATAGACTTCCCTCTGCTGCAATTTTTCCCCTTTGTTTGGTCCTGATTGCTGCGTTTAAAGCGCCGCTGAAAATACGTTGTTCGATTTTTCACAGTCGCTTTAGGGGAACTCCATTTCTGTTTTCGGAGAAAGATTGCACACTGAAAATTACTTTTCGATTTCGTGAAAGCTTGCGAAGATAAATATTCAATTATTCTGAAGAACATAAAAAAAGATGTAACTCATGTACTTTTGATTATTTTCACTTGAGAAAAATCACTGTTGCACCTGACATACTGATAAATATGTGTGCAAAATCCCAAAGGAAATGGTTGAATCGTTTCCCGGAGAAAATTCGTAAACAAATGGCCTCGAAGACCAAAATGCCCCCATAAGCACTCGTCGATCGTACGAAGCAGCCAGTGAAGTGGCAGAGCAGAATCGCGAGGATCAGCAATGTTTCTTTCGTGCCAATCTCGTTCGCGTAGTCGGGAGTGAAATTATCTCTCGTAAATCGCTTTCGTGTTTGCCACGTTTTTCCTTGTTTTCGTTGTATCTCCTCGCTCTCGACGCACTAGTTAAGTTAATAGTCGCGCCCGAGGCTCGTCGTGTATACGAGATATAATGGGACAACGTCAGCCGCCGGTGAGATATTAAGATTTATGGTAATTTATTCTGTAATCACGAACGAGAGCAAGGAGGCGCGCTCACGTTTCTGTATTTGTTATCGCGAAAGTTCGAGCCCGCCATTACCGAGCTGTACTTCGGCTAATCTGATGCTTTTAAATCGTTATGAGGGACCGGCGACGAACTGTGTTACTTCTCGAGTGTGATACCAAACGTTGATATCTGATCGCATGATCGAAGATTCGCTCTGTCGACCCTTCATCCCTCTGGGAAAATTGTTTCTTGATTTATTCCGAAAGTGAAAAGTGAATTAAATTTGACTTTAATTAAAGACAAACACTTTTTCGTGGCTTGAGGTGATCGCGGTGAAATTGTTCATGCATTTAACCCTTCTCTTCCAGGATCGAAATTTCTGTTTTGTAAAATTCTGTAATTTTTGTGCCATTATTATTGCAAGGGATCTTTTTATCGAGGAAAGAAATTTTACCTTTTCTCGGGGCTTATGAAATAATGTTTAAAAATGAATATTCGATGCCACGCTTTTCAATCTAATAACATTTAAGAAAGTAAAGGAAATTTTAATTTTTAATCATGTTGGCGTAAAGTAGAAGATATAAGCAATAACGGGAGAATTATGGAGTGATTAGTTTCTCTGAAATTATTTTACGAAGCACGCGGTGCTTTGAAAAGGTTTTATATTTTCTAATCAGTGCGTTTCTTGCCAGCGTTAATTGAAATAAGAAAGTGGAATTTAAAAGAAAATGCAAAGACAGTAGAGGCAAGTTTAATAAAGGCGGATTTGTGTCGAAGGATTAAGTTCTTGTCTTTTTAATCCATACTCTTTAAGGATTTGACTTCTCTATCCCTTCAGTCCGAATAATCAGGAACAGTTCTACTTCCAAGTGAATGTTAATAGGGAAGAAGAACTGTATGTTGCAGAGACAATTCATTAATTAATTTATCAAACAGAACAAAGCGAACCCAATACCCATTCTTAACTATATTTACATCTCCCATCGTCGAAACAAATGTCACTCAAAATCTAAAAAATTCTTAAAATTTCCGACTTTAAAAATAAACTGCAAAATATACCATACGAAATTCCGCGCGCAGTTCGACGATTTTAAAAACGAAAAAGGAAATGTTTCCATTGATCTCTCCTACGAAACACGACAATTTCATATTCTCCAATCGAATATCGGCAACAAAGATAACACTGAAATACAAGCGCAGCGTTATTCGGGACACGGGAGATTAAACGACTGAATCGGCGTCCGGGCGGGTCACAGATACCCCCCCACCGTGCGTCCGATCGGGTACGCGACCCGTCGCGTCGCGAAAACGTAGAATTCGCGATCGTGTTCCCTCGCGATTCCCTCGAATCGGAATCGATAATCGGATAGACGGATAACATGATTCTGCGAAGCGGGTACACGGGTACAAAATGGGTCCGTAACGGGTACCCGCTTGCAGCTGTGCAGGGCAAAATGGAATTTGAAAGAAAACGTAGATATATTTGCAGACATTGTTTCTTAAATTCTGTTACGTTGGCTAGCTTGAAATAACGATTGATTTTCGTGTTACTGGCAATAGTATTGTAATTGTTTATCGAAAAGAATTAATTTTAAATTTCTCATGAACGCGTCATTATAGTTTGAATAATTAAAAAATGTGGAGTCTGTCATTTGAATGGTAACTCCACAAGTTCTAATATTAAAAGTAAATAACTCCTCCTTAAACTCACCCAGTCCCGTTGAAAGGGTTAAATTAGAGTACCCCAATGACTATCCCCAATACATCTTACTTGAAACGCACCAACCAGTGACTTGCGGGTCGGGAAATTTCCAGCTGCGCATCCGGACTCGCCGAATTGGTATTCATAAGCGTTCTGCGCTCGCAAAAATGCTCGATAATAAAAGGAACGGTCCTTTAGTCCGTGCTACGCATGCGCCCCCCATCGCCGACTGCTGCCGTTTTTTGGCAACAATGTTTCCAGAGGGTTCGGACGGAATTGTTGCGGTATCAAGCTCGCCGGTTAATATCGCGGCGATATTTCACGGCAACAGTTTGCCCAGATGTGAGTTTCGCTTACCTACTGGGCCTGGATGGACTGCGAGTCGCGATCTGCAATCAAAGGAAAGATTTATTAGTCCCCAGGATGTCTGTCCTACTCGTTAATAATTTGCTTTCGTTCGCGGCGCGCTACGGTCTCGATAAGGTGCCCGGTCCGCTAAGCTTAATGGGCTTTTTGATGAAAAGTTAGTCGCATTGACGGGGCCCGTTCAAAGGGACTCGCGAAAGGATTTAGTGTTTCATTAGGTAATCCGTTCTTTAATTAGCGGAGCCCTGTCGGCGAAGTACGGTTTTTGAACGGAGATGTTTTCGAATATTCTCAATGTTCGTTTTGTGTTCGATGATTTCAGCATGGTGCTTTAAACTTTCTTTCGCGATGCATTTGTATTAATTTTAACAACAATGTAGACAAATAAGCGCACAACTTCCTATGAACAGTCCTGTGAGTCTAATTCTGCACGAAAATCCGCAGTACAATCACTAGATACTGTCCTATCCCACTTGTCTGACTAGGGACTGATCTGTACTACTTGCTCCAGCAAAGACTGACACATTTGTGACCCATAAGAGTGGTGTTCTGTACAAGAATGAGGTTCCATTTGTGAATCAACAGATAGTGCTGTATATCCCCCGTCTGATTGATCTGTACTACTTGCCCCCGAGCAAAGACTGGCAAACAAATGGTCCAGAAAATTGTTTGCATACAGGAATCAGGTTTAAACGATAGATTGTGAATTTCTATGTGTTCGTCAACCAGCAGATACTGTCTTGCTTCAGTCGTCCGACGAGGAACCGACCTGTACTACTTGTCCGACTAAAGGCGGATGAATTAATAGCCTACAGAAGTATTTGTAAAAAAAATGTACATTGAGGATTTTTAATTTCTGATAAAATCTCATCCAGTTCTCCCCATAGTCCTCTAACAGATCTCAGCGACTATGCTCGACACCACCCCTGTCTGTCCTCCATTCTGAGCGTTCTTCAGGGTCGGAGCATTCAATTTCAATATGGAGCACGAACGAACGAGTCGGGAAAGCGCGACGAGTCTCGCTTTTATTCGCGAGAGGCAACGGAAGCCCTTTCGCCCTGCGAAATTCGATTCGACGCGTCAAGGCGCGGGTCCCGCGCGAGACTGGTCGGGTCGCGACCCGTTCTACCCGGCGAAGCGAAAACCGTTGTACCTCGGCTCGGCGTTCGAGGCAGATGGATCGGAACGGATGCTCGCGTCGATGCACGCAGATCCTCGGCGACGACGGCGACGTCGCGTCCAAATGGATCCGCGTTTAACGTCGGCCTCGTTACCCACTCGAATTGATCCCCGACACCGTAAACGTGCTATCTGGGTCACAGTTAAAAAAAAAAAAAGAATCCTTCCTCTTCGAGCTCTCATCGGCGAACGCCGCGCGTAAAAGTTTAAGGGCCGCCGCGTGAGAACGACGCTCGTCCGCCGGACGAGCTGGATTTTCTGGATTTACTTTGCCCTAACGTACCGCTATGGAGAACACGTGCGATTACTATACCGTGTATTTTAGTGTAGAGAAGGAATTGTCCGCGTCTGTATCGAACAAAGTTCAGTCTTCAACGTGTACCAGCAAACCTGATGCGGAAAGAAAATTTGTCAGTAATGTAGGGTTACGAATGAGACACTGTATTAGAGTGATTGTTTACGTGTTTGGGTCCCGCGTGAAAGGAAGTCTGTGAATTGTTTCGATCGTGAATAAATATATATTTATTAACGTAACAACATAACAACTGTTGCCTGCAGAATTAACTTTGGGCAAATACTTCCAGAAGCCAGTAGACTCTCGCGGTACAAGAAATAACGAAGAATTACCGAAGAAAAATACGATTTTCGAACGAGTTCTTTGAACGAGTCTTTGAACGCGAGTATTTGAACGCGAGTCTTTGAACGCGAGTCTTTGAACGCGAGTCGTACACAAGTCGAACGAGTGTCGAATGTAAGTCGAACGAGTGTCGAATGTAAGTCGAAGGAGTGTCGAATGTAACTCGAACGAGTCTCGAATGTAAGTTGAACGAGTGTCGAATGTAAGTTGAACGAGTGTCGAATGTAAGTCGAACTGCCGAGTCGGATGTAAGTTGTAATCTTTCTTCTGTCCCAGGGTCCGCTCGCTAGTCACCTCGGTGGTGCCAAGAAAACAACCCAACCTGGGGGAAAAGTCATTCTCATTCGACTTTTGACCTGCTGAAGGTCTTTTACTGACCTGAAGGGGAAGAATCTTCCGGGACAACCCTCACCGGTGGAGGAGGAAGTCTCCATCCACAAATCAAACCAGGAAAATTGGAGAAAAACGAATTGCAGGACCCCGGAACAACCCGAGTATTGAGCCTAAGTGGCTCGCGAACGAATTTATTGCCCCTTAGATTTGGTCCGGTGATGACGGTTACAGGGCACGCGCACGTGTGGCAGAGGAGTTGAGCTCTTGGCCTGGTCGAGGCTTGTGCAGGCTATAAGGCCCGATTTGTTCGAATCTGGGACCTCAGGTACATCGCGGGTGGTACGCGAAGCGAGGATTTCCCGGATTGAACTTTTATAGTCACTTTCCAATGCCATCGGCTAAAAAATCCTCGAGAGCCGTGAGTACGGCCACTCGAGAATTAGCATTCTTCTGTTTTCGAAAGATGGCTAGAAATCGGAGAAGGGCATTAGTTTCTGGCTTTCTAAAGTAAAATAAATTAATTTATGCAGCTGTTGCCTCGCGACGATTGACAATATGAAAAGAAAAACTCGGTGGGATCGAACAGTTTGTTTGGGCCGAAGTGTGAAAGAAGAGTGTTTCGATCTCGGTGACAAGAGCAAAGTGTTTAGGGGCGCCAAGCGCAGGATGTACGTGACTGTTTGGGGTTTTCGAATGGATGGACGTGAAACTGTGTGTAGAGAGAGAATTAGAGTGCGAGAGAGAAACAATGAAAATGGGACTTGGATAAAAGGGACGAATGCGAGAGTTGTTGTTGTTCAGTTTGTCAGTCGGTAAACAGAGAGAGAGAGAGAGTCGCGAGCGAATGAGTTGCCGGGATAGCGAATAGTCGAGTTGTCGAATAAAGTGTTTTACCGAAACCGGTGTCTAATCATTTCACCCGATACGCCGCACCCAGACTGTAGAAGTTCCCTTAAAATATTCCTACAGCAACAACGAATCATTTCTGAAAATATTGCAAAACGTTTCCCGTTCCTACGTCATCTTGTTTGTTCGCGATAAATTCACAAAGACGAACTATATCGACACGATTCGACGCGATAACAAAAGCGCTTCGAACAATATTCCGTCTACAACAGATACCGTCAATCCCAGCAGAAAATAAAAATTCCTCCGCACGTATAGATCCCTGCTGATCACATTCCGAAAGAATTTCCATCCCAACACCATTCACTTTGCCGAAAATAAATTCTCAAAGCGGCTCCGTCCATTATACAATCCCGTAGAAAACCGCCTTTAATAAAAGATCCATCGCTTCCGTATCGAGCGAAGTTCCATCACGGTTCTCGTGCGGCGACCGTTAAAATAAAACTGCCGTCCATCACGGGGCGCGCATAAAGTTCCCGGCGACACTCCATTACCATCGAGGACAGACAGGAGAGCAACGGGAAAGAGAGAGTGGCCATCCACCGTCCAACGATCTCTCCCGGTCTCTTCGGTTACGTGAAATTTGCTCGAGCGGGTCGGCAGCCGGCGACGCAGAAACCCCCGACCGTTGTTCGCGTTAATAATTATCGATCGAGGGGTGTCAGAAGTTAAACGAGTAGCCAGAGCGACGTCCCTTTGTTGGGCGCCGGTGTGCTCGGCGAATCGGATCAGCCCGATTGCACACCCTCTCCTACGAACACAATAGCGCTTGCTTAAATTTTTCTGCATCTATTACGCTCAAATTTCCACGACCCCACCCTTCTCCCGCCAGTGCCTCAATCGTCTGAGTCTTAAAACTACTAGTGGAAAGGCGACATACTCCAAAGACACCTTGGAAGGTAATTATACAATAAATTACAAACTCCGAAATGTCTGTCCAATCTTTTCAAAAGTATTACCGGGGAATTGTTAAGATTTTTCTGATTAAAACGAGCCCAAACACGACCTAAATCGGACTAGTTTTATAGACTCGGTGAAATAAGATAATTACGACTAAAGGCTGAAGATTAATTATTGTCCTATCTTTTCGAAAGTAGTACCGGGGAATTGTGCAGATTCTTCCGATTAAAACGAGCCCAAACACGACATGGATCGGACTATTTTTATAGATTCGATGGAGTAACATTATTAAAAACATATGTGTAATTGCTATATATGAAGTCTATGAAAGTAGACGGATGTAGGTCGTGTTTCAGCTCGTTTTACTCGGAAGAATCTCAGCAATCCGTTGCTACCGGTTCTGAGGAGGTAATACAAAAAGTGGTGAATTTTGAAAATTTTGTTTATTGTACGATTATTTTTTGGCGGCATCCTTCTGATGTGTCAAGAATTTTATCTGAGGGTTTCGGAACTTTGGAAATTCCAGTGAACACTGTTGTGTTTACCTGGCTAGCAACGTACGAGGATACCCGTTTCGTTCGGGCTTTATCGGGCTGTGCTCAATTTCGGACGATTAATCACACAACGACGACCCGAATCGGCGGATACATTCGTCCCAGCGACGTTTTTATCCGCGCGACGTGATCCTCTCTAACGAGCCAGTCCGGTATTAATTCTTCCCGCGGATGAAAGGTGTACTTTATGAACATCGAAACACCGTGCTCGCCCAGGATCCCCACCTCGGCCCTCTCGGAAAACGGATTATAAATCACCGCAACCAGAGCTAACCCGGTTAGCGTGCTCGGTGCAGAACAATTTTTTGTTAGGATGATGCTTGCAAACTCGATTGTGCCGGGTTGAGTGGAAAAATTAGCTGAATACCAAATTTTTTCATTTTCAGAATTTGTCTGTTCAAATTGCTATTATTTCGTAAAGAAAGAGTTGGACGATGACAAACCTGGACTGGTTCTAAACCTTGGAATAATCTCTACTTTTGAACGACATGGTTCACTTTTGTAGGAATATTTTAAGGGAACTCCTACGTTCTAGGTGTGACCTATCGAGTGGAGTGATTAAGTACCGGTTTCGTTAAAATACTTTATTCGACAACTCGACAATTCGCTATCTCGGCAACTCATACTAACTCTCGCTCTACCGACCGACTGACCGACTGACTGCCTGACATCCTTCGCATTCGTCCCTTTTATGATAAGGCCCTCTTTCATTCTTCCTCTCTCGCACTCTCGTTCTCTCTCTATCAGTTTCACATCCATTCGCAAAACCCAAACAATCACGTACGTCCTGCGCTTGGCGCCCCTAAACACTTCACTCTTGTCACCGAGACCCAAACACTCTTCTTTCACACAGGAACAAACACGTAACAAACATGTTCAAACACGTTCAAACACGATGTCGCGTTCACAATCACTCTAAACAATAACTCTAATACAGTGTCACATTCACAACCTTTCACACAGGAACAAACACGTAACAAACACGTAAAAAACACGTAACAAACACGTTCAAACACGATGTCGCGTCCACAGTCACTCTAAACAATAACTCTAATACAGTGTCACATTCACAACCTTTCACACAGGAACAAACACGTAACAAACACGTAACAAACACGTTCAAACACGTTGGCGCCACGATGTCGCGTCCACAGTCCCTCTAAACAATAATTCTAATACAGTGTCTCATTCACAACCCTACACTTTTATCCAAAAAGTTTATTGAGAAACTGAACACGATTTTTGTATAATCGAGTGGAAAGATTTAATGCTGTGAAGAACGATGAAGAAACAGTGTACCTTATAATTTTGCAATGGAATGACGAAAGCTTCTATTCTATCTTCGTTCTGAAACTCGTGCAACATTTGACCGGATGCAAGTCCAGCAACAAAAATCTGTTTGCTCGTCTCAAATATTGACGTTGGCTAAAATCGTAGCGGAGCACAGGAGACGAGAGGCGAGCTCCCAAAGGACCTCGGTTGACAGCGAATTCATTTCGAGAATAGCTGGCAGCGGCAAGTGTTTCGTGGCGGACTCGGTCTCCGGCTTTGCCAAGCAGATATTCCGCGGACTAATATCGCAGGACGCGCGGAATATTTCAGGTTAACGAGGTAGGAGGGATCGGGATCCATTTTGCCGACCACAAAGCCCGCATATACGGACCGGCAGAAACTTGCCCAGAGTTTACCTTCCCTTCTGCCCGGTGCTTCTTGATCGTAATAGACTTGCAAACCATCAAAGCGTCGAGTATCGTTCGCGAGAAAGACTCCTCTCTCTCTCTCTCTCTCTCTCTTTCTCTTTCTCTCTCTCTCTCCGACTGAGACGCCTGGTTAAGAGATAGACACGATCCGTGGAGATATTACGTTTCCGCGACAGCTTTTGTCCGCCTGCCCTCCGGCGACTATTAACAATCTCTTCCCACAGGAACCAGTGTCCTTTTTGTTCTTGTTGATTCCACGGTCGAGGGAATTCCCGGGCCCTTTGAACGATCGAGCTCTCCTAATTGCACTGGCCACAAAAATTTTTACCCCTTTTAATTCGGGATTAAACTGGGAATGCTTTGTATCTCCACCATTTCTCTTTGTGAGCTATTTTAATCGTAAAATTGCAACCACCGGTGAATTCCTCCCCTTAAAACTTGGATTTTTCGTATTTTCTCGTCAAGATGTACAGGATTAGATGCTGAAAAGTTAAAAATTTCTGGATTTCCTAGGCGAAGTTTAACCTTGAAGTCGTAAGGGGATCTACTGTACCAGGATCGCAAGAACCTATTTATGATGGAGTTTACGGTTGTGTCTACGAAACGAAACTTCAAGGCCACGACGTCAGCAAAAGCGCAGCCTCTCCGGGTTTCGTATATTTCGAGATAAGTTCGTTAACGACGACATTAGCGTGGCGACGGTTATCGATGCCGTGGCGTCGTCGACGTCCCTGTCATTTTTCCCCGTCGTTCGTCGATACTACGACGAGCGTTTCCAGGGACGAACCACAATCTCGCGTTGTTATCAAACGTCGTCTTTTCCAAGGGAAATCAATTCATCGGGAGGAACGCGAGATAGCAACCCTTCGAACAGAGGGTTGCTTTGAGATGGAGACCGATGCACCCCCACTCCGGCTCTTCGTCGATATTTACTGACAATTTCAATCAATGCATAAAATTGAATAGAAAAATTGCAAAAATTTTGCGTTACGACGGAGCTCTATTTACTTTTGTTATTAAATAACATTTGAGAGAGTCCGCAGTGTAATAATGTCGAGCACACGTGTTGAGCTGGACATGAATGGTGGCATTTGTTTGTATTTGTAAAATTCTGTGGATATCAAGCATTCTGAACGTTCGGCGGATAGTTTAACCAGAATGCTGGTTTGCAATTCATTTTTGTCGGAATGGGGGCCGAACGGGCATTCGTACGTTTGGCCTAAACGCGCCACGAGATGGTAAATAAAAGAACAGAGGAGAACAGAGTCGGAGAGAAGGAAACGGATGAATAAGTGATCGAACAAATGGTCGAAGGAGATCGATGAGGGTGGAGAACAGCTGGGGGATGAAACACGTGGGAAGCCAGTAAAAAATAAACGCGGGTTGGCATCGTTGGACTCGGAGGGTGGATCGTTAGGCTAATGGACCTGTCGAAGATGTTATTTAGGTGAATTTAGATATGTCTTCTGACATTTGTCTTGAAGTAAATATTGTTACAAGTGAATTTATTGTGTAACAAGCGTTTGGGAATAATGTTTTAATTCGTTAGCAATTTAAAAAAAACATTGTATCAGTAGCTTCGGAGTAATCTACTGAATTCGTCAGGAATTTAATCTACATTATCCATCTGGAAGTAATTTGTTGATATCACAGTAATTTATTGTGTAATATTAGCCCCGAAACAATTGTTTGAATCCTTTAATAATTTATTGTGTAATATTAGCTTCGAAATAATCGTTTGCGAATCCATCAATAATGCATTGTGTAATAGCATGCACCTCCGAAGTAATTATTTGAATTCTTCGGCGACTTTATTCTGCAATATTAATATCGAACTAATTATTTGTAGTCGACAATTTGTTCGGTGTTATTAAATCTCTACGTAATTATCTGAGTAAAAAGCGATGGCATGCTTTCAGCTATACTTTGAAAATCCTGGAGAATATTTTAATTGAAAAATATTCATGTATGAATTTTAAATCAACTACAGAAAATGATTGCATTTAGGAACTGTTTGTTAACAAAGATGCCACATAAAATGATGGATTCCCTCGAATTTCGGGGCAACATTCTCGGGAAAATTCGAATGAATATATTAATTAATATGGAAATTTGTATTCTTCCGTGAACAATGGAATAATTAATCACCTTCATTATTTACCGCACCCGCGCTTTATCATCCTGAATATTCCTAAACATCGAAACCAATTTACTAAATAAAATTTGTTGTTCTCCCGAGCCAGCGTTAAATTTTTACGATAAAGGGGGGTAAACTGACACTCAAATTAAGAATGACAAATATTGTACATTTCTCAGAGAAATCAGTGTATTCTCCGGAATGAAAAATCATCAAGGCCATTGTTCTCTCTCGAGCCTCTCGGAAATGTTCAATACTAATGTTCGCTGCAGCGGAGAGATGAGGAAAATGAATTTGAAGTTTAAAAGGCCGGAAATACGGCGCATCTCGAGTGGCAATAGATTCTTCAAAGCCAAGAATCATTGAAATCAGCGTGCTTATTAATTTTTCCGCCACCGGCAGCGACGGCAGAGGGAAAAAACAGTGCCCTCCGAGGAAACTGCACTCGAATTCGAAATTAAATCGTGAGTGCGAACAGCGAGCGTACTGCACGCGCTCCGCGGATGGAAAATGGAGACGGAAAGAGCAGTGGCTGCGTTTCCACGGTTTCCAGGTGGACTGGCAGAGTAACCGGAGGAAAGCCCATTACCATACGTTATTCTCTTCGTCGCTTCCCTTGTTTTCGCTGCGTCCTTCTCTCTCTCTCTCTCTCTCTCTCTCTCTCTCTCTCTCTCTCTCTCTCTCTCTCTCTCTCGGTACGCTTGCGCCATTGTTCGAAAGTGCTCGGACACTTGGAGCCTAATCAGACGCTCTTTATTATCATTCCCATTACGCGCACTTATTTTAAATGCACGTGAAATGCAACGAAACCACGTCCCACGATCGAGATATGTGTGACGCGTTCAAAAATTATGAAAGCAGAATTAAAGTTCAGAAGAGATGTTTTTAAAACATAATCCTCTTGTAACTCTCTCAAATTCTTCAGGATTAAATTATGACTCGTTTCGTTTATTTAGAGACTGCGAAAGAAACAACGTGAAGCAAAAATGTGAAACGAAAGCGAGCGAAGTATTAATCTCGGAATCTTCAACAATTTCACGTTTTATCGTGAAACATGTTTATGCTAGAATCGAAGGATTTATTGCAATTAGAAAATCAGTCTCGAAATCATGTCCACGTACTCTCTGTAATAAATTCACATTACAATCGCGATAGTGTAAATCCCGGGCCGCAGTGAATCTCGCAAACAGGAAAATCTGTATCGTCGACGTTGTTCAAATATTCGCTGGAATTTATGTCTTTTATCCACCTAACTCTGTCCAGCCATCTGCCTGTTTATCCGGGCACTTGTGCACGCGCGTGTTTTGCGTAGATCGATATGCGGATTTCGTCGAAACTTGACGCATCGTAACATTTTCGAGCGTGCGGCATCGGTTGAACGTTTTCGCATAGTTTCTGCCCGAAATTCGGCGAAATCAATTTTCATGGCATTCAGTTTCGCATGTTTGCGGGTCTGAAATTTTGAGGGGTTCGAAACTCGCAACGGAACAACGTTCTGCGCTTCGAAATTGATTTTAATTAGTTCGTTTCAACCGGCAGGAAATTCCTAAATTTCATGCTACACTTTTATTCGACGTACGTATTCCCATAAAACAGTAGTGAACCGACTAAAATCGTGTATCTCCGTGAGGCTTAGATCGAGACATTACTGTAATTTTGAAAACACGTTCGCAGTTGAAGCTGAATGAAAGTTACGTTAATTTATCAATTTTTCTATGAATCTGTGGACTGTTTTAGATCAAAAATAGTTAACGATTCATGAATTGTGCAAGACGAGCCCAAATTTTGTCATCCGAGGGATAATAAACTTTACAATTGATACAGTTTTGTTTCATTTATAACTGAAACGTACATTGGTACAATTTGAATTTTGCGGAACATATAACGTTAACAATTGTTCCGAAAATACGTCGAAGATATTCCTTCGAAGCCTGGTCGTTCATGAAGCTCATAGTCACTTTGATTCGATTCGAATTCATTCGTCGGCGAGCGAAGTATGGATTGGTTAAATTGAAATTTCGCGGTAACGATAAATCAAATGAGAATATTCATAGGAAGCCTCGTCGTTGAATGGTTTGCAAAGTTTACAATCGGAGCGCGGTTCGATTTTATATTAATTCGGCAAAGTGAAACGTAAATCGCATAAAAATGTAAATTCGTGGGAACCTTCGCGATTCGTGTAATAATAATAACCGTTGCGAAACGGCTTTTCAGGTGCGAGGGGAGCCTCCGTCGCGCTGTCCGCGACGATTTGCACGGTCGATCGAATAATCGCAGCATCCCATCGAACTTTCAGTGGCTCTGTGATATATCGGCGCGCGAGCGCGCGATATCCATCGGGGTTTTTTTCCCCCAGAAAAGATTCAATATTTTCGTTTACACCATGAATCGGCGGGACGGCGAAATTTACCGCGATACTCCCGGACAGGTTCACGCAAATATTTGCGATCGTCTCGACGGTTCGCCGGATAAACGATTTTCGCTCGCGCCATTCTTTCGCGAGCCTCATTGTTTTCTGTTCGATCTGTATCGAATAACAGTTGGCGAGGCAACGTTTACGGACATTTTTATGTGAGTTTCCCGGCTGATGTAGTATCCTCAGAGACCTGTAGACGTTTTCTTTCCGAGGACTTTGAATGTTTCATCGCGGTCATTTATTATCCATGATCTTCGTGACTACGCGTCCCGAGAGCGCACCGAGTTCATGCTGTTAAACAGATGGTTCGTTAAATTCCCTTTTCTTTATTATTTCCTCAAGTTTCTCAGCGGCGAAGAGTCGTTCGAGCGCGGCAGGAAATTAATTGACAGGTGCCTAGAACAATTTTCAGAGTTAATTATTTTCTTCGTCAGTTCCTTTAAAAATTTGAACAAGTTGATCTAAAATATATTTAAATAAGAGAAGAGAATTAAGTAAAAGAAGAAAATGGAGCTCTATTTTTCCCCGAAGTGAAAAGATACACCGAGGATTACTTATTTCAACTTTGAAAATGGAATTTTTTATTACAAAAGTTGCACAATGAGATATTCGTTGAATTGAGAAGAAAATTGCAACCCGGTGATCTTAACGCATCAATGAGCCGACACAGTTCACATTAACGGTATTACGTATTCTAATCTCTTTTCTGAGAACGAAAAGCGTTCCAACAGTCTCCTTTTATTAATGGAAGATATTGTATGCCTTCTTTATATGTAAATCTTTCGACAATTCCTTCTGGCATCCGTTAATTATGATTCTGATAAGAAATAGCCCGGATAACCTTTATTAACCCCTTTTAACGACAATCTAACTGAGGCCTGCTTTTCATTAGAGATGACAAAAATGTGATTGTGACCCTACGTGACATTAAATCTTAAACAGATTATCCCTTTCATTTTCAAGGTATATAAACCCATTCATTTTCATCATCTTTGGTTCAGTAGCGGTTCAGTACTCGTCCAGTCACGTCGCGTTGCACGCATAAGAGTCAATTCTAGTGAGATCGAGTTAATGTCCTTTTCGAATCAATTCGTAACCTTATAGATTCCGTTATTTTGGTATATATTCCATTTGACATTCAATAATTGCTCTCTGACACCGCCAGTGAATCAAAACCGTGCATTATAGCTAACAATTTCTCCAATTGTACACCCACTACATAAATTCACTCGCGACACAAACAACAACACTTGTAATTATTTCAATTCAGAATATATTTGTCTTGTTTGTTAACTCGCATAATCTACAACCGTTAATTATTGCCTAATATCCTAATCTAATAATTGAACGTTCACACACGATACAATCTCATTAATCTTAATAATCTTAAATTCAAATCAACAAATATTTCAAAATTGGAAACAAATTGAAAACAAATTGAAAACAAATTGAAAACAAATTGAAAACAAATTGAAACCATATTCCTGGGGTAACAACCCCCTCGCCGGCCTCTCGCGTTGCTCGCAGCCCTGGCTCGTATCAACGGAATTAACTTGAGAAAAGGATACCGTAGTCTGACAGGGGGTGTGTACAATTTCTGCAAGAATGTTTAAAGGAGAATCGGCTCAGATTTCGCGTCTCCGCCGAGCGAAGAAATCCTTTTTGTTCGCCGTGAAAGATCTGCGGAGTATCTCGACGGTTCTCGAAGATCGGGCTTGTGTAAAGGGTCGACGGTCCACAAACACGAGCCCCGATAGAATCGGGGGCTCTCGCTCCCGAAAGAGTCATGATTCATGTTCAAGGAGGCGAGCACAGCCGCGAGAGACGAAGAAAGATCGCCCGGCCGTATCTTTCACGCTTTCCCGGCGCGAGAACGCCGACCTACTTTACCTGGAAACTGGAAGGATCCATTTCTCGCGAAACCCAGAGGAAGCAAGAGATCACGGAGCCGCGGATCGTTTCGCTAATAACGCTTTTCTGGCTTTCCCACGGTGCTTAGAACAGAGAACGATCGCTACGTGCACGACAAACCGATCGGGCCGAGTCTTTACAATAAAACGCACTGGGCAATCGTCGGAAAATGGCTGACCGTTCGCCTACGATCACGGAGCTAATCTATCGAACACTGGAGAAGCAATTCAAGTCACTGGTACATCATAGAGTCGCTTGAAATATCGCCAACGAGTTTTTGAAGGGGGAATTTCTTTTTGTTTTGTAATAACATTGTCGATTTTTTATAAACGGACGGGAGGAATTGATCTGAAATTTTGTATACGTTTGTAGAACACTTTTGATTTGTTGATTGAATTTTTAAATATTTATTTACTTAAAAATACAATTTTTACCCCAGTTTTTCCTCAGTGTTAATTTTTAGATAAAAATTCTTGGACTTTTTAGGAATTAAACAAAAAGTACGCGATCTATTACTTTGCTCGTTTATCTAACAATAAGAGGACTGTTTCTTAACATACTTTTAAAATTTCAAGTTGATCAGTCCAGTACTTTTTTTAATTTTACAATTACCTCCAAGGGAGCTGTTTCATGTGATTCTCGAAAATTGTGGATATTTAAATTGTGATAATGTTTATTTATTCTGTTCATGTTTAAAATTAAACATGACAGAAAATCCTGCCAGCTAATTTATTATTGCCCTCTTGCAATTTATATTTTCGTGGAAAATGTCTTTTCGCTCGTTTCCCGAATAAATTCGTAATACTTCGTTCTTTTCAGGAAACGAAACGTATTTTGAATATCTTTCCTGTGTAATCTTCTGTCAGAATGTGTGTCGATACCCCACGAAACACATTTCACTGGAGCCGTAATATATTTTTTTTACGATTATACCGCGTCAGAGTGACAGTGTCATATATGGAAAAAAATGTCGCCGGTGCCACGAAATTTTTCATACGACCACCTTTTTCACGTAAATTCCTCTCACGGAAAAATTCCGTGGCTCGTGGCTAGTAATTTAACACTTTGCCTGTCGGCTCGTTCACGAATGAATGACATCTTTTCGCCCGATACTGAATATTAAATATTTTTAACATTTAACGGAATCCGATTCATTAAAATATCTCATATATATTATGAAATTCTCGCGAGAGATCAAGCGTGGTGCGCGATAAAACATAATATACGTGGTTATTAAATTCACAACGTTACGTTCAGCGTTGTAAAATCTCTACAGTTTCTTTCTAAATGCAGCGAATTATTAATTCGTGGCATTGATGGTCCGAGAGAAATCTGCAAACTTTTTTTACGACGGTTTTGCAGAGATTCAAATCAGAAGCCCATTCATTTCGTTGTACAGTGTCACTTTTCCCGACAGCTGAAGATTAGGGGGTTTGCGCAATTTATGGCACTCGTTGTCATGTGGAACGGTTCCATTAAAATTAAACGGTATCAGCACAGAATAAAAATAGCGAACCTCTTCTGAATCTTAAATTTAAAAATCAATTTGAAAAATTCCATTTTATAGAAGGAGCTTTCCCACCCCCGTGAATATTTTATGGGGTTACTAGGATCAACCAGTGTCGACTCACATTGATCCGACTCGCAGAGGCTCACGGGTCAGTTCCAGCGGATTCGTAAAACGCTGATCGAGCTAATTGCACCTATTTAAGGTTGATTCAAGTCGGATCGAGGCTCTGATCCGGATTTGAAACCGAGACCGCAACAAGGATCCGATCGATGGCTCTGGAAGCGATGTGTGTACACGTGTCTCTCGTTCGAGCATGCCGAAATGCACCAGGGGAATGCGAGCCCGACCTTCCAGTTCACAAATATCTTCGTTACTGGAGTTACTGGCCACCAGTTTCGCCGCAATTCCAAACATAACTGGCCCCCGCCGACCATCGCGTTCCCGACGAAGCCGAAATGTTTCCGGGGCCCCCCGAATACATATCGTTCCGATCGCTGAAATTTTTCGATCCCACACATCACAATATTATCCTCCCCATAACTGGGCAAGATCATTTGCAAATGCATCGGTAAATCGACAATTTTATTCATAGTTGTACTTTAAACACGCCTAACTTTTAAACCAGTGATTTCCTCGTCTTAAATCCTCGATTTTTCGCATTTTTCCATCAAGATGTACAGGATTACATATTAGAAAGTTAAAAATTTCTGGGTTGCCAAGGTGAAACTTAAGCCCCAACTCACAGGGTTCTCTTCATTCAACATTTCCTGTATCGAACTGTTGATACCCACGAAAGGGTCTTTCGAACTTAACACTGACTGCCAATTAGGCCAATAAATTAGCCTAAGAGCCCCAAGCGACGGGACTCATCCCAGATTTTCTGCAACTTTCCAGCGCCACATGTTATGACGCAACGCGATGCGAGACCCACGAAAGTGTCTCTCGAATTTGACTCCGAGTCTCGATCGCTTCAATCACCGTTACTAGAGGCAATAAATTAGCCTAAGAGTCGAAGACGCGTGAGACCCAAGCGATGGGACTCGTCCCATTTTCTCTGCGAGTAATAATTTATTATAATTATATAATTATCCTCAGAATTTCGGGAATTGTATGGTTTTAGTTGAAAATTTGGAAAAGTCCCCCGGGTAGATTCGAACCGTGATCCACAAGATGGTAGACCAACATTCTACCGATTGAGACATTGATTGCTCCGAATATTATAAATATTATAGAGTATTTACATGTATTTACCGTCTCTACTTATAAACAAAATTTGTTTTCTGGGCTAAATACACTATTTTTACAATGTTTCTGAAATGATATTTTTCGACTAGTTAACAGAATGTACAAATACATAATTGCTTTTCTTTCATTACTTTCTAGTAGTCCACTCTCTAATTTCTCCGACAGCACACATACAATTGCGCGTTGGAATTGCGTTAGCTTTTAGTGGCACTATTTTCGCAATGTTCGACTCTGGAACAGTAATCTCCGACCAATTAACAGATTGCATTTAACATTGTTACTTTTCTTTGACAGAAATAGATATAATTATATTATAATTATATATTTATTTTTTTCCAACGTACTACGCCGCTGGAACTTTGAAAATGCGATAATTATTATATTATAATTATATGTCATAATTTAAGTCAACGCGTGGACAATCTCTGAAACACTCACCCCCAATTTCTCCCACTGCTATTCACCACCTCCGCCGCCAAGTTCACATCCCTTGAAAAACTTATCTCTGCGTGCGAGTCGTCAGTCTTCAGTTTATATTCAACCAGTCTTCAGCTAGTCCACATTTACGTTACATCTTTGTACGGTCGTTATAATTAAACTACGAGTTATTGTTATCAACAAGTTGTCCAAATTCTCTGCTACTCAAAACACCTCACCCTCGACAAGAACTACCTAGCACGGTTTTAATTAACCAAGCAGGAGTGACAGATGCGAGAAAAGTCGACCTAACTGATATTTTCCATCTACGCACGTACATACACCAGCTCCGCTTGTTTTACTCTAATAAATATAACGATGCGATCTACATCTATTTCATTAAATGCCGTTTAAATTTCATTAGAGGCCGTTCACAGAAAATTTCCACCTCGCATTTTCCGCCCTTCGCAACCTCTAGGTTGTCTAGTAGAAGCCAATGATGCTTAGTAAAAGGTTTGAGGATCACTTTAAAACTAAGCAGAAAGACTACTTAAGAATATGGTTGTTATCAGGAGTTATAACGAAGCGTTTAGAAACTCTTATCGCCAACTGAACAGTAAAATGCTGTGAGGAGACTGTTCCAAAAGTATTGTAATGTAAAGGTTGTCTAGTAGAACCACTTTCTTCGGCTACTCGATAGGACACAGACTTCCCCACGTAATTCTCGCCGTCCCGAAAGCTAATTTCCAGCCTAACGAGAAAGAAGCCACGGGATCAGGGTTTCGTGTAATTCATTTATCGCCCACCGGTTCCCCTTTCTCAGGATCGTGGTTCCAGATCGATACGATCCCGATGGAACGAGCCGGGATTTCGAATGAGACCGCAGCCCGAGGTTTACTAGCGCAAGCTGTCAGAATATTGACGTACAGTCGGTGCCGCAGGAAGCACGCTGGATATGCAAACAGGATCAGGACACTTCGGATTGCACAACCCGACCCTGTCGGACGTCCCGGAATACCGGCGAGGATTTTCCCTCCGGCTTGATCGTCTCCGTGGACCCACCCACAAAACCCTCTCTCGACCGCCATCTCTGTTTGCCTAACCGTATGGTCCTTTTGTCTCCTCGACCGTGTGTTATTGTTATGGGTCCATCCCTTTTCGGTTCCCTTCATATTCCGGCTGCTCTGGGCGTTCTTCCGGGCTCCGAACCCTTTTCGTTTCGAGGCTGCAGTTCTCCCTGGCCTAACCTAAAATCCTTCTTTCATCAGAGTAGGCGGAAATCGAGAATGATTGTGTGTTTGGTTATACTACTTGGTTGTACTACTGGCTATTTAATTTGTAAGGTGGAGAATAGAAGGGTACACCTAGATTATACAAGAACCTTGTTCGAAATGTTATGAAAAATTCGAAAACGATTCTGTTTCTGAGAAAAAAATAAATGATAAGAAAGGTCTCCTATTTTCAGTAAAAATTATACAACCTCAATCCTTAACTGATTGGGTGTTTCTACGACATTATAAATTTCTTTAATCGAATGGTACCTGAAATATATTCGTTACTAAAATAATTTTAATGGTGTTATTTTTTTTTTTAGTAAGTCTACAAAATTCCAGAACGATGACCATCTTAAGCATATTCGGCGGTAAATTCAAATTCGCTTCGGTCGTCGAACCAGCGGTGCGGTAACAAGATTCGAAGCTTCCTGTTCCGGGCGAAGGCCCTTGGGTTGCCCGCATACACCTTTCCCGGGGCAAAGACGATTTCGAAAACAATGTTTGCGCCCCTACATCCTCATAGTGAATTCCCATCGGAAATCTGCGAATATTCGGTATTCGCGAGGCAATCTAGAAAAAGTGAACGGTCAAAACGTGTCATCGGCGGTTTTCCTTTCAATTATTCGCGCGGTTTGCGCCGAACGGGAAATTACTTTAGCGACGCTCGTGCGTTTCCCTCTTGAAAACGTAATCCGCGGAGAGAACTGTCGACGGAAATGCGCGAAACGAGTCTCCTTTGACGGAGAAACGCAAACGGTTTCCTGTGTTTTCGGAACGCTTCCTGTTCCGTCAGTCCACGGACAGCGGATTAAACAATTCAGCAGCCATGCTTCGGCGGAAGTTCGAGACGCGAAATTCGCGAGGAGTTTCGCGGAAGTTCCGGGCGACTCGAAAAATCTTAAAGCAATTAGAAAACGCGCGATAAACTTAAATTGAGCCAGTGCTCGGAATCGAGAGTCGCGCGACTCGCGAAATGGAATTAAATGTTATTCGAGTTTGAAGTTTCCTCGGAATTGTCCATGAAAATGTCAATTAGCATGATTCCCGGGCCGTCGTGTTACCGCGAATAAATGTCTGCCGGTTCGAGATTTTTCTTCGGTTCGTCCTTCGAGAGGATTAAGCTGCACTTTCTCGGCTAATAACGCGGGATTATATTTTTCTGCATGCGTCGGGAGGGTGAAGGTCGGATGCAAATGCAATGCAAATGGCGGGGGAACAGCTGCGGCGAGCTTTGAACAGGTGACAGCGGTTCCATCTCGCCTTTCTTCTGCTCTCCGAAGCACGCCGGCCATCGAGGCCCTTTTTATCTTCGCCGAAGAGTCGAGAGAATAATTCTTTGCTCGCGTTCTCTTGTTTGCAGACTACCCCCGGCCTCGTTCCCTCTTTTCTTCTTCCGTTTCCTCCCTCTCGCGGCAAAGCACGGGAACACTCTCACGGTTTTTACGTTCTCCGAGTACTTCGCCGTTGCGTGCCTCAATGACGAACGAGCGGCGCGCCTCCATTTTATTTTTTAATCTTCCAAAATGTTTTGTCCTTGGCAAGGCGTGGGAAGCCGAGCGCGGGAAAAGCCGAGCTAATGCATCTTTAATGCGGTGTAACACGACGTGGCAGGACCGCGCGACGACCATGATATTTTTATAAGCTACCGTTCGGAAACTTTCCGGTTAAAATCCCCGCAGTGGCCATTTTCGAACCCATTTCGAACGTAGTTTTCGGGCAACGGTGGAGAAATTGATTGCCACAACCCCGTGACAAGTAGATTTCAACGAGGACATTCCATTTTTTTAGAGTCTCTCGTTTTTGCGGGAGACGTTCGAAGAAAGGATTCTTCTTCTTCTCTGGCTACTTTTATGCTACAGCAATTTTTCAGAAGTTTCCTCTGGAGAGGAGTCCCTCTCGATTCTTTTTTTTTTTTGACGAGAGCATCTGGAAGCTTCCTGGAACTTTTCATTCTTAGGATTTTTATGCATTCCTTTTTTAGATAATTCTGTGAGAACATTCTCTTTTGTAGTACTTCCGTTGTCTAGGTGGAATTATATTTTCTTTCTTTCACATCCGAGGACTTTATACTTCCTCGTTTGTACTGTCTCGCGGCTTGCTTTTCTTTAACTTACGGCTGAAATATTACTGTTTCTTCCTCGACACCTGACAAGCTTTCTCTTCTTGCCTCATTTTTTAATAACCTCACTACGTTTTTATGTTATTTTATACGAGATATACGAGATCCTGCTTTGTTTCTCATTTTTACCTCTCGACATATTACGTGACATATCCTTTTTCTGTTCTATATTTTTGGGTTGTATCCTCTTTTGATTTTTCTTTCGAAAAACATTTGAGCATTTTCGAAATGCTCTGAGACGTGTCCCTGGTCCTCAGAATTTCGGGAATTGTATGGTTTTAGTTGAAAATTTGGAAAAGTCCCCCGGGTGGATTCGAACCCTGATCCACAGACATTGATTGCTCCGAAAATTATAAATATTATAGAGTATTTACATGTATTTACCGTCTCTACTTATAAACAAAATTTGTTTTCTGGGCTAAATACACTATTTTTACAATGTTTCTAAAATCATATTTTTCGACTAGTTAACAGAATGTACAAATACATAATTGCTTTTCTTTCATCACTTTCTAGTAGTCCACTCTCTAATTTCTCCGACAGCACACATACAATTGCGCCTTGGAATCGCGTTAGCTTTTAGTGTCACTATTTTCGCGATGTTCGACTCTGGAACAGTAGTCTCCGGCCAATTAACAGATTGCATTTGACATCGTTACTTTTCTTTGACCATTCCGAAGCAGTCGACTAATTTCTCAGACAACACTCGTACAATTCCGTTTCCTGATCACGTTAGCGTCTCTTTCCCCGGATTCCCGTCGACGTCGACGAACATTTCCCAACTTCTTGTCCCGTTAACACACTTACCGCCCCCTTACCGTGTTTGCCGAGCGACTGACCCTTTTTAATAATGCACGCTGGGACCTGTCCTCGTTCGCTCCTCCTCCACCGAATTCAGCAACTGTTCCATAGTGAAGGACATCAGCTCCTCCGTACGACTTCAACCCATAGCGATATACACCCCCTCCTCCCTTTCAGACAATTACTCCCCTCTAATCCCGTGATCGCACGGCTTTTCGCGAACGCCCTCGATTTCTCGGAAAACACCTTCGACACAAAGTTACCTCGAAAAATTTTACACTAACCGATTCATCACGTTTACGACGTCCTATCGGTACACTCCATCTTTCGACCTTTTTCTCGTACGCCGTTTATTAAAGCTTCCGGAAAACGGTAGCCCCCGTAAAAATAATCGGAAACCCTGTCAGCCCTTTTTCATCGTTACCGAACCCTTTTTGGCCCTCCTCCAACCCCTGCTGCTGTAGTTTTCGGGTCAAGAAAGTCACGTTAAACCGATCTCTTCAGATTTAGAGATTTTGCCATTTTCGCCCACTCTTTGGGCAAATGAGAAGGTTTAACCGAGCATAGTAATTCATTCTGTACTCGAGAAGCTGACTTTGTGGTCGCAAAGACGCGAAACAAACTTTTACGAAAGTTGAAAGCTGCGGGGAGGAAAAGCTGGAATCTTCCGGCATACGAATCTCGCAGAAGGTACCGCGGAGGGATCGATGGCATGCTAAATGCACCGGAAGTCGAGAGACCGAGCGCTCATAACACGCTGGTCGAACGACGTGTCCTCCGTTTCGATATTCTGTCGCCGTATCGGCGACATTTCCCGCCGAGTCGAATCGCATAAATGCGTGGCTCCGTTCGAGTGCGTTCGGCTGCATCCAACATCATCAAAAAGATCCGTGTAACGCGTACGATCTCTATTTCAGACGCTCGCGATCGACGCTTTCACGATCTGAACTGAGCTCTTGTGCTTTCGCTCGCGCTCGAACGATCTCCCGTTTTGATCTTGCGATTTTTAGCGTCGTTCATACGGGTGGCTCGCGATTGATAAATAAATATCACTTGTTGAGTCGACTGCGACCGTGTTACCACGTCACAGAAGCAGTTCGACGGATGCAACAAGTTACGATGTTGTTCGCGTGATGTGAATCGGTTCTGGTAATCTCTTCGGCTTCTCCGAGTCTTGTGTGCTCCGTTTGGTAGTGGATCGAGTCCGAAAAAATGGTTGCAACTCGATTTTAAGTGGTGGAGTTGGTCGTGGAGTTTTACGTTGTGGTGCATCGAGGAAGTGCATATAAAATTTCTTCTAGGAAACTTTAGCGTACTACCAGACACTGTTGTGAGCTTTGACTGATAAATCACTTCAAAACCAATCAATTTAGAGCTGAATTGTCTTGTAGACATCTTCAGTACAGTGTTGCAGAGTGTTATTAAAATTGTAAAGCCAGAGAAAACATTGTAGAGCCAGGGAAAACATTGTAGAGACAGGGAAAACATTGTAGAGCCAGGGAAAACATTGTAGAGCCAGAGAAAAAATTGTAGAGCCAGAGAAAAAATTGTAGAGCCAGAGAAAACATTGTAGAGCCAGGGAAAACATTGTAGAGTCAGGGAAAACATTGTAGAGTCAGGGAAAAAATTGTAGAGCCAGAGAAAAAATTGTAGAGCCAGGGAAAAAATTGTAGAGCCAGGGAAAAAATTGTAGAGCCAGAGAAAAAATTGTAGAGCCAGAGAAAAAATTGTAGAGCCAGAGAAAAAATTGTAGAACCAGAGAAAACATTGTAGAGCCAAGGAAAACATTGTAGAGACAGGGAAAACATTGTGGAACCACAGAAAAAATTGTAGAGCTAGAGAAGAAAATGTAGGGCCACAGAAAAGATTGTAGGGCCACAGAAAAGATTGTAGAGCCACAGAAAAGATTGTAGGGTCACAGAAAAGATTGTAGGGTCACAGAAAAGATTGTAGGGCCACAGAAAAGATTGTAGGGTCACAGAAAAGATTGTAGGGCCACAGAAAAGATTGTAGGGCCACAGAAAAGATTGTAGGGCCAAAAATAAAATTGTGAAACCCAAGGGAAAAATTGTAGAGCCTAACAGAACACTGTAGAGTCACAGAAAACATTACGCAGCGTAAGGACAAATTGTACGACCCAGGAGAAAATTATTTGTCGAACGAAGGCATCTTTAGTCCTGCAATGACAAAATTTTCCAATCCACCGGATGTCGCGTTGTGATTTCTCCGAACGAAGCTAATTTTTACGCGTTCAGAAAAGCAGTTTGAAGCCGTTGAAAATGGTACATTTCCCGTGGAACAACCTGACAGAACGAAAATAATAGAACCTAGGTCAGTTTCGTCCGCGTCGAGTTGCACCACTTTCCGCGGCTCGGCTCAACCAGCTGTGTGTTGAAAAGGCCGGAAGTTTGTCCCCGGGGCTGCGGAAAAGTTGCCCCGGGAAATGCCCCACTCGACGGCCCGCTTTCCATTCCCATCTTCCGATGAAACTTGCATCGTGCCGCATGTAAAATGCAGGCACGCGGCCCGCGCGCTCGCTCGCATAAACCGCAACTTCCGGTCTCCATTTACGAAATGGCGGCGCTTCACGCTCCGCGGAGAGCACGCGGCCGAGATCTAAGCCCGGGCGCTTGATACGTTGCTCGACCACAACGAGGCGAATTTTCTGCATGACTATTGGCTCGCATTCTTATTAGCTTGCCGAGATCTTGTTCCTTTCAGCATCGTAAAAATGGGAACGTAAAACATCGACGCAGAACGTTTGCTAAGAACGTTTGCATTCAAGCTTGATTGTTTTTCATTTTCCCAGCAACGAAACATTATAATTTACTCTTTAAAATAGGTAAATCGTCCCCCGACGCCAAGATCGTTAGTAGCAACCGTTCGGCGTGCATAATGACCCGCGAACGAAAAACAAAGCCATCGAAAAGCAGCACAAGAGGAAAGCCAAACGAGAAGATACGATGAGGCGGGTATTTGTTTCGCGATGACAGGGCAAAATTCATTTACTTCCGCCATTACTCTTCGTCTAATGGTTTCTCACCCCGTCTCTAAAAATAGCTTTTCCGGCCGGGAATAAACGTAACAAGTATAAAAGACCGTAAACAAGCTTGCATAGGACGATGCACCATTGATCCGATGGAATTACGATCGACGATCTCCTGTCCGCCCCCTTCTGGTCTAGCTAAGGGGTTGTTTACGCGGTCGGACTTCGTCGTCGTCGGCGGCGGTGGGGGATGGAAAGAGTCGAGGACGAAGGGGACAAGTCGGATAAACGGGATCGAGGAAAATTGTCGACGTCCACGGAAATTTCCCTTCGCCTAGTTTTCCACCGTCGACGCAGCCCCGCCGAGCCCCAATTGAATTCGTTCGAACGAACTGGAATTTTCTATACGGCGGAACACTTAACGGGGATCGAATTCTGCATTTCCCACGCGTTCGTTCCACCGACGTTACGTCGTCGTCGCTCGGTTACACGCCAGTCGATATCCGCGCCGCTACGAATTACCCCGACGCCATTTCCTGGCCTAATTCGGTCCATTTCGACCATGGTCCGCCACCTGGACACTGACGCCCACCGGCGGACTATGGGGACGGCGAAATTTCAGTCCGAACTTGCTTTATTTTCTTTGTCTTCCAAATCGATTTTTACGGTTAAAACGTGGCTGGTGTTAGGGCATTTTAAAGTCAGTTTATCCGAACGGGGTGCCAAGTAAAAATTATTTTGAACAGGGGTTGTGTGCCGGGAAGGTTACGCAAATACGACTTATAAATATTTTGACCTAAAAGTAAATTATACTTGGACATTTTAGTAGTAAAGACAGCTCATCCCAAGGGGTTGCTAAGTAAAAACGATGCTAAACAGGAGTTGGTTGTATGCCAGAGAAAACTCGAAGCACACCCCTGCTTTCAAATGTAATATTTCTCACCGAAACGTGTAAATTTTGCTTTTCAGAATTTAATGTCAACTGTGATTCGATATGGTGCTTAAATACAATAGCGAGCAAATGTGAATCACATTTTTACTCTGTCCTGTAGCTTGAAATTTTCTCGGTTTTTGTGTAATAATTTTTAAATACGAGAATTTCTGTGAATGCAGTCCCAGTTAGAAAAGAAGGCGGTGTACCTCGGCTGTTTTTAATGTTGTCCTTTCAAGAGTTACAGGCGTTAGAGGCGGGTCGAGGATCTTCACATTTACTACGGGCAAGACGAGTTAACCTCTTGATGGATAGCGGCACATGTCACACCCCAGCGAGAAAATTGAGACGCGTGAGGAATCTTCAATGTTCATTTTGTTACCTTCTGCATCCTCGAGTACACGGTTCCGCCATTGGAAAAAATGTCACAAGTTCAACTCTGCTGCGCCAAGCAAGATCAATTAATTATTTACGGCGTGAGACGGAAATTAATTTATTTCTTTCCTCGAGAATATCATTCTTCAAAATTCTATCTTTTACGCGGTACATTCATATTTTTCTTCCTCGTTTTATTTGCTGTGTTCAGGTTCTTTTCATTTGGATTAGAAAATGCAGGGCCGAAGGAGAATTAAAGAAGTCGTCCTGAAAGAGGTCAATTCGTCTTCAGCGATCGCATGCGAAGCAAGCGTTTCTCATAGATGACCTCTTTGCAACTTAGGTTACGGGGTGGCTTGCATTGGATTGCTCTTCTTTCGCCTTCGCTTTGCTCACTACATGAAAGTTTATGTATTCAAATTTCCATATCGACTTCATCACTTGAACCTGCACCCTATAACATTTATTCGTGTCTCCATGCAGTCTTGATAAATAACGTCACCAATTCATGCACAGGGTGTTCCAAAATAATACGTCTCGACCACTGTAGTGTGACTCTGCACCTCGTCTGTCAAAAAAATGTAACGCCAAATTCGCCTTGACCCTTTTTCCAGGGTCAACAATTTTTGTTATTAGAAATTCGCCGTCGATCAAGCTCAACATTTTTTCCAATTATCGCCAAACAAGAGCGAGGGATGTTTCTCGATTTTTCTGAACAATCGATGAAATTTATTCATGTCATTTTAAATTTCTTTACGAACAGAAGAAATCTCCATCTTTCCCTTATTTGCTCCGGCAACAGTATTCAAAAAACATTCTACCTGGAGACCAGGAAACGCGGCTTTATCTCTGTCCCCAGATTCTACGTGTTCTCGGCGTCCGCGCGAACGTTATCGTGGTCGAATCGAATTTATTTTCCCCCCGGCGCCAGCGGAAAAACTCGCTCAACAAACAAACGCATAAACGAACTACGCGGAGATAAATGTGTATCCAAGATACCGGGAACGTGCTCTCCGTTGCCGGGGAAAACGGGGCTCGTTTCACCCTCCCGGGTAGAAAAACTTTAAACATCCCCTCCCCCGTAATCGTTAAATTCGTCTTGTCTGCGCAGATTAAACGAGAATGAAACATCAAACGTACGAAGGGGAGGGAAACGAGGAAAATGAAGCTTGAAAAATGAGATTAAACGAACTGTTCGATATCTTCTGAAGAAAAAAAAAACGTTATGTTTCAAGTTTCAGACCTTCAACAACGTCTGGGAATTGTTACCGGTACAATTTGCATTTGTTCTTCCTTTTTTTTCTCTTTATTCCTCCATTTATCACCGCACCGAACAATTCTGATATAGATTAATATTTGTTTTTGACTTCTGCATTATTTTGTATATTTAATAAAATCGTTAACATGCACGTGGTCTTTAAGAAAAGATGTATGCAGCTCCTGTAGTTTTCAGTCGACGCAGAAAATTTGATTTTCGCACAAAAATCCCACTTGTCTGACCATAGGCCGACCTGTACTACTTACTTGAGTAACTACTGACACACGAGTTGCCCGCGAAAGTGCTGGCATACATAAATGAAAATTAATCGATAGACTGTGAATATTTATGTATTTTTGAACCTTTTAAATTTATGCATTTATGTATATTAAATTTAACAATAAACTTTAAGTGGATCAATGCAAGTACTTCGAATTTTATTTATGCATGATAAAAATGAGAGAGCGCAATATGAAAAGCATCCGTTCTTACAAAATACGACCGAATAAATAAACGCATCGGATAAGTGTCCACGAAAGGATCTTTGCAATCTCGAGAATCGTAAAATAAAAAATCTGAAAAGTATACCTAGCTGGAAAATTCTGTTTCGACAGTTGCTGCGGTAAAGTGATTCGGAGCAATAGTTCGGCATTAGGGGAAGTTGCCCACGGGCCGCAGATTACACAATTATATCCGCGGGATAAGCGCCGTTGCAGAATTTCTTCGGGCCGTTAACAAACCACGGGGATTAGGGGAGCAAGTTTCCCGCGAACTATGATAAAGCTGGCCGGAACATATTCGCCGGCGTGGCGAAACGCGTCCTGATCGATCCGGTCCGGGTGTAGCGCCACTTTAGATCCGATCTAGCCGGGTCGGGCAACGCCAACGATAAGAACTATAGTACTGCGACCTTGTTTGCCAGGTTGCGCGATTTTCGGGGATCTTCGCGCGGCGAATTAGCGAGCGATTACCAGGTCAACCGACCGTCAACCGACCGTCAACCGACCGTTTTATCCTGCATGTTTCGTCCTCCCCGTGCACCGGCGCGATCCTTTTGACGGGAAACGCGATTCACCGACTTTGATCGGACCCGGAAAATCCCGGGAAACGCTTTGACGCCACCGCTCGGCGAGGATTTTTATCAAAAACCCCCCGGGGAGAGCCCTCGCGCGACCAGCCAGATGTTTTCGCGAAAGATTTATGAACGTCCTTTGTGCCGGCAACGCTAAAAATCTGATGGACGGCCGATTAATTTTCTACGAACCTGCATATTTGTATACCTATTTTTTGGCAAGTTTTCCACGCGCAAACGAGTGATTGATTCATTCGTTTTTTGTCCGGACGAAACGATAATGGACAGCCCTTTTGCGGGGGGAACCGCGCAAGCTTCGTATTTCCTTTGATGGTGACTGCTTTGCTGAATTATTGCAAAGGGATTAGGGATTAGGGATTATTGAACGGCTACTACTCTGCGAAAAAAAATTGTCACTTCATTCCGCATCTTCTTTCAAAGTGGAAATTTCAAAGCACAGGAAAAATGTACCTATCTTTTTTCCACGAGCTTAACGATTTTTCACACCTTTTTTAATGCACATCAGGGATGCACATTCATTAAAATATAAATGTAAATTAGTTGTACTACACGCTGCTGTAACGTTAACACCGAAATAAAAGTATATACGGACGTGTAATTGCATACTAAAAAATCATCCCCCTAGCGTATTCTCTGCTGGTCCACCTGCTGCTGATTAGTATTACAATTTTTACATTAGTGCTTTAATAAAGTCGTTTACCCGGTGTGCCAATAAAAATTCCATTATTTGTTAACGACTTCAGGTCCGTTTCTATGTAAATCGAGCACCAACGAGGGTTCATTAATATTTATCACTTTTTTCCAACGAAATAATGAAACTATAATTTTTCACCGCCATCCCTTTTACTACATTACCATCTGTTTTAAAGGGCCACGATGAACAAGAATTAAAATTCATTTTGTGGAAATACTTAGGCGAAATAAGGATTAAAATGACACGAAAACAATTCAGACGTTAATAAACACAGGCTTATAAATATTCACATCCACGTTGCAATAAATATTCTGGACGTTATTAAATACATCTAACCTCACATCGAACAAAAATAAGCTCCTTAATCGAACTTTCCAGCAGTTTCGAACATTTCCAGCAATTCAATCCGCAAGTTCTGCAAATCCGCCGGAGAGAGTGCTCTCGAATAGGGTAACTCAGACCGTAAATGAGCGAATAATAGCACCCTCTCACGATCGCGGGCCGATTCGCTTGGTTTTCGATGCTGGTCGCGCGTTTATTCGTTCGTCGTCGCTGAAAATGCAATTCCGCGCCGCGTTTCGTCGCCGGGTAACTAGCAGCTCGTCACTTAGTTTCAGTTTTATCGTTCCAGTCTGCTCCCGTGCTAACAAGGGAAACGAACCCCCGGCAAATGAACGACGCTTGTTTACGCCCCCGCAGTTTCCGTCGGCGGCGTTTCTTCCGTCGGCGGCGTTTCCTCCGTCGGCGACGCGCCTGAAACGCGCGCCGAACTTTCGATCGTGCTGAATTTAAACGATACCCGCGCCAGAGGATCGGCAAGTTTCGTCCACGTTGAAGAACGAAGTTGATGAATAGTTTTAAATAATTAATAGATTTCCCCATCGTCGAAACTGGAGCCTTATACTCCCGGAATTATCGTTTTAATACTGAGAGTCCTGGAAGTGTGGAATGTTTGTTTATGGAAAATTTTGCAAGGCAGTGGAACCAGGTGAACATTTACTGAAAGCTCTCCAAAGACGAATTTTTTAAAAACAAATCAAATGATTTTGATTTCTTCGTTATTAAGAGTATTTTTTCGAATTTAGGCGAAAAGTGAATAATTTTTAATTCTTTTAACGTTTTTACTGTTCTACTGAAAAAATGCATAAAATTCGCAGTTTGTTGCGCGTTCAAAGGAAAGGTATTTCGACGTGAAAAGTTATAAAATGTAGTGGAAGTTTTTAATTTTACGGTGAAATAAACTGGATGTTATGCGGAACATTTTCTTGGTGGCTACCTGGAGACGGACAAGAATTCCGGATATGTATATAAACTGGAATGTAAAGTTCTTCGTTCTACTCCTATATCGAAGAATTTCCAACCCCTATCCACCCCAGGGGATGTAAAATGTCGGTTCGTATTTCGTGTACAAGAGAGAACGTTGAATTCTTGATCTCCACCTCCTCCCCACATGCAAAACCTTTCAACCCCTGCTTACAACATAGGGTGTAAAATATCTGTGCATTGCTGAACCCTGGTCCGAGGTCGGTCTATAAGGAATGTAAAATATCTGTAACATCTGAGACCGGCAATTGATAAATTCCAGGTCCTAATAATATATAATCCGTTTCTTCTACAAGGGTTGCGAAATGAACCCGTCCTATTTTAAGTCCAAAGAACCATTTCGAGTGATCAATTGCCCAAGTTCTTGCGCTATGCACAATAAATCTCGACTCCCATATTTTGTAAGGGTTGCAAACCGTAGCGAGATCAACAAGTTTCAAAGCAATAAATTTACGCAGCTCAGTTTACAAAACAATTTTGCACGAGTTTTCTGCGAAACGTCTAAATAAATGTCAACAACAACTTTCATACCACTTTTCAACCCCTATCTGAAACTAGGGTAGTAAATTTTGCTCGTCTACGCTCAGACTTTTGTGTAGTCCAAATAAATTTCAGATTGGAAGAAAAACAACTTTCGGAGCTCTCTTCGGATCCCGTTTCGAACAAGGGTAGTAAAACACTGGACCACCCTCGAACTCGCAACTGCAGAGCGTCAATCGGGATTTTTAGAGAGCAATAGCTCGGTATCAGTGGATCCCCGTCCCGGTCGCGTCGTTTCCGCTTCAGCAACGAGTTCTCAAGCTCGAGCGTGTCAGCGTCCAACACCGACTCTGAAATATATTCAATATGGAGGACAAGGTCAGCCGAGGGTTGCGGCGGAGGCGAAGAACCGTGGAAAATAAATCGAGACCCGTGACTTCTGCCATTTTGTACCCGGGCGCAGCAACAGGTACAGCCTCGTTTCTTTTCAAAGTGGAATGCATTGATAATTGGCGTCGCCCGTTGCCAACAGTTGCCGCCGGAAGTATTACGGGGGCAGATAACGGATAACATCGCTGCGAAACTTTCACCCTGCGTCTGCCAACTTCGGCCATCCCCAAAAATTCCACTAAATCAAAGTAATTCGCCGAACATGTCGTCTGCCGCTGCGAGTTTGCTTGTTGCACCCTAATCGAACTTTCACAACCTAAAAACACGATGGTTGAATCTCGATTCAATTGCTGAACAACTTTACTTTATTGTCTCAGAAAGACCAGAGTCGTCGAGCCGTGATTTCCAAAATTTTTCCTATAAAAATATATATATATATATATAACTCGTGTAATTTTTATTATTTTTACTTCGAAAAAATCACACGCGTAATATAAATACCAATGAACATGTGCGAAAAATTCCGATGCAAGCGGTGCAACAGTTTTTCCGAAAAAAAATCCTCAATGTTAGTGAAACCAACCTGAATCCACGGATTGTTTACAGTGCATCGAAATCGAGGGCAGGGGGGGGGGGGGGGGGGTAAGCGATTAATTCTTGCCGACGCACCTTGACCGCGATGCAGCTCAATTATCACGCATTAATGCAGGTATTTCGAATGACTTGGAGGCAGCATAACGAGGGAGCGGCAGAAAGGCAATTGCAGCGCACGCAATTAAAACGATCATCGAATTGGTTGGGTCGATGGGTTTGTCGCAGCATATCGATATCCGGTTCAATTGTAGGCGGTATGTATTTTCCGTGCAATTAGAGGTAATTGCGCCGTTAACTCTATTTCATGCTAATTGCGCGCGCGCGCGTGCGCCCACGCTCTCGTGTGCCGAGCAGGTGTTAGAAAATATCGTCGCACGCTCCATAATCCTCTCTTTACGTTATCGTGAGGGTGTACGCGGTGACTGATGCGCATCCTCGTTAATTAACCATAGCGATATATCGCCATAACAAATTCCGTCGCGTTTCAATTTATTCGATTCATTCGACGCTAAGGCGGCGTGAACGTTTCATTAAAATTTTGTGTGCCAAAAGTGGTGTTTCGAATTATTTATTTACAATCGGAATTGAATTCCCCGTGTTCATTTATTCAGCGTAGAACCTGCAGTGAATGGGTTAGCATCTGTCCAAAGCAAGGGGGATGCTCAGCGTCACATGTTTGAATTATTCTATTTTTAACTGATCAAATATTATTTTCCAGGATTTTTCGTGTTGATGGAAAAAATCGTTGAGCAAGCTTCAAAGGGTGGTTTCACAGGAAAAGCTTCGATCTCTAAATCTATGGTTCGTTCGTGTATAAATATTTCTTTCAATAATTTCACAGACGTTTCATCTTCTAACAGGGTTCAATTTGGAAATTAATTTTTAAACTGGCCCCCGTAATTTCACCTAAGCAGTCAGGGTGGGGTGCTGTTTGTGGGCCAGCCTGTAGAATGGCAACAACGCGCAGCAGACGCGAAAGTATAGCGCAAAGTACAATTGATCGATCCTCGACGTTGAAGTTCGCGACCAAGGTGCTTCACTCCCAGCTTCGAGGGCGAATCGCCTAAATAGCAGATCGTAAGTTAGCGGTACGCGAAGACTTAACAATCTGGAACGGGGTTAAGCGTCACGTTCCACGGCGACGCGGTGTAATTCCCTCTGAATCACGGCACTCTGCTTCATTACGAGAATCCCTAACCAGAACTTCGCAATTTCGTACGTACCGTTCCACCAATATTACAACTTTTACATTACTTACTGCGCGATCGGGCTACCTCAAGTTTCCTGATTCAATTTACCCGAGAAACCCATCCGACTTGGGCCTTTCTTACCCTTCTTCGTCGAAGGCCACAAAAAACACAGAAACAAATAAATTCGAACGTCTGTGGAAACATTTTTGCGACTCGAAGCTTTATAAAATCGTCAATCTTTAATTATCGACAATTTCTCGAAACTGATATCTTTTTTTGTTTAGTTGGCTGTTTTGCATTAAAATTCTATAAAAATAGGTTGCGACAAGAAAATGTTCGCCGCAGCAATATTTCATCACGCTCCTGCAGTGTATTTGCTGCGAGGGACCTGTCAGAGAACGCGAAAGAAAAACCTCTCCTTATTCCGAGTTTCGTGTAGTGCTTTATGAAAATGAAAATACGAGATCCGCGGTTCGGTTATGAATATTCAACGTTTACAGTAAACACATACACCGGCATTGAATGTATTACTTCTTCTCCTGCCGAGATATTATTAGCAAGAAAGCAAGTTGCGCGAACGCGGCCATAAAATAAATCGTTAAACCACCAGGTTAAAGAAGAAGCGCGTAGAGGGAAGATCGGAGACTTTGATGTAGATCTTCCGGAAGAAAGTTGACGAAGCTTGCGATGATAGTTGGAAACCGCTGGTATTATCTTAGCATCAAACGGGACGTTTCGTTTCGAGCATACCAATCGCAGGAGATGGGATCGGGTTATTTTAAGGAACTCTTTCTGGCGGAAAATGGGACAGGAAATGCCTGAAATATGATTTATGAATTCCGCGGAAATAGAAAATAGAAATTAGACGAGCAGAAGAGATCGTGGCATAAATGTAGAGAGTCCTAGAAAGTAGAAATTAAAAAGTAGCCGTTCGTAGAAAATATAGGATAAAGTGGAATGTAGTGGAAAATAGAAAATAGAAGTAGAGGATCACAGAGAGAATGACGGAGGTTAAAAGTAGAAAATTTCGGAAAATATAAAATCGCAGAAAATAGAAAATCGCAGAAAATAGAAAATCACAACAAAATATACAATCACAGAAAATAGAAAATAAAAAAGTAATGAAAATAGAGAACTGCAGAAAATATAAACCAAGGTACAAATTGATAGAAAAATATAAAATAAAGGCAGGACGCAATATGGAACAGGAAATAAACAGTCGCCAAATGCACTTTCGCAGAAAACAGTTGGTTTAACTGAATCCGAAGCGTCCAAGGATTAATTATCGAGAGTGGAACACAGCAGCTAATTACCTTGACAAACGTTTTCATCGCATAAAGGGGAAGATTAAATCCCCTCTGAAAGCTTGTGATTTTTATTTGCCGGGCTTTTATATAGGTTATTTATATTTTTATTTCTGATTATACTGTTACAGAGGAGCGGCGGCAGCCGTTAACTGGAAAAAGAGAAGCACGGGAGCGTTCTCTTCGTTCCGACGAAGAAAAATGGAGACATTGCTTGTTAATTAGTTCGATTAACCAGTCTCCTGTGTCCGGGGTAACGCGAGATGGAAATTTCTTTGCGGGGCCGTGCGCTTTTGCCGGCGTCAAATACCAGCGCCGGTAAAATCGACTTCGCCGCCGGCTCTTTATAGAAATCGTAAATGTCAGAGCACCCCCCGACGAAATGTCAAAGTGTTCCCCGGGTTAGAATCTTGTCCTTTGATCCCTTCGGATCCCGTGGGCTGCGTTCGAGTTCACCTCTGTGTACATATTTCGAATATATTCGAAAATACCCTCTGAACGCCGAATAAAACCTGCGCGTCGCAGGCTCGAAATTGTTCGCTGCACAAGTGTTGCCGAGTGTTTACACTTTATACACCGTTTCTCGCAAAAATAGAAATCGCCTATTATTTGTCCAGATAAAAAGTGAATTTTTACGTTAACGTACTCGGTGTATCAAATTTTTATCGCCCATCTAAAATTACAGTTCCGAATTTTTGACGATGCCAAAAAATTGTATATCATATTTAAGGGGAACGTATTTAGAAAAATCTGACCATTTGACTAGATTTTTGTGGTTGTCAGATTGAAGAGGTGTCAGTGGTTGGTTTGCAAGGCTCGATGAAGTATAATGAAATCATTAGAAGAACGCGGTATCCGGCAGCTCTTGCGCGGAACATCCTCATTAACGCAACAACTCGCTTCCCTGACGGTTTCCGGTCTTATTAAAAGCCAGAACCTTGTTTCTTAATTACTCCGGACAGAGCCGCGAAATTGAATTAACCTATAAACGCACGATCCCTCCAAAAGTAATGAAATATTTAACACTACGCTCGAGGGTCGGCGGACAAATTATTTTACCCTCCTTATGTTCTCAAATCCTGAAAAATTGTTTAATCCTTTTGTCTACAAAATATACAGAGGCTAGGGAAAATTTACATTTTAAAAAATTGTATATTTTTAATTGCATTTTTAATCTTTAAATGTATATTTAATTGTCGTTTCATTGGTTGAACATATTAAAGAAGAACTGCTTTTTATTGAAAATTTTCGACAAGTTCTCGATAAACCGTGCGCGTAATTAAGCACAACGCGATAGTCAAACGATAATTCGCTAATTAGCTCGCCTGATCACGAAGCGACTGAATCTTGATCCCGCCTAATTATTACGTACATCGTTAGCCTATCCCCGTCCATACACACGCGCGCGCACATACAGAGTGAACGGAGTAGTTGCATCAAGTTGCATCCTTGCATGCACCGTGCGAACAGCGGATCGTTCGAAACACCTGCCGGATGGCAAACACGTGCGCTGAAAACGGCAATCAGATTCCCCGCGGTCGCATTTCCGTCTTTTCATTTTCCTGTTTGACACCCGGCGTTGTCTGCCCCTTGGATGCACCGTGCGCAACGTCGGGTGCATTTTAAGCAGTTTACCCGATGCTCGCCGTGCAACAAGTAAATACTTGTCCGGATATCCATACTTCATTCGGGCATTAATCATTCTCTAATCCGATTTTTACTCCTATTCTTCTTAGAAAATTTTATATTACCCCTCCATTTTTCAGAACAACTCGAAAGACACCTGAAGTGCAAGAAAATCCGCAATTTGCAACTGCACAAGTTGAAATCAATAGGCTGCGATTTTTGGGGACCGGGGTCTACATGCAGGGACTCCCGGGGTCTACACGCACGGACTCCAGCGAAGCCTCTCGTCCATTTCCTCTACTCATTTCCAAACTATATTAGATTTACACAGTATCCCGACTTTTCTAACTATTACGCTCGAGAAAATTATGTTTAGCATATCCTGAACGGTGGACTAACGTAATTTCAGTGCTTCAAAGGCCAACAAACTATGCCAAAATCGGCGAAATTCGCAAACGCCGAAGCGTTTCCCGGCAGATACAATACGAGGCCGAGTGATTCGAAAGTTTTCGAACAGCACTCGCGAGACTTGTTGCTCCGTTAATCGACCAGCACTTTTCCTCGTGTATTCCCCCCTCTCTCTCCCTCTTTCACTCTCTCTCTCTCTCTCTCTCTCTCTCTCTCTCTCTCTCTCTCGATAGTAAATTTCGATTCGAGAGGCGGGTAATTTGAAAAGTTTCAAGATCGCGTTTTTCCATCTCCTTCGGAAGAACGTTTCTGCGAAGCGACTCGTGGGCGAATACGTTCCGCCATTTTCCCCGAGTCATTTTTCGAATAAGTTACGCGAAGTCGACGGATATCCTTCGAGAGATCGATATTCCGTTTCCTTCTGCGGACAGTCACCGGAGTGGTGATCATCGATAAGCGTCTCTGCGATGACGTTCGCTGTTACCAAGATCTATAGCAACGTTTCTGAGAGAACGGTTACTTCGATAAGAGAGACGATAGTACCGCAGCTGAGTTGCCAAATCGTAAAGCTTTATCGAAAGAAGGAGAGAGAGAGATAGAGAGAGGGTTGTACACCCTCGACCGTAAAATTCGCGAAACTACGGTTGCGGAAATTGGCTGATGGAGTTCCGAAATTAACACGTCCACTGCCGAGCACACACATCCAAAAATTTCTACGGCAACGTACGTAGTTTATTTAGGAAATCCCCGCCTGAGGCTTGACGTTTAACACTGTGATTACCCTGTCAACGTTTTCGGCTCCTGTTGGCTCTAATAAAGTTCGGTATGCGAGAGTTTGTTGCAGCTGGAATCTATTTTTGTACTTCGAAATTGTGTCGCTCGACTACGACCGAGTTCAATTTTGAAGGTTTCATAAGGTGGCGAGACTTTTCGGAGGAGCTATAAAATTTTTAATGCCAAACTTTCGGGTCGAATCGACTACTTATGAATTGACTGGCTTGGTGAGAGTGGATTTTTTACGACTTTCGACCGTATACCTCGCGCTCGAAATTCTGTTCTGTTTAGCAGACTAACGGAACTGCGAATATTCAAGCAAAATGAAATTGTACTGAGCTCTAAAATTTATTTACAGCGTGTGGAAAGAGTAAATTTCCGAAATTTGCAAACAGCAAATCTAAATTATCTGTTGCTATTTCGTTTCAAAAGAAATGCTATCCAATCCAACAGATTGTGGCGCACTTTCGTCAAATTTTCCACCACCGAAATTTCCCTCGCGAGTTTTTCGCAAACACGGGGTTCGCACTTAATTCGATTAGCTGCTTTCATGCTTGGCCAGGACCCTAAAACAGCAACGCTGCGTGACGGCCAATAATTCGTTTTACTATCAACGGCGTGTTCCCGGCAACGGCTCCGCGGGAAAACGAAAAGTTTTTAAGGGGCGCGCATCGACGAACGAGGCGCGCCCCGGTTAAATGATCGCCTGGGATGTAATTGTAGTAAAACGGTTAACGTTCTCCGCGGGAAAACAGCGGCGTTTACGTTCGACCGGCGGCGTAACGCGATGAACTTCGGGGCGACACTAACCTTTTAAAGTTTTAAACGTCGCGAGGAGGAGCTCTCAGCGTGTCACCGGTGTCCCCGTTCAACGTAATTACACCGTGGAGTATCGAGGGACGAAAAAAACACGCCATTACCGCGAACACGGCCCGGCACTGTGCTCGAGAGAACGCCCTCCGGCGATTCTAATACGCCGGGAGTGGAGCTCTCGACGGAACTTACGCCGATTAACTCGCAGGAGAGAGAGAGAGAGAGAGTCCTTTTTTCTACCAACTTAAATTTCACTCGGCTCGAGCAGCTCGACGTCGATATTCCCTCACGAAAGTTCTCGCCGATTCCAGCGCTAATTGTCTTCGATTGCGATTGGTTGATCAATCATTTAAGCTCGAAGTTGCGATGTGGAGGCTACGGGGTCTACGCGCACGGACTCTCGGGATTCACTTTTAAGGATTCACGCTCTGGGACGTGGTCGTTCGGTTTTTGTTTTGTTAAGCTCGTTTTGCAGCACTTTGCCGATTGGTTTTTTTTTCGAGTTTCGATGGTGGAAAGTGAAGGTATATTCTTCAGCTTTTTTTTCAAAGAAATGTAATGGATTTTTGTACGAATTTTACTTTTTGTCGGTGGATAGTGAATCTTTAAGGGAAACGAAGTAAGCGTACAATTTCAAGCGTGCTTATAATTTTAGTAATTGTATTAGGTCTACCGGAAAGTTCTGTCCGTTTTTGAATTGAATGAAAATAACACAATTTTCATACATTTAATAATATTTATTGTAAAATACACTTTCCATCGTTTTAGGAGAGTACATGTGTGTAAATGCAATGATAAAGAGAGATAGTCACTTGTAGTGTCAGTTGGTGTGACACTATCGGACAGAACTTTCCGGTAGAGACTTAGTATAATAAAAAATCTTATCTGGTCGTTTGACCAACGATGGTAAATTTAGTAGTGAAAACAAAACGGGTCAATATTTACCAGGTAAATCGTAGAAGTTTGTCCGGAAATCGCCATATTAACCTTCGAGTGAGCGAAACAGGAACTTCGCGGAGTAACTAGCAGACTCGCTAACTTCCCCAACACTATTGTTGACTGTTTCATGATCTAATGCAGCTCTCCAGTAGAGAGACTCATTAATTTCTCGGTGGGGGACTTGTCCCGCGCTCGACTTAATACGCGTCAAATATCGGCTAGCGGGAAATGATTTACGGATTTGCCCGGGAGCGTCGCCGGCGAATTCGCGTCCTCGGAGAATTTAATTTCTGCGGAGTAACGGGGACGGAATTACGCCGTGAAAACTAATTATGCGAGCCGGGTGGAGGGGACGCCGCCCGGCATGTAAATACAAATTTTCCACGACCGTTTACCGAATCTTCGCCGGGGAAGAACGCCATCCCCGTTGCACACGGAATTTTCTCAGGCCAGCGGCACTCCCTCCCGGAAAACTCCACTTCAACTTCGAGCTCTGCTGCAGACCTTCTCCGGCTGAACCGCCCGGGTCCACAAGAATACTTGTTTGCTCTTTAAAACGCGATTTCGGGGCGCGAAACGCTCGAGATACCGGTACGAGCTTTCTCCGGCACGGTAAATTTTGCGCCAAACAAATACTGCGCTAACATGTTTATTTTTCAACCCTTCGTGCCCCATTAAATCGCGGAGAAACAGCTGCAATTGTTATTGTAAACTCCGTGGAAAATTCCCCAATATCGACTGACCTGCGAAGTCGCATATTACTTGTTCGATCGACTCAGGCACACACTGCATGTTCAATTAATTGACCCATGCTATGTTTGATTAGATGAGGCAGCCTGTTTGTCTGACCAGTGACGTCGTATACTACTTACGCGATTAATGATAGCTTATATTCCTTGTAACTAGACCGCGAATTTTATGCACTTATGACGAAATTGAGAAGATGAAATACAACACTAAAAACATGATATTGTTACGTTATATTATTTCCAACGTATTAAAATTATTCAGAGTAGAAGTAAATTTATATTCAACTCGTTGTTTCTGCAACCGACACGGGAAATCTTTATTTTGCACAGAAGTCTGCGGTCCACTTGTAAGGAAAACGTTTTGAAACATTCCTGTTCATGCTCTTTCTATGTTATTTTTAACGCATTAAAATTATAAACAGCGAACATCCTTAAAAGCAAAAATCCTTACTCGACTCGTTTCCTCTGCAACGGAGACGAGAAAATTGTGTCTCGCATACAAATCTACAGTCCATTTATAACAAGTATATTTTTAAACTTTCCCTGTTCGCGTTTTTCATGAGATAATCAACCGACTGACAGTTTACATGAAAATCCATTAAATTGCCATTAAATTCAAAAGCGCTTTCAATGTAATTTTTCATTCCGCAAGAGGAAATGTCTTTCGTATCTGCCATACTAACTTTCAGCCAACAATACACCCGAACTGCCGAGCGTAATGCTTTTCCGAGGAACCCAGATGTGCAGGTGAGGAGTAACCGGATCACGTGCAAATATTAAAAATCTCCGGTGGTTTCCAATTCGCAGGGTCGACCGAATGGAACTTTTCTTCGCGTTATTTTAACCGGGCCGAGGCATTACCGCTGGAACGTTTTGTTTCCGGCGCCGAACGTTGAAGGATGTCTATTCCCCGGCGAATAAACGTTAACAGGTTCATCGAAATTTCCTCGCGGGTCCGGCCCGCAACAAAGCGGATTTTAAAGCGTTCCGTATAATCCAGCTTTGCTTGTAGTGCTCGCGGTTCGTTTTATTTCGATTTTAATTCCTCGGAACGAGACCCGGTGCTGTGCGCGGTGGTCTTCGGGTCTGGTCCAGCGGTTTAATTCATCGTCGAGTGGAAAAGCAACGGGTGGCCGCGAAAGGAGAATTACCGTGTCCGTAAACCGGAATCATTTTCCGGTAGCTATGCATATTTCGACGTCCCCCCCCCCTATCTCTCTCTCGCGGGAGTTTTGCGAGATTCGAAAGCACCGAACGCTCTTCCGCAACGAAGTTGCGCGTTTCGGGTCGTTTCCTGGATACAAGGAAGTCGGAGAATACATTTTTATCTCAACATGTTCGGCCAACTTCCCGGGAACCCGAGAATCCCGAATCTGAGATACTGCTTCTTTGGTCTCTGAAGGAGCATGATGCATGAATCTATCACGATTACACGAAGTTCGTGATTTTGTAATTAGAACGAAGATTCAGAGGATTCTGGGAATTTATGGGAGACACATGGTACGCTGTGAGGAATATGTGTTAGAAGAGTTTACAGAATTTGAAGAATCTGGGACTTTTCATTTGGCTTGCCGAAATTCGTAAGGACAGAAATGATTTTCTAACTCCTGTTATTTAATTTTCCATTCCAACTATTGTTGCTTTATTTCTAAATCACTGTGGTAAATTGTCAGGGACAGAAATCGTTTTCTGTCCAACTTGTATCCACTGATTACACATCTATAGTATTTTATTGTTGCCTTACTGAAATTATTAAGGACAGAAATAAATTATTAGTTTAAAGTGTATGAATAAATATTTGAAGCATTTTTGGAAAAATTCCAGTACGATACGTCACAGTCAAGATAAAAAATTGCATGTATTGATAATCGTAGAAATCGCGGCCTCGTTCAGTATTCAATCCCGAGTCTTCAAGAAACAGCTACAGGAATTGCAGTCGAATGATTTTGAAAAAATGCGAGTAGAATCAATCCCCCCGGCAGCGAAAACGCTATCGCGTGAGCGAACACAGGTTGTTCGACGGGTCCCGGATTTACTGGCGTTCCAGTGTCGTGTCACGAAGGATCGTTAATCAAATTTCCGTGGAAACGCAACCGGCGGCCATAAATCGTCTCCGGTCGAATTTTCTTTGCAGTACTGTTACGAGAAACATTACTATTTCGATTGGAATTCGTCGACGGTTGCATTCAAGATTTAGGTGATTTTGCTACTCGTCAATAGGGGTATGTAATTTTGCTATTTTTCTAGATTTTTAGAACCGAATCGGAAATAGATATCTGATAAATCCACGTCGAATCGATAACACCTTTCGTACCAATTACAACAAACCCTTCAGCGAGACCCACAAATTACACTGCCCAGCGATACATCTTCCGGGGAAAAAAGGAGACCTGTCGCTTTCACAGGACCGTTGTCGCCACCCCTAAAGCAAGCAAGACACACGAGCTGTCCCAGTTTTCCCTGCCCCGCATCTTCTGTAATCAATGTCCCTAATATCCTGACTAAACAGTATCTTTTTCTTTGCACTGTGGCCGCCCACTGATCCTCCTGGACAGCATTCCCGGCACGTTCCACGTAGACAAGCTTCTCCACGGTTTTTACCATAGCATCGATCCGATCCCTCCTTCCTGCGTCTCTCTCTCTCTCTCTCTGCCACACTCCTTTGCTTTTTTTTCGCTTTGCTTGCACCTTGGGTGCAAGATTTATTGCCCCTAGCCGGCCATCGTGACCGGGGAAACGGATTCGACGGAGGAAAAAAAGAATGGAGAGAATATATAGAATTGATGGCAAAACACACCCTCCGTACATGAGGGTGCCGGATTAATTTCGTCTCGGTTGATTTCCACGCATTCTGTGCGTCAACACGACCGGAATCCTAGCATTCCCCGGGGGATCCCCCACGCGCATTTCTTACCCAATGCGTGAAAAAACAGGAGCTAAATGAAATATCATTAATTATAAAGAACTCATGTTTCATCCCCTTTCTTCTAGTAATTGTACTCAATTTTATCTAAGAAACATGCCCTGCAGTGTGAAACTCAAAATTCTTGCGTGTAGGCCCCGAGAACCCGTGCGTGAGGACCCCGGGAACCCGTGCGTGAGGACCCCGAAAGTGTTATCCCGTGTGTCCACAGATTTTATGAATTTTTTCAGCGTATTAACCCCAACAACTAGAAACTAAAATTTTGACACCCTAAAAAAGGTGAAAGCTAAGGGTAGTCAATAAAAAAGAAAACCATTAGGAAAGTATCATAACCGTCGCTTGTCAAATACCCCGTCCAAACTAACCACAGTGAAATAACACAAAAACCGACTGGCGATCAAGTCCGACAAATTAATACTGCACGGCGTTTTACACAGCGCACGATCAAACAACTTCATTGCGTGATGCGGTTAAGCGTCGGCCGATTGAATCCGTAATACCCGTGAATATTTACCCAGCCCCGCAATTCGTCACGTCTTGAAGGTACAGAGTCCCTCCATTAATTGCTCCGAATCTCTTGATTTATTAGTCGATGGTGGGGGAAGAGGGCTACCGAGCGAGAAATTCGCGGTGAACTGCCGCGTTCGCTCTTTTTCCACAATTTTCTTGCTCGTTTAATAACTGCGGCCGTCCGGCTGGTCGGCCTTTGTAAATTTATTGTCATCGTTAGATACCGTACGTAACATACTCTATATCTCTCTCTTCCATTTTCTTCCCTCCTCGTTTTTCTCGTCTATTTTCCCTGGAATGGACACGACGTTAATTGGATCCGATTTGACGGGCGAATCTTGCGACGGACAGACTACCCGACGGTAGAAAATTTAGGCTTGAATTTAGGCTTTCCATTCACAATGATCCGCTCCATTTGATCCGTTCACAATGAGAGGCGTAAAGATCGTTTTCATTCGCGTTTCGTCCGATTAGTCGACTGCGGATTTGATTAATTTCTACCGAAATCCGGAAAAGCTAAATCCAACTTTTCTCGTGCAACCGAAGCGAGGAAGTGTAAATTCGCCTTTAGGCGAGTCTGGTCGGTGAAAAATACGCGCCCTTCGTGCTCGGGACGCGTCCAGGCCGCAAACCGAATGTTTTACAGCCGAGCGAACCGCGAAAACATTGTCACGCGATTTTTCATTCGAGCTCCGAACGGTGAAATCTGTGACTTTCGTCTGTAATAAATATTTGTTTGCCTCCGTATCGAGTATAATTCGTGCGACACACGGATTCGTTTGCTAACATTTATCTGGCACGCCGTCCTCATAAACGTAAACTACTGATACGACCCGATACGCGATCATGCCGGCGATAAAGTGTCGTATCCAACATTCTACCTGTCACAGGAATCGATCCCGGCATGTCACTCGGAAATTAATTCTACCGACGTGATTGCAAATGATTTTTCTACTGATTTATCCTACGCGCATTTTATTAGCTGTTTCAATCAATATTGAAATTGTTGGTTTTTATTATGCAATTGCTGCAATCTCTGAAGTTAATTTTGTAACTGCTATTGTAAAAACTTTTCAATATATTTTTCGCTTCTCTGATTCGTCGGCTTCCTTTTATCTGTGGTCGAACCAATCCCACGTAATTTATTCACGGCAATGTCAATTTTACAACTGTTAGAATTTTTGAAAGGATAATTAGGTTTCCAATTCCCACGGCACGTCAACCAATTTATTCTTTCTGAACTCGATTAGCTGTTTCTCATTTTATCTCGAAACCGCAAGTCCTCAGAGTCCCTCGCTACGTTACAACGCAGCTTAACGGGGAAAGTTCTGCGCTATTCATTTATAAGATGTATTATACAATTGCTAGAATTTGTGAAAAGAAAATTAATGCCTTAATTCCTATAGTAAATCCTCCCTTGAGCAGTTTATCTTGCCAGGACTTTATTAGTTGTTCCTCGTGTTCCCTTCAAACCGGAAGTCTTCAGAAATCCTCACTATATTATACTGCAGTAGAACGAATGAAGTTCTACGTGATTTATTTATCACACAATTGCACAATTGCCGAAGTTTGTGGAAAGAAAATGAATCTCTTCGTTGCAACAATAATGATTCGTCCACTAACCGGAAATCCTCGGGAGAAGTTCTCAGGTAAGTTCGAAGCTACTTCTATACAGCAAAAATACTTGCAAAAATAATATTAATACCAGAATTTCAACATTAACTTTCAACCTAGTTCGTCGCTTCCGCTTCCTAAGCTGTTTCTCATCTGCAAACCGGAAGTCCTCAGAAATCCCCTCTACGGTACAAGCTTAGTATGCTGTTAAAAGTTTCTAAACCTTCTACACACTATTCACTTACATCAGAAAATTTTGCAAACACAAAATAAACACCCCAAATCCAATAATAAATTTTTTCGCATGCCCAACCCGGAAATCCCGCACACGTCATATTTTCTCAACAATGTGCCGTGCAGCGAAGCACGAAAAAAACCAGTCTTTTCGATTCATAACTCGAGCGCTTTTCAACCCCTAATCCCGGGGAACGTCTCCGCTATAGAAAATTTTCAACAGCCAATGGAAAATCGCGGATCCACGATTTCAGCCAGGCTGGTTTGCTTGTAACGTTGTGCTACATTTTCGATATTTATGGTAATCCCCGGCAAGAATCTCGCGGGCTGTTACACGGCCTATTGATATGGTAATGGGCGGCTCGAATCGGTAGCAAAAGCACATTCAAGGACGCGTTTCACAAGCGTCAACCCGTTGTTACCGGGGTTTCCGGTGTTCAACAAGTATCCTGTGCACTGGCGCGGTCTGACGTTCGCGGTCCATCAACATTCTCCACTTGTAAAGCCCGAATCATTCCAGCTAATTAAGTATATACTAACCTAAATTATCCACAAAATTTACACAGAACTTGACAAGTCGTGAGAGTCACGTTCCATTTTTATTCGAGTTTTTCGAAAAGGGCTCAATGAAGATTAAACGTGAATTAAACAAGCCAAAATGATCCCAACTGTGACCGTCGAATGATCAAGCAAACGAGACCCAGTTCAACCGGAACGAAACCGGAAAAGTTAGCAAGATTCAAAGGGCGAATTCATGGACTCGAGTAGAAGGATCGCAGCCTCCTCGGAGGATTAATTTCGCCTTAATTAAAATCGCGTTCTCGGCGAGAACGAAGGAGCTCCCTCGATCCCGACGGGATCTGTGATTCAAGGCGTCGTTCGCGCGATATATATCGGTCACGACGGTTTCGACAAAGGTAATCGATTCGCGCGAGTCGCCTGGAAGGGTTGCTCGTCGCCTGGAAGTCCTCGCTCCGTCGCCGCTCGTCCTCGGGAAGATAAACATGGCCGCGTTGTGCCGAGAGAAAGTGCGCGAGAACGCGGGAAACGTGAGCGGAATGTTTGCCGGCCACCTTAATCCGTCTTCGAGGCTCTGAGAAACCCTGAAGACCGTTCCTTATATATCCTTCTCTCGGCAATTTATTCTTTGATACAATTGACGCAGCTTGTAATGAGAATTAGGGGGAGTTGCCGAGGACTTCCGGTTCGACGATGAGTAGGGAAGAGCAGCTGGCGATGGAGAAATGGTTACATGAATTCATTTTTAGTTGTAAAGTATTAATATCAAATTTTGTGTTCTGATAATGAGCATTTTTGTGACATATACCCAAAGAAATAAATTTATCGAATAATTCGCCATGTTTAATATTTTAAAAAATTCTGCGAGAGGTTAAAAGTGGCCGGGAAGACGAGCTTTATCCCTTGTTGGAGCCCTAAGCGACAAAGTCGGTGATTAGAAGCGCGTCCCAAAGGACGCGTTTTCTCGGACGTCTCGGTCGAGAGTCCGTCAATGGTGGGATCGATCGATCGGATCGCGGCAATGCCGGACGAGGCTACGCGGCTTCTGACGCCAGAGATTGCAAGCATAACGCCCACGCCATCGCCTACGAATAGACCCACCGACCCCATAGATTGCGAAAGATGATTCATGGTGGGCTTAACGAGCAACGCATTGACGTCTGTTTGATAATTCCGTCCGGCGACACGGATGAATTTAACGCGGTTACGCGGCACGAACGAAATATTGCTGGCAATTATTCGGTGCCCGCCAACTCGATCCTGCTAATTAGCACGACTAACAATTTAATCAGCCCCACGGCGGGGCAAATCATCTCGTTCGGCTACCTCGCCGGTCCGTGTCGACTTCAACCGGATCGACTCTGTGCTTAATCGGGAACGGTTATTTGTCTTCCTCGATCGAGCCTTAGTAAATCTCTGATTAACGTTCACGGGCACGGGCGTTGTTTAGATTTATTGCTGACTCCCTTTATTTCAGTCGAGGAGCTTTTCATTCCACGATTATTTTATGACCGATTTATTTATTGCTTTGCTCCACTTTCTCTATGCTCGGAACAGAAGACTTCAGAATTGCTAATCTTTTTTCATTGGTGTAACGTAAAAATCTTCCCGCGGAGAAATATGAATTCCAATTGGATCGCGACCGGCCACAAAGGACGCGGAAAATTCTGGATCCCGGTTATGAATATTTCAGACGGCTCCTCAAAAGAATACTTGAAAAATCCCTGTCTGTTTGGACGCGTCGCAAATAGTTAATCGGCCTTGAATATTTCCAAACTTCCCGACGGAAGGAATTTACATTTCGGCGTACCCTTCGCGCGGAAGAGGAACCGAGCTGCAACAATAACAACAACTTCGCGGTACACTTCATCCGTCCTTGAGTCAGGATGTGTAATCCTGGCATTGTTCGTTATCTTGCTTTCGGAACCGGAAGCCAAAAGACGAGCAAAATGATAGATGGGGCGGTTCACGAGCAGACTCATTTTAAACAATTATAGCTTGAATATCAGAGGACCAAAAATTTACATGAAATAATGGCGTACACTTCGAAGTCCTGCCTAGAAAATGAGCCTAGTCCCAACCCCGAGTCTTCACAATTAACGTCGCAATTAGCGGTTGAGTCTTCGTTACGCTCGACATCGACGCAATTTTCGCAACTGCAGTCGTCGATTGCTACAGATTTTGACACTGGTCAAAAATAAATGCAAAGTAAACGTAGTAACTGTTGTTGACTCGTTTGGTATATTGTTTACGCAGAAGTCAACCGAGCAGCGTGCACGTACGAATATATTCCGAGTACAAGGGCAGCTCTAGGATCGGTCGTTGTTTGATCTCATTACGAATTGCCCGACTCGGTTGAGCGTGCTGTTCGACCTGTTTTCGAATAATTTACGACACGCGTCAGCTGGCGTTTCGCATCGAAACGCTAGCTAATAATTCGCTTTGTTCTACCGGCTCGTATTGTTCCTCGGATACGTTTTCCGTTTCGATCCCCCGCGATCGCGGCACGCGACGATTTGATTTCACGGGTGAAGTCATTGACAAGAGGCTGTATGGGATACTGATTCGGTTCGATATCCAATTTCTCTCTCTCTCTCTCTCACACTCTTTTTCTCTCTCCCTCTCTGTAGCTGATCGGCCCGCTGATTCCACGATAATTGGAATTATCGCTATATTGTTTTAATAGCGGATAAACACCCCCGTTCAGCGATTCGATCACGCTTTTAAAACCAATTTCCGCTTGGCGCGACTGTTGCTCGAATATTCCGCGTTCCATATACAGGTTCGCGTTTGCGGAAAATAGATTAACATCTAATAAGAAATGCTACAAAAAAGCGGCAATATTTTAGAGCATTTTAATTAATTTTTTTTGCGACTAGCTTCTTCGTTTCTTCTTCTTTAATGAGGGCTTAAGTGGCTCGAGGGCTTTATCGTGGCCTCTCCATAGGAATCGCAAAGCTGTAGAAAATTTCTATTTCGCATAAAAATCCGCTGTTTCGGTTCGGTCGCAGATTTTATGCGTCTACGATAAAGACGAGGTGACGCAAGTTAAACCAGCACAGAGATTAGAATCATTTAGAAATTCCAATGCGTTATTTTGAATGTTTTAAGATAGGCAAAGGGATGCTTCAATGCTGCATGCGTCATGCAATTAATGCGGATTATATGTTTATCGCGCAGAAAGATCCGCAGTCCAGTCATACAACATTAGCAGCCCGGAATATCAATTTATTCGTTCCGAAGTGAACTGAATTATTGAGCGAGTACTAATAATTGTGAATAATTCGGATCGATTATACGAACGAGACAAGCGGGACTTGAAGCGATCTAAATTCACGATGAACGAGTTAAAAATAAATCCAGGGGAGACACGGATCGGAGAAATCTGACAGCGCCGACCTTCGAATCATGAACTCGCGTGAGTCAGCGTCGGGGGGCGGTCATTTTAATCCCGTAAAGTATCACCTGTTACACCAAGAAGACACCGCGATAGAGAGAGAGAGAGGGAGGCAGAAAACGTGGGAGTTGGCAATAAAAGCTCGCGATTCCGGAAATAATACGCAGCGTAGAGTATCGATGAAATTAAGCGTCGTTCGAGGGATGCTGTATACGAAAACCCTGTTTGGTACTCGATCGATATTAACTCCCCGGTTCGCCGATAAGAGTTATTGCCGGCCGTTATTGGTGGCATCGACTGGTTCCGGGCCCATCCTCTCTCGTGGCAATGGCAGTAAGCGGCAGCAACGCGAATAAGAACCGTCCCGGGGCTCTCGGTCGCGTCGGTCCAGCGAATTCGGATCAAACAGAGTGCCGCCAACGGAGCCGTCGATTTGTCACCGACGTCAAATCCTCCCACCGATCTTCCCTCTGGTCCGCTACTTCTATTCTATTCCCAGGTTAGAGCTGGATCCCCCGCGATCCCGTTTCAATGGCCGACAGGATAACCTTTGATGGACTTTGCATTTCGAAACGGCTTCAACCGACCAGGACCCTCGAAACCACTCGACTTGTCGATTCCTGTTGGAGCATTTTTCAACGAGGTGTGAATGAAATGCTCGTCGATCGAATTTCTCTCTCTTTCTCTTGTCGCGGCAACGATCGAGATATCTCTTTGATTGAGACGCGGGGTGATAGTGTTCTATATTGGCCAACCAAGTTTAATGATCGCAGGACTCGCGGTTTTTGCGTAGCGATGGGTTTGAGCCTCCACAGATCAGGTTTTGTTTCGGGTAAAGCTCAACGATCTATTGCAGATCTTTACGCAAAATAAAAAGTAACAACGAACGTTGCAAAAAGTCGAAGATAATAGAAGAACATCCTTAAAACCTTCTAGTGTTTCGATTTTAGTATTCGACCTACTCCTTTTTGTCATAAAGTCCTTTGGGAATGTTTTCAAGAAGGAGGTTAAAACAAAATTCGGAGCGCAAATTGTTGGCACGAGAATAATACGGAGGAGCTGATGTCGGAGAAAGGGGCCGTTAAAATGGTCCGCAAAACGTCGATTCGCACGAATGAGAGTGCGACGATTAAACGGTTTCGTTTGGAAATATGATAAACAAACCTGGCATTGTTTCGAAGTAAATACAGCGGACCCAACGCGGTTTCCATGTTTATTAACGAGCACGGAGATATTTCCGTTGGCAGACCATCTCTCATTTACCCCGGTGAAGCCATTGTTCCGTTTGCATCATTCACCGAGCACGAGATAGTGAAGCGTTTAAAGGCGCCCCTGGTGCTCGATAGTAAATCTCGCGTCTTTGCTTTCCATTCACGGCCGAGACACTTGAAAAGAGTAAGCGCCTCGGCAGAGCGAGCTGAAACACCGTGGTTCAACGCCAGTGGAAACTTAACTGGACTCAAACAATTGTAAACGACTGTGAACAACTGTAGGCTATGTTTGGAAGCAAACACGATTTCTGCTGCGATCAGCATAGAAAATTGACGAGACACTAGAATGGAACACCAATAAACGTTCGAGTCCTTAGACAAAGAATCTCTGAATCGTTCTAACCGTCCTCATTGACACCTACGAACCGCAACACCCACGCCAACAGACGCCATAAACAGAGGTTCGTAACACTATCGCAAGCTCATCGCCCCATCCATATTCCAAGACGTACCCTCAACTAACCTGAACTAAAATCTAAGCTAAGTGAACTTAAGTAACAGACACTTGAGAATTCATCGCTCCAACCATACTCGGAGGACATACATGAGACACTAAAGTTGGGCACCAAGAGCCCCACGCGCCGTCTAACAAGACTTTAAAATGTACATTCGACCATAGACAACACTATTTCACACATGTAATATTCAAAACATACAAATATGAGAAATACAAGACACCGACTGAGGAGCCAAATCTTCAAACAATAGTTAATCGTGCAACCCAACAAATGTCACAAAGAGAGCTTCATAAACTCACAAACTTGTCACACGAACCATTCAATCTCTCCCAAAGTACACAAAATCTTGTAACACCTGGAAAAAGGAATACCAGGTGTCCCAACGTACCTCTGCAGCTCTGGCAGAACGGCAGCTGCCTGATCAACTCATTAATCACTCGTCAAACACGGCAATCACGCCAGTGCTATGACATTGTGTTAGGTCAGTGCTCACCCCAATCTCACGCAAAGTGCACGAAACCTTATACCACCGAAAACGAGTCTCCCAAAATGACAGGTGCTCGATCAACCCATTAATCACTCGTTATACTTGTCAATCCCGTAGGTATTATGTCACTCCGTTAGACCAATTCACTCGCAAACTCATCATCCGACCGTCCCCCAATTATAGTATTGTTCAAAACCCAGAAACAAAGCTACCTCTCCAGGTTATCAATCACTCGTTAAATCTGCTACCCACGCTAGTATCGTGTCGTTCGGTTAGGTCAGTACCATTCGCTGACCGACTCGTCTCGCCCAACCACCCTAATCTCGTTCAAACGACACGAAAGCTTACGAAAGAGCACTGTTCAAAACCCAAGAACCAATGTGCCCATAGGAACGACAGCTACCTAGCCAAGTCATCAATCACTGACTCAAACTGACCGAGTCAAACTTTCTAGTAGCGTTGTGCGATTCGGTTAAGTGTCACTCAATGTCCCGGGAAAAAAACCGAGGTTACAGAGCCTGTTGCGACGGAGAATCTCGTAGACGCGTACCTGTTACGCCGTCGGGACGACGGATCCCGGTTTTCCCGCGTTGTCCCGGCAGCTCCCGGAGGACGTCGACGCTCCTCTGCGACGACGCTCGACGCGACGCTCTGCGACGCTCTGCGACGCTCTGCGACGTAAACACCAGAGCCGTATAAACAACGGGGCTCGAATCAGACACGGGTCGTCGACGAGGGAACAGAAAATAACCAAGGACAGAGGGGTAGACGCGACAGAGGGTGGTTCACCGGTTTCGTGGAACCGCGGGTTTGCACTGCCGGACGGACGCGACCGTTCTCGCGTCGCGACGCCGCTCTGACGGACGCCGGCGTCTCGTCGCCTCGACCCGGCCGTACCAGGCCTCGCACCCTCTGCGAACACCCCTCCAAACGATGTACACTCCTCCTCTCCAGAGGACGGGCGCAGGCGTGCCGAAGCCGCCAGGTAACGCGCCGCGACGCCTGAACGCGGCCACCTACACACGACGATACGACCAACAGCCCTAGACTCGCGCCGGGAATGACGCGGGCAGACGCGGGCATACGCGTGCGGATGCACCGGGAATCGCCGGTTTCTTCAACCGTCAGGGTTGTAAGGAAGAACGTGAAAGGGTTGTAAGGGTGCTTTCAGGGCGAATGAATTTTTGGTTATTTGAGTGGGGGGGGGGGCTTTGGGAGAACTGTAGATGATTGTGGTGGTTTTAGGACGATGGGTAGAAACGTAGGTATAAGATGCTTCAGGAACACGATTGTACAATATTGGGGAGGAGTTGTGTCAACCCTCTAGGACTTGGACACTAGTTGAAAATGTTTAAAAAATTCCTAATAATTCTATTAATTTGAAATAAAGGATTTTGGGTGGCTCACCAACTGAACTGCTATATTGCAGTGGAAACTATATCACCTCTGAACGTCCTAGTCATAGGGTGGTATCAGTTGTAATAGTGATTCGAGTCCTTGAAACAGTTAGAAGTACTCCAATGATCTGGTGAGGTGTTCTAAAACAGAAATAAATATATAAATAAATACAAATACCCCCTATGTCCTGAGTAAGGGTTGGTAACAGATGCAACATTCATTCTTGTTCCTCGAATTATTTAAGGGGACAGAAGGGGGTAGAAAGGGATTCCTAATTTTTCACGAATAGGCAGAAACGATTGACAATCTTTACGCATGAATATTCCACAATTTGTGTCTCACCCCGTGGTCCAGCTCTGCATTGAGAAATGTTTTAACTTTTACGGGGACTTAGGGGTGGTTGTAGCTTCGAGCGTTTGAAGTTTTTAAGTGAGCCATGTTAGGTAGACGAGTCTACGTAGAAGGGTCCTCGAGTCGAAATCGTCTGCAACCTTGGCTACTCTTAAATTTTATTAGGGACTAAAATTTATACTGTACTCAAAACGGGACAGCAGCAGGGAATTGCGAGAATTTAAGTGTGGTCAGGCTCGTAAATGCGGTCGAGAACGACGGCTTCATGAGGGGTTGGACGCGCGACATGGGGACGTAATTGTTTCCCTTTGGTTGCTGGTTAGCCGAGGGTTCGTTTTATGAATCTTTCGTGTTACGCCGACATTTTGTCCACTGGATTCGAAACTGAAGGTTAAATGAAATATCCACCAAATCGAAATCAATCGAACTCAAAATTTTGAAGCTTGTGCATGCGAATGTGTGTATGAATATGCAAAACTAAAAAGTCAAACCATTCAATGAAAATTTATTTCCAGTTCATCTGGTAGAATCTGCATATGCAAAATCCAAAAATCGAAACTTTTCACGCAGGAATTTTAATATTATCCAGTGCAAATTTATCTCGAATTCTTTTACGAACACTTGCGACACAGTAATTACCAGACTGCGCGTTTTGTGAATTTATAACAAAAATGTAAAATATGAAACGGTGAAAATATTAGAACAATCGACAATTTTTATTTTGCATAAAAATCCGCAGCATGGTGATGACCAAATTACGATTAATCAGGGGTTCATTGTATTTTCAAATATCGCGGAACAGTGGAAAATCCTGTGACCCGATTAGAACGATCGAGCGACGGGTGATCGATCCGAGGAAAATTAAATTGGATCCATTGTATCCCGTCACCCTCTCTCATTGATCTTCCGCAAGGTGAACAACAATGGGGAATGACATGGGCCGCGATACGGGCTCTCATTACGCTGCTACAGGTGAACACGTCCCGAAATATTGTTGAAAATCGCGTCACGGCAACCTTATTTGCGTCCCGATATACCTGCATACATGCGCTACGGGCAGTGGATCATTTGCGCGTCTCTCTAACGAAGCCCATATTTAACAGCACGCTCCACTGTAAATAGTTATTAAAACGCGCTCGCTTGCTCGTTGATTAAAATTTCTTCGCGTACCCTCCGACGTACCACATGCACTAATGCACCGCGACGCTCGCGGATCTAGCTGTTGCGTAATTCCTATCGCGATTACACATAAAAGTTATAAAAGTCGAAAAATCGCCGAAGCAAATTTTAGAAATTTCTGGGTACAGAAAAACAGTTTAAGACTGCAATGCGATCTTATACCTGAAAATCAGCAGCTCTTTCGTTTGACTGCAAATTATTTTACGTTGGCGTAATGAATGATAAATATACTAAATCATATGCTACTTTAAAACGGTATTCAAAACTCTAAAAAATTGTTCAAGCCAACTCTAACCATGCAAAATATTTTTAGTGCGATTATTTTTTTGTAACTCTCATTGTTCACCACAATAAAAATCCCTAACATCAATTCTAGCATAACTGTGAGGTGGGATTTATACTTTTTGCAATTGCGTATAACAGTTTTCTTATACCTCTTACTTTCAGAATTCGGTGTAATCATTTTCCTTGTCTTTCTACTTCGGTAATTATATAGAACAGCTTTTCTCGTACTTTCTACTTTCACAGTACGATATAATAGTTTTCCCAGAAGTTTTTACTACCACAATTAGAAATAATTGCATCCCACGTACTTTTTACTTTTATGATTAGACATTATACTTTCCCCCGTAGTTTTTATTTCTAGAATCGGCTACAGCTGTTTTTTTATCGTAGCTTTTACCCTTATAATTACTACACTCGACCATCTTTTCGTCCGCCTTACTTTTCAAAGTCGTTTTAACCATTTTCCTCATACTTTCGAATTATTTATTCTTTGACAAATTATCGTTTAAATATTTTCGAGAATTCGAGTTCAAATACTTTCCGGAACCATTGCGCTTATACGTACAAACTAGTCCTCGCTTCGTGAATTTGTTGATTATTTACGAACAATTAAAATACATTCTGTCACAAGTAATTTAAAAAATCCGGAATGATTATTATTTTGTCTTACCGTTTTCCACCAGGACTGCTTCTCTCGTACCCCCACTCCTTCGCTTCGGCACTACGCACTTCACGTCACGATTCTATTTGTTTTCCTACGCACTATTGTCACAGCACAGAACCACTTTGTTTTCCTACGCAACCGCTTACCTCCACAGCCGACACGACAATAACCCTTCGACTTTCGGTAACGCGACGCGTCGATCCTTGATTCCCCCACCCCACGTCTTACTCGCGATTTTCCTAATTGGGCTCGCCACACGCGCGAAGTCCCAAATCGCAGGACCCTAACCTTCAGTCGTCCTCGGGCCGCGGACCGTACCGCGAAATAACATAACTGTCGCGCCTCGCGATCGGGAGTGGTTCGTGACGTCACAAATTTTGCAACGTTACAGTGTATATACATAAGCGCATTCATTGCCAGTGCCGGAAAATTAATTCGTACAGCCAACAGTGTAATTTTCACAAATTGTGTAACGAAATTCAACGAGGTTCACTCGGATTTTAAAGGTGACTATTTTACATTACTTTATAAAAATAACGAGAATGTGCTGCCCAAATTTTTAGCAATTTTTTCTTTCATAACGTACACCAAAACAAATGTTGAATAATTGCTCGTAGATGTGTCTTTAGAATCTTAATAATTGTAAATTAACCATTTAACTGTGATTGACGAGTATACTTGTCAACCCGAAACTCTATTGCGGTGCAGTTAACGTTAATGAATTGTTAAATTCTTATCGAATGAAAAAATAATTCTTTCTCATTTAGCTTTAGCTTTTCTATTTTATAATAGCCGCATTTGGCCTGCGTTCGACGTGTATATTCGTCATGGCTTGATTTTAATTCCGCGCCGTGAGGGATTTTTCAAATTCAATTCCACAGTTAACTGGTTAATCACTTCGCGACCACGGACGACTTATCTCGCGACTAAATACGGTGCGTACGATAACCACAGACGAGTTATCTCGCGAGGCAATGTCGCTTACGCTGTGCCACGAGTCTTTCTTCGCGAGATAACTCGTCTGCGGTTATTGTACGCACGGTATTTCGTCGCGAGATAACTCGTCTGTGGCACAGCGGAAGCGAAATTGCGTCGCGAAATAACTCGTCTGTGGCAAGGCGCAAGCGACATTGCGTCGCGAGATAATTCGTCTGTGGTTATTGTACGCACGGTATTTCGTCGCGAGATAACTCGTCCGTGGTCACGAAAGGGTTAACAATATCAGAACCCGTCATTTTGACAGGTTCCGTAAACCTAGTGTGATAGTACATACAAGGTTTCGGTGTACCTCGAGGATATTTTTCTAAGGAATGGAAACGAACAGCATTTTGAGCATCCGAGTGGGATTCGTCGATGAGTTCCGAGAAAGCCGGGCGTAATAATCCCGAAAACAGGGAAGAGTACCAATCTTCACCCATTGTAATCGGCAGTGGGAAGCCTAAGAGAGCCGATACGAGCATCGGAACGGCTTTATTTCCATTTTCTTTCATCCGGAACGGGACTCCTTCTGCGTTCCCGCGGTTTCTTCGGTTGCCGATAAACGGCGAGCGAAGCCGGCGCGCGGCGTATTCTTTCCGCTTCTACGACGAGCGTCTCGAAGCCGCTTCATTAAATCCTTTCCAGAAGCCCCCGGCTTGTTCGCTGGGAAACCGACTTTGCTGCCGCTTCTTCTCCCTTTTCTACTCTCTCTTCCGTCCTTCTTCTCCTTCCCCGCGTCCCCTAATGCCGCCAATAATACCGAGCAACGTTTCTTTTCGTTAAGCAACAGCCAAAGGAACGAGCGAAATGCTGTTTCAGAAATTCACTTCCGCCAAAAACATCGTTCCCGACAGCTTGGAATTGCGGAAATCGTCGAATCCTTGCTGAAATTAATATTTGCGTTTTTACCCTCCTCGCGCAACCCTCGGTCGTTCATGCTCGAAGCTGTTTCACTCCTCGACTGCTCTCGTTGCAATATTTAAGTTTTTCCTTTATACATTCCTAATAGGGATTTAAAAAATCTCCACCATTGCACGACAAAAATATCAGATGCCTCTAAAAATAAAAAACTGCACAACGAAAAGACTTCTAAATTAAACACAAACATTCAATAAAAATACTAGCAGCTTAAATAAACTCTTCACAGAAAATCGTCAAATAAAATATTAAAACTTTAAATTGCCCAGGGTATATCTTTTATGGTTCCGCTTACAAATGAATTGAACGGAGCAGTTGGATTGATAGAATGATCATTGTTTGTCATCTGAAAGCTGTGTACGCTATCAATGTCGAACCGGATAAACTGTACAATTAAACGAGTCATTTGGCTATTTTTCTCGAATATTGTCTCAATTAGAGTGTGTCGGACGTGGAGCATAAAGAACATCATTGTAAACTGTAGCTTCTCTCTCTCTCTCTTTCTCGAGAACGTTTCCAGGAAGCCCGTCATTATGTCAGCTTTGTGTGTCGGTTTATTGCGACCCTCGGTGATTGAATTGTATGGCCAAGTTATCGCCCACCTGAGGATCGGCCTTTAAACTTCCCACGCTGCGGGCGATCGTGATTAACGACAGAACGTTCTCTGAGATTGCAGGGGAGTGCTTTTGGCCAGATTTCATCCAACTTTTGACACGTGTTTTAATAAGGGGTGCTTGGACGGATTCTCAGATGATATTCGTCTGTCTTTGAGCTCAAAGGGGATCAAAGGTACCGAAGAAGTTCGACGACGATGACGTTCCATGCATATCAATCTGTTTCCGAGAATCCTTTCGAACAACAAGCCATTGAAACACCTACCGGCTGGAAAATTCATTGAGACGTGCAAAAACAATTTGTTGGGACTGAGAAATATTTAATTTGCGCAGTAAGTAAAAAATATTTTCTCAGAAGAAAGTATTAACATGTAACGGTGTGAGTTTGATCGTAAAGTGTATACGAAACTTGACCCAGGTAGCGGGAAGAAATGGTAAAAAAATAATAGAATCAAAACTTTGATGAAAAAGACAAGACCCGGCTGACAGAATGGCATTATTCTTATCAGACTCGCATTATGGTGGTCGCGAGCTCCTGGAACTTTTATATCCCTCTCAACTTCCACTCACACAAATTCACGAGCTTCCAAGAACCACTGAATTGTCTTGCTACGTTATTTCTTGCAATTTTGACCCACTTCCCATTTCCACGAATTTTTCTGTTTCTGGAGCTGACCATCTTTTTTATAGACCCTTAAATTTTTCTTAGGCTGTAAAATTCGTTTGCCGGTGTCCACAGACTTATTTAGGAGCCATACAGTTGTACACGATTGTTACAATTTTCCTGTGGCACTTAACAGAATTAAATTGTTTACTAACCTAGTTATTTCCTAATATTAAAACTTGGATTTTCGGCACTTTCTCTCCAAAATCTACAGGATTACCTAAAAAAAGGTTAAAAATTTCTGGTTTCCCGAAATAAAGTTTAGCCCGAGAAGTTGTTTATTGTAAAGATCCGCAGTCGCAGCTTTGCTTGCGCACACGGGATCCACAGAAGAAGACCCCTAATTCGCATCCTCGCGGACGAACACACAAAGTGCTACGTGACTCAGGGCCGGCGCGGTGGTTTTATTGCATCATACATTTGAGTCGTCCCCGTATGTCGAAGACAGGGAGCTTGCGGCTTTCCTCGAGCGGTACGTGCTTCGGTCTCTTCAACAGAAAGCCGAGATCTCGCTGGGAATCCGACTAAACCCTTTCGCGCCTTCCAAAAACAACGGGACAAGGGAGAAGAAAAAAAAAGCCGAGGGTGCATCAGAGTATCGAAGCTTGCGCTGAACACCGACAACTGAGAACAAGCGGACAATATTATCCACATCACAGGGGCAAATCCGAGGACGAAGATAACACAGAATGTGGACAGTGTTAACTTTCATCCCCTCGGATCCCTTTACATCCCTTCGCATTGCCTTGTCCCACTGGTATCTGCAAAAGCTTTTTTCGACGACGGCTCAGCCGAAACCGCAAGCTCCGACATCTTCGAAGCGTGCCCCTAAATTAGTTTCCGCAGGCTTTCTAGCTAAAACATTAAGCTGAGTCCACGCTGAAACGTCGAGCAACTTTTCGTCGCCTCTTCTGTTGCCTTCTTCTTCTATTCATCTTCTTCGTAAAAGCAGAAGAAGGCAACAAGGGCTGACAAAAAGTAGCTAGATGTACTCCAGTGTGGACAAAGCTTCAGGTTGCTACAAAATCTGATACTAAAATAAATGAGCAGCATAATTTTTAATTTAATTTATTAGTTCGTGTGCGCAGCGTTGTTCTCGATACGCGCCGAAGATTAACCGAAAAAAGCGATGACATTTGACGAACGTGGGGATGTCGAACACGCGAAGGGTGTCGGCGTGCGTTAATTAACTCGTTGTAGGCGCGTCAAATGAGATTCGAGTATAGAAGTAAACAGGTGTCGAGGGGAATTACCTCTCGCACTGTCTGCGCTCGCCGATTCTTTTCGCCTCGGTATAGTGGAGCCCGTTGGCGCGAAAAATAATCAGGAACGCGAGGCGCTCGAGGACGCTGACAAGGGGGTCGAGCCCGGCGAGAAGGTGAAAAGCGGAATTTCGCGAGCGAAGAGAGGAGAGAGAGAGAGAGAGAGAGAGAAGGAGGGAGAATTCGTCGCGAGCACTGCGCGTGCATCGGTCCCCGCGTCATCTCGCAATATCCAGCCCAGAAATTCACTCTGCCCGGCTGCTTTTCTTCGTTTCCTCTCGCACACGGCCGACCTTTTTTCTCTCCGACCAGCTTTTACCTCTCTATCGTCGCGATCCTCCCTCACCTCGGAAAATTGGAAATCCCGAAAGACCCGCGTCAGATTATTGAAATTCCGAGCAGGAACGCAACCGGCCACGAAATACTTGGGCGATTTCGAATATTGTCGCTTATAACGCATCGATAATTGCTCCGCCCTTGTTAACGCTAGATTCACCGAACCCGACGAAACAACGGATTCTAAATTTTTTAAATTTACATTTAAATTTATTTCATTCGGCATATATCGTAATAAAAATAGCTAAAAATCTAAGTAAGTACATTCTTGTTGCTTCTATAACGCAACGTAAAATGGTCACTTTCAGAGCTCCGTAAACCTAGTGTTAATTAACCTTTGTCATAATAAAATCCTGTCTAGCAAGAAGGTTCTTTGATGTCACAAAGACAGTCGTATACTACTTGTCTGATCAATGAACACGTGCGCTACTTGCCCGAGTAGAGGAGGCGTAGTCGGCTTGTCTGACTAGTGGCGTTACATACTACTTACTCGAGTAAGTACTGTATGCGAGTAATTAGAAGTTGAAAAGAAACGTGTTTTACGGAATTCCACTCAATTGGAACCTGAATTAATTTTTTCCTCGGACCGCTATCGATAATAAATGGATTCCGGGGAGGCTCGCTCGTTTTCCAAGTAAACAATAGGAATATTAGGAAAGTATCGACAGAGGGAGAACCAAGGAAAAACAGTGGACCTCTCCGCGTAATTTCCTCGTCGAAACTTTCTCTCGGACTCTTTAATTCACTTTCGTTCCCGGGGCATCTCGAGCTCCTAATCAATCTCGAAGACCCGTATCGAATCGATCGGTCTGATCCGGCAGATTTTCAAAAGAACAATCGTGTTCCCGGCTTTTTCCAGCGGCGTTGCACGATTCTCGGCGGTCGACGAACACCGATAAAGGAGAACGGTCGCGACGCACAGTCTCCGGACTCTCACGGGAAAAATTAATATCTTCTAAACTGAGCCATTTTTTCGGCCTGAGAGCCCTAATAATTTTTTGAAGAGTGAAGTTGCATCGATCAATGTAAATTCATGTCATCTAGATAAATTCATATATCTAGCCAAAATTGTAGATAACGTTACATTAAGGTATTAATATTTTACGGTAAAAACCTTTTTAGATTTCATACTTCGGAAATTGGACTTTTTAGCATTGTCTTGAACACAGTGCCGACGGTAGCAGTGTCGAATTGAATCCGATCGTACCTTGTTCCCTTGTTTCACTTCTCTCTTTGCCCGAGCCGGCCTAAAGTGGGACAATAACGGGCCGTTCTCTCTTATGGCGGAAGAGCAAACCTTCGTATCGCTTCCCCCGATCGATGATCCTCGTCAGAAACCGCCGAGAGCTTCTCTTTGGATCGCGATAGCCTCTCCTCGGCGATCTACTTCGTGTATCCACATCCTTGCTCGGAGAAACCTGATTCCTACAGGGCGAAGTGAATTTCGCGCTTTCTTCTAATAACTCGATTATTTTTACCAGCTTCTCTTCAAAATCGAAGCATTTTTTCAAGATTTTTTAAGGCAACTATTTTTACAAATCGGTTCCATAAAAATTTACATTCGCATGAAAATCAGCAGTCCATTCGGAAGCAATTTGATTTAATGAATGAACAAACGTGGCAACAATTTTTATAAACGGAGTCCTTAAAAATTAAAAAGAAAAATCGTCTACCTATCCAATTTAACTAACTAAATGAGTGAACTAACTCGAATCGTGGAAGCGTAGGTGGTAACGTGCAACGATGCAGCAAAGCACTGCAGCAAGTATGGTCGTCAATAATAGTACGATGGAAGCGATGATCGCGAACATAAATTCGGAAGAAGAAAGTAAAACGTTCGATCGAGTGGCGTTAAACAGACGGATTAGATGAGTCTCTACACGTAAACGTTTTCAAAGTTTATCGCACTCGGTTCTCGCGTATCTGGCAAGGAAAGCTTGTAAAAGTTTGATATAATGATTAAAATTTTTACCGTCAGCGTTATCTTGTTTACGTTATGTGAAACTGTAACTGATGCATCAAAGTCCTCCGGTTTTAATATTCGGAAGGACACTCTGCCCCAGAGGAGTGTCGAGGAACGGTACGAGGTTCTGATAAAAATATACGACGGCCATTGAGGAAAACGACGTCTGACCTCGATGTCTGTTTAACGTCGACGTCTGAAATGAAACTTTTTCTGTTCGGTCACGCTTCGACGAATCGAAAAGGCCATTAAAGAGCTTCCCACGGTTGAAGAAATTAGCAAAAGTTTAACGCATCCGCGCTGTCAATTAAATCAAATCGTCGAGGTAGATTTTCATCGGCAGAAAATTTTACTGTATTCTACATTTCCATATTTAATTACGAACTTACATCATACTGCACATCACATTATAATTTGGGCTTTTTTGGTACCGAGAATTGGGCGTGATACTGATTTAACCCTACTGTGTTCCTCGTATCAATTTGACACGTTCACAGTGCAATTTGTTGCACACTATTGTGTAACGTTAATGGACTCGGCCGAGTCCTTGTTTTGCTAAAAGATTTAGAGTTAGTTGCTATTTTAAATATATGTGCAATATAAAATATTTTGCAAAACCAAGTAACCAGCTGAAATTTCCCAATTGCTCTTTCAATGAATGAATATTCGAAAACATTAATTAGTGACGCATACGACACCTCTCTGCCATTATTATTTTTCACAGTTAGTATTTAAGAAGAAAAGTATTACTGTTATAGCGTTGAGATACGTATGGAAATGCAATCTCTAAGCCTCTTAAATCATGTAATCGGGTTAGCGACTGTAATGGAGTCGAAAATTACATGCAACGTTGTCCGAGGCGTGACCGTGCATTTCCTCGGTGCTTTAAGAATTTTGCTTTTCTAACATCTTCTTAATTTCGTCAGAAACTAATTGGCGTTGTATATAACGTTAGTTCTCCCGGTTACTATTGAAGCGTTAACACTGTAAAAATAGAAACAACGTCACTCTCACACCCCATATTGACATCTGCATTTATTCTGCACTATTCTGAGGTTTTTGATTTTTCACAACCAGAATTTTCAACATAAAAATCCAAATTAATTGTGGTGTGTGTATCTGGGTGTTCGACATCCGTTCAATTTTTTCAGAACATTTTCATACGGCTAAATAGAGGAAACATGCTAAAAACAGATTTTTATTTACCCCATAACTACCCCTCCGATTGAGATAGATGATTAAAATGGTAGCATGTCTTTTCTCGGCGCCGTATCGAATTGAAAATTGATTTGGTCCTCGAAAATTTTCGACTCAACGCGACCTCTGCGCACTACTATAATTTTTGGGGGTTCTAGGCTGAAATACGAATCAGTAAGAGAGTAGAACTTTTTGAAAAATGCTCCGCAACGTTGTCCGAGGCATGACCATGCATTTTCTCGGTGGCCGAAAATTTTCAGGGTGCTCTCTCTCTCTCTCCCTCTCTCTGAAGAGAGACGGGCCGAGACGGGTGCGTCATGTAGATAACTATGACGGGTGTATGGATGTGTGTGGCGAGGATCGAGCAACGGCAGTTCCATTCAGCGGAGCTTATTGCCGCCGTTACACCGTATGAATATTGCATGCAACGGGTAGACGCGTCGTACACAGCGCCTATCTCCTCGAGCAGCGACGCGTACCTTCGCGTCTATTTATGACGACTGAAAGCCGTGCCGGAACGGATCCTCCCAGGTCCCATAGCCGACCCACCCTCGGTTATGGTTGCCGATAGGTCCGCGCCCTCTATACGCCTGTTAACTCTTTGTTGCACTTTGTACGCCCACCGGGCACGAACTCTGACGTTATCCATGACCTCCATTTATTAAAGGAACCGTTTTTTAAAATCCTTTTTATATATGTTCTCCATTTACGTATGTCTTACCATTTTCATAAATATTTAAACTGAATTATTCTTAGGGGGTTGTTTTATTTTTATGCGACAACACATAGTAGGTAGACTTGCGGATCTTTATGCAAAGTAAAATATGTTTGCATTCATTGCAATACACAGGAGGCAAATTAAACATTCTCTCTTCCTTGAATCATCTCAATACGACCGCTGCTTTAAATTGCGTGTACCCGTTTTTATCATAAATTCATAAAATCCGCGGTGTAATAGTAGCCATGGTTGGTGGTCAGTAAATTTAATCGTAAAATCTCGAAACAGAATTCTTCTCAGATCGATTCCAAGAAGCAAAATCCGACGAAGTCTGAGACGCCATCCTACCGAATCTCTCCTATTTCCCAGGGGCGGCGTTTAAATTACAGTTAACAGTGCCTCGCGTCTTATCGTTCGAGGAAGAGTGACGGTAATTGCTGCGCGACTGGCACTGGCCCGTATTTAAACGACGACTACGAAAATCCGACGAAACGCTCCCGGTTCCGTTGGCATAATACCGCGTTTACCCACCGAAGACGGAAGTTCACCGATTTCCCGGCGCCTCTATGAATCGTTAAACTCGAGAGCTACCGAGCGGTTTCTACGTTTCCGATTGCGCGAACCGTTTCGCGGATTAATCTGATTAATGGAATTTCTACGTGAAATTGGAAGTAAATGTACACCATCCACGCATAAATATTAACACGCCCACGCCACCCTCGATTGAACGGTACGTGCGTCGAGTTTCCACCGTGGAAACCGCGTTTCCCCCGTGTTTGATAACGACGAGTTCAAAGTTGCTTGATATTTCGTCATATTTTCGTTTCTGCGTGAAAGGAAAATTTTCAGGAAACACCTTGTAACAGGTTAAATGATTTGTAGGAACAGATTAAAGGGTTGGTAAGGGACTAGAAAATCTATTGCTCCCATTGCGCGTTTTGTGTGTGCTCTAGAAATGAGTAACATCAGTAGATTCTGCTCGCCAAGAGTCAGACTCGACGGGTTAAATGGTTGACAAAGTACCGGGTAAATGAATTCCAACAATTTTTAAGCGAGCTCGTAATGAAAATGGGAGCTGTTAGAGATCATGTAGACAAAACAGCATAATTGTATATCGCGTGTAATCTCGTTTCACGTTACTTGAAATGGCCGAGCATTACGGCGTCCGATAGGCTATCTTTTATACCGCGCCGGACCGCCAAAATTGGCGTATTTCCTGCGATAAACGTTGGTTTCTGAACGCGTTTCCATCGAAACAGGCCCGATAAGCCGAGGGACGAGTTATCGGCAGCCATGGCGGCCCGGGATACGTTCGAACAGCTGAAATTCCGTCTTCCAGAATTTCGTTCGTCCCGGGAACGGGTCTAATAAGCCTCTTAGCTGCGAACAGCGTCGTTCAGCGTGTATCCTCGCCGAAGTAACCGCGATCCAGATTCGATGGGACGGCTCCTTCATCGGTCGGGGCTGTGTACGCGCCGTATAGCCCGCGTTTCCATGTAAAACGGCTCCGGAAAAAATTGATTGGAAGCATGATAACCGGCTTAGCGCCGTGAATCACGGATTGCCCTTCTACGGATCGCGGCTTTCCAACTCCTTGATGAGGTGAAGGATCAGCCGCGATATTTACGTCCGGGATCGATACCCAACCGGGCGATTTCGAGCCGAGAAAGGAAATGACGGCGACCGGACCAGTGAAAAATGAACGCGTTCTTTTGCGTGCAGCTCGCTGGCTCCCGCTGATTGATCGCGATGTCCGGACAGATTTAATTCGAGCGAGAAATAGCGTCTTCGGGGGATCGCACCGCGGGATTTACATTATTTAAATTTCCAATTTCGTCGGCGGACCGACTGGCGCGCCGCCATTTTGGCTTCTTGGTTGCCGGTCGACGACCCCGCGGGTGGGTAAATGAAAAATACTGGGCGGTAGTCTTGATCAAAGTAATTTTGCAGAAGACGATTGCGACTCGAGACAGCATGCACAATTCTGTCGTCGACGCTCCTATATTGTTGCTCATCAATCCGGTCCCCGCTCGAGCATTTCCAGCGTTTCGCGCCGGAACAGCCACTCGAGGCGCGGCGACAATGCAAGAGGCCGACGATCTGCCGAAATGTTAATCGGCCCCCGGTCTTCGCCATTTGCATTCGAGACTGTGCGATTAAGAATGATTCCGGAATGCAATTACGCCGGGGAGACCGTTTGACGTATCGTCGTCGCGTGGCCGTTGCCGAGAGAAATCTTGACGTCCTCGTTGAACGAGTTGCAACGAAACATCCGGCAAGTTTAATTTAGGGTGATTTATTTGACGCAAATAGAACAAGTTCTGGACAGGAGAGAACGAGGAAAAAATTGACTAACTTACTTTAATCGTCAATGTTTGCGCAAACTGTGACCTTATCTGAAATATTTGTACAAAATTCTTTGACGTGTCAATAATGATGCCGATGGATTATTTGGATTGATGATGGATTTTTACGGTGTTTTGGACAGGGTACGTCGACGAACAGCTCGGTCCGCGTTCCGACGACGAATAAGAGTGTCAATACAATGACAGACGGTCCGTGAAACGGGTCGGCTAGGAATGAGGGGGCCATTTTGATCCTTGGACCGTGTAACTACCTCCCGGAAGATAATTCGCCGGCATTATCGGCGAGGATCCAACGTTCCGGCAGCATCGACGGCTCCCTACCCGGCTCGAGCAATAAATAAACGGATAACGTCCATTTGTCTGGCCTCGAGGAATGAAAGGACCCTCGAAAACTGTTTTCGAATTGATTGCTTCTAATCAGCGGTAGATCGTTTTGATTTTCGGAAAAATTCGAACCTCTTGCTGCTTGACGAATCGGTTCAACCTCGTGCTCTGTCAGTCAGATCCACTTTCGAACTTCGTCCGTTTTCGTCGATGCGTTCGCGTTCACCGTAGAGATTTCGAATTTTTCCGTATTCAGGATCAAGTATTCCAATTACTTCTGGCCAACGTCTTCGTCGAAATTTTCCAATACTCGTTTACCGTAGTGTATATACCCTCCTTCTCCAGTTTCTACATGAACAATTTTTAACAAAACGAGAATTCGACCCGGTATGAAATAAATAAAACCACGCACGAGTCGAACGAACCCGGAATAGTAATTCCAGCATGAAATTCGAAAGGGATGAAAACTCGACGGACCACAAAGGGCAGCAGAGACGCAATCTGACCGTTCCAATTGCACGTGACCCGCGATAATACCACTCCGTCGATAATACTGGTCGATGCAATAATTCCGTTTCGTTAACGGAAGCCGAATATTACAACCGTGTAAAAGCCCCGGGAGATATCTGGCGGCGCCTTGACGCCCGTCCACATGGCGTAGACACGACGCAACGCGACGCCCGGCGTCGTCCAAACGAGCCGACGTCCTGTATACTTTGATATTATTAGCGTGCTCAGCTCGGACCCGGGAAATTGTCTCGCTCGCCGTAACAACGCCTCGGACGAGACCTGGCCTCGGGACACATCGGACTGTTGCGGATAATATTTGGATTATTGCGGGACGTCGGGTCGCTCCGAGGCCCGTCCGAACGTCGGGTTCTACCCGAGCGGGTACTTCCAGGTGTAATTCAGGAAGCGAACGCTCCGATGTGGCCGTTATGCCCGCGGGCTATGGAACAGACACACCTGCCGTACACCCCCGGGTCGGGATACCACGAGAAATCTGGTGTCCTTAGCCGACAGCGGAACTGCAAACATGATTTCTTAAATTATTTCTGATGAAATTGTGGGAACATGCTGGAGAGTGTTAAGGATACTCGATTTATTAATTTGACTGGTGTACGTAGTTTTGTGAAAATTACGAGCCTGAATTTATCTCGACTTCTCTCAATATTTATAAATATACGCGGTTGAATGGGGAAATTTATTTGACAATTTTTAATGATAGCATCCTTGTAATTTTAAACGTTTGGAGGGTTTGCCTTTTTGGGGTTATACGGATGGAATAAAATTCCTGATGCTGTGTTGGTGGCATTGAGAATTAACGTATATGATAGGAAATTAAATTTTATGTAGTGTTTTAATCACCTCAATTGATTGAAAATAGTGAGCTTTAAATATTATGCCACTATCAGGATTTCCATTTCTGTACTGTAGTATATGGTATGAATTACAATTTTATTCAATGTTTTAATCATATCAAATGATTGTAGATAGTGAGCTGTAAATGTTCAACACATTTAGTAACGTGATATTTAGCGTGAAATAAAAAAATGATTCAATGTTTTGATACGTGCAATGAAAAGGAAAAGCTTCATATGTAGCAATTTTGAGAATTTATATGTTTATACTGCTCCATTTTATGTTTATTAAAATCCAATTTAATGTAGTCACGTCTTTAATTGGTTGGAAGTAGAAAGCATTAAATGTAGCATTTTTAAGGATTCACATTTTCACAGTTTAGAATGGAAAGTATTAAATGTCATATTTTTAAGGGTTCACACCTGTATACCAAATTATATCTTGAACAAAATGAAATTTCGAGGATTCACATTTTTTCAAGAGAACTTTTCTGGGATAACCCGTCTAGAAGTTCTATCGTTAATAGATTGAAATTAATAAGAGAAGAAAGAATCAAATGATCATTTTATTCTTGTCTCTTCGAGCGATCTTCGGAACTTTTATACATGCATAAAGATTCACAGACTAATTATAAATTTCGTTCCATTAAAATTGAATATCCGATGGTACGATATTAATTCCTCCTGTCCCACTTGTCTGACTTAAACCGTCCTCATTCCACTTACTCAGCCACGGGCACACCGTGGCCATTAAAAATATGCTACACTGTTTCCAGACTGTCAACCAACATAATAATCACCCACTAATCTCCTCAAATTCCAAAAAATTATATAAAATATACAGTTCGTACGTACAAATAAACAACGAGAGACCTAAGCTTCTGCAGTAATTGCAAACGAATTCTACCGGCACAGTATACCGCACCTATTTCCCCGCGTCAGCCGCAAGAAACCGAATTTTTTGTTTCACCTCGCTGGAATCCAATTACTTCCGGCCATCTTGGCTTAATCGAAAGCTCGCGCGGATAGAGGAGCGGGCGTTTTGTTTAACAAATTGGCCGCGATGCAACGCGACGGAACCCGGACCGCGCGTTTAATTATCGTCTTCGAATTACGGCCGTAATTGTGCCGCACGTGCTCGCCGAAACATTTCGGTTGCTTTATCGAGCAAACGGATCGCGATAACGGCATAGAAGGGGACATGGCACCATTCGATCGATATCGTCCTTGGAGGATCCATTGATCATCAGTGTCCGCGGCAAGTTAATTGAAAAAAATATTGAAAATTGTCGAGGCTGTTTTCGTTAATTCCGCGAATTCTTTTGCGACATTTTTACACGTTGTCCAACAATGTCCGTGGCCGATCGATCTCCCGATCGATCTTCCGATCGATGCGGATCGCTCTCGCTCGTTTGTAGCCGAGTCTCCCGCGAAATCGCGGGGATCTGGTGCAAAACGGGCCGCGAATTTGTCGTCCATTTTTCCTCGAAATCCACCGGGGGATTATCGCGTTCCATCAAATCCGGGACGCGGGCCGATACACCTGCTGCTTTCGCGTTGGATAAAATATTACCGCTTCCGCAAAGCTCCGCCGACGCCCTCGGAAACCGTTTATCGCAATTAGCCCGCCTCGCAGAGGAATCGCGAATTTATACGTCGATCCCGTCCCCGAGAACGTTTGCACCGCAAACAGCGCGAATCGTCGATCGAGGCCTCGGTAATTGCACGATTAAAGTAACAGATGTCCCGTTGCTCGGGTTCGGTGCTTAATCGAGCACTCGATTCCACGATCCGCGAACGAGCCGGCTTTTTACGCGCAACTTCCATACCTTTCATTTGTTAAATCGCCCGAGAACGTGTAGCCCGATCCTTTTTGCATGACGGAATAGTCGAGAAACTAATTTTTCATTCATTTTTTTTTCTGCGAACTAATTTTCCGTAAATTCACTTCTCCTAACAACTTTCTTCTTCCGTACACCGTTCGTGTGCGAAACCTTCGAGGAACAGTTACAAACGCGCTTAATGTGCGCAGCGCACTGTACTCCTCTGTGCGAACTAATTTAATACGGTTTTCGATTATCATCCCTCCGCGAAGGGTATTAATTATCTCTCGATTTCGAAAACCGTGAGCTGGTTGAAAAATGAAGACTTTAATAATTTAATACAACTTTTTCTTACCTTTCCGTTCGCTAGAAAATTTATTGAACACCGTTCCAGAGGTAAATCGTTCGTTTAAAGGGAGAAATTGTCCGGGAGTGTTGCGGCTATCAATTTTAAACAACGGATTACAGAACAATAAAGAAACAGAGCGAAGCGCTCACGTGATGCGGAACAAAAACCGGTGGTCGGTTTGTTTCCAGTTTTGTGGCGTTGTTTTTCCCCCGGGGCCGGGGGAAAACCCCTCGAAAATCCCGGCGATTCGTTTTCCCTTGGCGATTGATTTAGTCACCGGTACGGATTTAATCTTCCGTCGCGCGACGTCGCCGGAATAACGAGTGCCGCGGACAATTTTCTTCCCGGGAATCTCGTTTACCGGGTATTATCCGTAAACATTGCTCGGGGAATCAAATATTACTCTTTTCTGCCGTAATCGGAGCTTCGACGGTAACTTCCTCCCCTAATTGCAAGCTTACAGCCATTTTTTAATAATGCAATCCTGGAAATACGTTTGTACAACTCAAGAGTAAATAAAATATTACTTTTCCTGGGGTAAATTAGGAGCATAAGCGTTTACATTTTTAAATAGTAGTAATAATTAACCCTTATACTTTCATCAGAATAAAAATTCACCGATACAGATAATTTTTATTTTCCATAAAAATCCGCAGTCTGCTTACATCGTTCTTAATGTATTTATCACACGATTGTTGAGTTACATGATATCCTGCTTAAAATGTTAGTATCATAGATATCTAAGAAACTGACAAAAACACAGAAATTGGTCCTAGACACTGCTAAATTAATTATTAATCGATTAATAATTATTGAGAAGTGGAAACAATTTTCTTCGACACGCTAATCGAGTGTAGGATCCTGGTGGTACGTTTCCAAATCGTGACTGACCTGAATCGCGCAAATTGCAGTCGATAGAACAAGATATGAAAATAAGTCGCAGGCGACCAATCGCGACGCACGCTTAATATACTCGAAATTGGAAAGATCTTGATCCTGGGCGAACCTTTCTGCTTCCATTATTCATTTTAATTATCGATACGACCCAGAATCGAGTCGACGGCGACTCGAAATAAACCTGGTATTAAGGAAAGCACAGAGATTAACCGCGCAACGCGCGGCGGCGGTTTCGCGAGCCAATCGCGCGAAACGTCGATCTCATTTTCGCTGGTGTCGGGTTCCGTGGTTTTTGCGCGGCGTTTTCGGGAACGATACAGAAGCCCGACAACCGAAAATAAAACCGCGAAGAGCACACTCGCTGGCCGAGATAGGGAGTATCAGGTGTGTTTAACCGGACCTTTCAAAAATATTCCCTCTCCGAGCAGAGGGAGAGAGAGGATATACTTTTTGCTCGTCCCGCGGCACGGAAATTGGTTCGTTTATCCGTTACATCGGTTTAAATGCCGGAGGAAGTGAACGAGAAAAAGAGCAAAAAAAAAAAATAAATGAAAACGATTCTCGTAACCTTTCAAGTCCGTGGCCGAAGATGTGTACCGAAGCTTTTTCGCTCGTCGGGGAAAATAAAGAAAGGTTTGCGTTCTAGGTGGCTTGCGCGAGAGATATAAGCTTGAGGAGATTGTCTTCGGTGGCGTCGTTTCCCGGAGATTATCGAAAATCCTGTCGGTAGACAAGCTTCCTTTCTTCTTCCCAGGAGAGGAATGGTAATCTTCGGGACCACTTTTCTTTTCTTTCGCGTGGAACGACGGCAGAGAGAGGTCTCTGTTATCCTTCGCGCGTCATTTGCCGCTTTATTGTAATATCGATATGGCTCAATTGAGTGAATGGACTCTACGGAATGGTTATAATCGAGATTTTCGATAATGGCCGAGCTTCTTTGTAGGTGATACTGTGAGATGGCTGGGGATTTAGAGAGTGTGGATGGTTCGTAGTATGTGTGCAGAAAAGATAAAAACTCCAGATTGCAAATTGAAGCGTACAGGTCCAAGCAGAGGAGGCTTCCGAGGAAGTGCAGGCTCCAGGGAAGGGGGAAGGCCCTGGAAAGGGAGAAGTTCCGAGAAAGGGAAACCTCTAAGGAATGGGCAATCCAAGGATTTGGAAGGCTCTAATTAGGGGAATAGTTCAGGGAAGGGAGAAGTCTAGGGAAAGGAAAGGATCCAGGGAAGAGAGAAGTCCAAGGAAGGGGAAGCACCCAGGGAAGGGAGAAATTCAGAGAAGGGGAAGGATCTAAGAAAGGGAGAAGTTCAGAGAAGGGGAAGGATCTAAGGAAGGGGGATTCACGAAAGAGAAAGACTCTAAGGAAGGGGAATAGTTCAGGGAAGGGGGAAGTCTAGGAAAAGGAAAGGATCCAAGGAAGGGAGAGGTCCAAGGAAGGGGAAGCACCCAGGGAAGGGAGAAGTTCAGAAAAGGGGAAGGATGGAAGGAAGGATCCAAGGAAGGGGAAGGCTCTCAGGAAGGGAATAGTTCAGGGAAGGGAGAAGTCTAGGGAAAGGAAAGGATCTAGGGAAGAAAGAAAAAAGGATACGATTTCTGTAATTAAAAAAATGGACCCAACCATCAGTGAACTGTCCTGGTATCCTAGCAAGAGTGAGTCGAAGCGGTCGCAAATTCGGGGAACCCGGAAACTTCAAAAATTCGTAATCAGGCCACCTAGAAGCCGGAAAGGGATATCCGCCGATCGGGAATATTAAAAGTTTCCAGCGAGCGGCCGTAAATAAATAGGGCTCGCTCGTTCACGGAACGAGGCGGAACGGAACGCAAACAAAGAGGTGGGCGGATGAAAACCGAAAAACCAACGAATTCATCGACGGGCGATCGTTGCACACCGGAAACACCGGGCTATTCAAGACAACGAAATACAATATTCGTCCGACCGTTTCCGCCACCCCGGGTTCCCTTTGTTGCGGGAAACCGCCCGCGGTGCCCGGCAGACACGCCGCTGCTGACTATCTCTCGCCGTGGTGCGATGGTGTTGCCTGCATGGCATGATCTGCCCCGACGGAATTCCGCGGCACCGACGCGACGCGACGATGACTTTCGTGTTTCCGGTTGGTGGAGAATTTGATATTGTTCGATAAAAAAGATTGGTCGACCGGTGATCGATCGATGTTATCCCATGTGATGCTGGAAATGATGCGAGCGGACGACCCACTTGAATAAACAGGCGGCTGTTTGGAATGAGAGAGTCAGGGGGTTTTGTTCCTTTGGGATCGGTTTTCGAATTTCAAGGTTTTCGCTAGCAGCGAATGGGGATATGGAGAAGGTACTGGGGGAGGGTGGCCTGAGAAAGAAAGGGCTCAGGGGAAGAAAGAATTTAGGAGGAGTTCTAGGGAATATTAGGGTCCAGGGAAGGGAGAGCTCTAGGCTGGAAAGGGATCCAAGGAAGGGACAAGCCAGCGAAGGGGTAGGATCTAGGCAAACAAAAAGATGTGAGGCAGGGAGAAATCCAGGGAAAGCGAAGGATGCAGAGAAGGGGAGGTTCTCTTGCTACAATTTATCATTTAAGGAAAAATCGAACCTCTGTAATCCGCGATTAATCAAGTATTACACATTTAACGTGCAATCGAAGCTAGAGGTTCGGTGATCAATCAATTACACCAAACGCTACTACCGGGAATAATCTTGGTATCTTCTTGCCGGAACATCCTCTTCAATCATCTTCTTGACTAATTACAGAAGTATGACGGCCTCGCAGGTTCCCATTAATATTTATTGTTGAATTACACACACGTAAAACGCACCAGTGGCTCATAAATCTTCGAGTCGAACAAACATCAAATTCACCGTCTTACGTCACCGTCTCCGTCGATCTCGTCCAATTGTTTCACTAGGGACGAACCTGTTCCACTTGCCTGACTATTCAGCTTCATATTCTCTGGTTCTCGGCGCTTTCCGCCATTAATCCTCAGTTACACATAAAATCGAGTTTCCGGGCCGACGATTTGACGTCGCACGCGAGGAAAGCAATCTTCAATTAAACTTCCGAAAAGGGAAACGTTCCCGGGCACGTCGAAAATCGAATTACAACGCGGGGTGGGCGGCGAGGGGTCGCGAGCGTTCTCCGGCTCTTTATTAGAGAATTACACCCGGAGCTCGAGCGACCGGCCGAACGAAGTAAACGCTTCTCGGATTTATTCTTTCAACTTTCCTGCAATATGAGTCTCTCCCCCGAGGGGCCGGGTGGGGGGCAACCCTTATTGGAATTTCCCTCGTCCCACGGAAAAAACTTGGACGCAAAGTCAACGGACGAGCTGCAAATTTGATCGTTAAACGGCATGCGCGGAATATCCCTCGCTTGCCTAGGGAGAGAAATTGAAAAGCGACGCATTCAAACAAATTGAAAGAACAACTTCTTTTCAATGTCGGTTGCAAAACGGGAGAACAGTCTTTCGAAATTCTTCGAACAATCACCGAGACCGGGGGAACGACGCGCGATAATTTTCTGCAATCAAAACGGAAAGAATCCTGTGCAAATTCCGACCCGTCGGAGTGCACCGGAATTGTTCTTGGAGGCGGAAGAAAATTTACGGGAATAATTGCGGCGGGGTTTCCGGAGCAACAAAGAAGAATACCGGAGCGGAATCCGCGCGATCTTTTTACCGGAGAACAGCCGCGTTTTTCGCGAACGTTTTCTCCGCAGAATCGCGAGCTTCCGTTCGCGTGTTTGCAAATGTTATTGGCCGCTTCCTGGACCCTGTCGTTCATCGCGCGTTATAGCGTGCGAGGATTATGCGCGGACACCATAAAAGATTGATCGCCTGCCTCTTTTTCTCTGCGAACGAGGTAACGCGGCGGTTATCAATCATAATCCCGAGTTACGGCCTACTGAATCGCCATTTTACGACCGGCAGGACCGACTACCGGCGATTTCGTTGATACTGATTACCCGGGAACAGTGTTCGAAGGCAGAACACCCGTTTTCCCACGAGTGTCACGCTGAACCCGTGCCCTACGACGAAGGAAATTAGGGTCGCTTAGGAAATTCTTTCCGCTTCATCGTCCACGTGTTTCCTAATGTTTCTCGGAATATACAGGCGCGTTCGCGAACGAAATGATTCGTTTCGGCGTGAAATACGGGCTCGTGCACACGTAAACAAAGGCGACCACAATTTCCTGTTCTGCCATAACGAGGATACGATTGCTCGCTTTACGACTGCTTCTCGACTAAAGCCATTTACGAGAAAGAAAAGCCGCTCGCCGCGAAACCAAGAAGCACGCGTTCCAAATTACGGTTCACCTTCGCGAATCCGTTCGCTCAACTTTGAACACACATAAATTTTGAACCAGCGAACTCCTCGCTTTGAAACTTCGATTTTTGGCATTTCCCCGTCAGGATGTACAAGATTACACGTTGAAAAATTAAACATTTCTGGATTGCCAAGGTGAAGATTAACCTTAATTTGAGATCAGAATGTGTGAAGTATTAATTACAAGCTCGGGTTGATTTCTTAACAATAACTCACGATTTCTTCTTTTAAAAAATTAAAAAGCGTTCGGATGCAGCTAATAAATTGCAATTTTGCAAGCTTCCTCGAAAGTCGTGTATTAGAAATGTACTCAGTGTGTTAAAAACATGTGATCGCGGCGCGCGACTCTCCTCGTCGAGTTGGAAATTTCGTCGCAAAAAAGAAACTGGGAAGATGCAAAAATCAGGCCGGAAAGAAAGATCGTGGATAATTAAACGTGATGTGCACGTTTCGAAAAGTGAGATACGAAGCTTGTAGGTGAAGCGGGAGTGGAAAAAGGTTAATGAGGCGTACTAACGGAATGCAAGAATAAAACAGGTGTAATAAAGCAGGACCGGAGACCGTAATGAAGTTAGTAAAAGAAGGGCGAGCGCGGCGAGGCACGAAATACGGAGATAACGAGTCTATTTTACGATTAAAAGTTGCGTTCCTACTTTTGGACTTTTTAAGCACCAAGAACTGGCTTTTGAGATTCTCTTGAACCACTATTTGAGGGGCTTTAAGGACATTCCTGGACAGAACAGACGGCGGGCAATGTCTTTGATCTTTTCTACGGTTATCAGGAGATCCTGGAGGAGCAGGAACGTGTGTGGAATTTAGATTGACTTCGTTTTGCGAGGTTGGTTAATAGAAGTATTTTATGCATTTATGGAGAACATAAAAAATAAAAACATTAACATTATTATGTCACTTTCTGGACGCATCGGGAGATGAATTATATGAGTCTCTAGATTCCGCACACATCAGTGATTAAATTTCCAATTTTTTAATGAATACGTTCAACTCCGAAAACAAATGTGATCTGTCCGAAGAGAAATTGAACCATCCATAACGTTTATATACAGCTCCTTGTAATTTTTTAATTGAATTTAATTAATGGATAACATCTGAGTCGGAAATCAGCCACCGTAAATATGTTAAAAAAGAAAATATTCTATGTCACTACAGTCCGTTGTAATTCAGTTGGAAAATTTACATTTTGCATAAAGATCTACAGTATACTAATTTGCAGGCCAAGTGTGCACACTCATTGTGTCCAGACTAAAATTTTCCTTTTCACTGCAGTCCGTAATCCAGTCAGAAAATTTGCATTTTTCGCAACGACTTTCAGTCTAATAATCACGAAATCTTAGTCAAAGCCAGACTCATAGTCTCCAGTCATAAATTTTTCATTTTTATAGGTCGTTCTCGTTTTATGGCACGAAGTGAACCTAATTCTTCGTACCCCCGAGATTCAATAAATGGGTAATTGATTTAGCAGCCGGCGGGCGGCTTAGAGTACTTTAATTGAGTTAGTGCCCGACGAATTTATGCAGGATATTAGCAAACGGCGATCCAGTTACGAAGTATTTCTATGCATAGTGAACCGCCCGCGGATTAATTACCGTCGTTGTGAATTAACAAACGTAAGTTTATCAGGGCCATCGATATCCCTGATGGCAACCAGATCACATTGTTATACATAGCTGAGCGCGTCGGTGTGCGTTCGCGGCAAAGCAGATCGTTCCACTGGTCTGACCAGGCAAAAGCCCATTCTACTGTGTCTACATAGGCTCGGTCTATTTCTCCTGGCCGATCGGTCGGGCAGTATAATATTCCACTCGGCGAACTATATCTCTGTTTCCGAACGGGCTGGGCTTCTCGTTCCACAGTGCACGAAACCGTTCCATTTTTTCTGATCGAGAACAATACCGACCTACACTCTTTGATCAATCTGCACGGCAACGGCTGATCTGTTCTACTTCTTTTAAAATCTTACGAGATATTCTGGTCGGAAGTTTTCGAAAAATCCGGTTTCTTTCGCTGGTTCGCCGAGAACAGAATCGTGATGATCATTTTTTTTTTCTTCTGTGTAAAAATTTGTGGACTATACTAAAACACCAGTGAAAAAGTTGACACAAATTTTATTGCGATAGGCTTTGTAGTTTTTTGGAGAAAAAATCGCAAAGTTGAAAGAGAGTCCCCAAAATGTTACATTTGGGTCTTCCCTTTTTCAGAGACTGAAATAATGGGATCTTTGGAAATTTTTTAAACCGGAACGAATCAACACATCAATTTTCAACTTTCTGGTTATGTTTATCAATCTTTAGAGAATATCAGAAAAAATTTGTATCGAAAAATAGTCGCACGTATTTCCTAAAAGTACTTTTCCCATAAATCTCACGTTCGTGGCCCCCCGCACACCGCAAAATTCGTGATCACGATTGCGTAAAATAAGCAGCAAGAGAACAGCAGCGTGTGAAATGCAAAGTAGCAATTTCTGCGAAAATTTTCACCGGAGTTTTGCCTCGCAAAAATTGAATTTTAACAGCTCGTCGACACCGTTGTTGCAAGAATCACGTTTCACCTCCCTGTTTACGTTAAATCACCTTGTGCAAAAAGCACAGCACACTATTAAAAGGAATGAGGTCACCTTGGAGTCTCCGAAAACCGTCGGTCCACTAACAAAGGTATTACCGAAAATTTATGTCTCCCTTGTCGCTCGCGTAGATACAGTTTTCGTAAATAGGATTCTCCCGCGTCTCTGAAAATAACGAAGTTATTATGGGTGATCAAAGTTACTACCCTATCCTCTTTATGGTTCCGCGGAGATTATTAATATTATCCCAAGGTCGTCTTTTTCGGAAGGCGGTCGTTGAAAACCGCCGCGAAAAAATGGGAAAAAAACTCAGACGTTGGGGGGTTGAAACCTCCACCTCGTCAACGATTTGTCAACCCTCGCCATAAATGCGCGCACGTCCGCAGTGAAAATGGCACGAAACGAGCATCGGCAAACAAACGATCGAGCTCGTCTCGCGTCTCGCGGTTGTAACTCAACAATTGCTCGGAGGATATTCCCTGGGATCGGAATGGTTGATTTGTTTAATCACGGGGACGGCTGTGATCTGCGGTCCGCAGTGTCTATTTATCATAGCGGCGGATGCGTTCGCAACGAACCGATCGCGCGGCCGCTAAACCAAATTCCGAGTTGCCGCAAAACCGGCTGCGAGTCGACGGAATAACGGCGGGATAATGAAACGGTACAGGACACGAGACACGGCACTCCGTTCCAATCAGACGGGCCCGCCGGTGATCGATTCCGGGCGGCCGCCGCCGCGCCGTCTCTTTGACAAAGGACGCGGAACGAAATCATATCGAGTAATACGTCGGCAATCCTCTTTAATCCTGGAATAACGCGGCGTTATTCGCGCCCCGTCCAATATCTCACTGCTATCGAACCGTGGGCGTGTTCACAGAGACTAAAGGTCACTGTGCGTGCACATTTTACCACGTGGAAATTTCGAAAATGCTGAACCAACTGCAATTTTACTCCGAGCTAAATGTTGCATTCTATGCGCGGAAAGATAAGTGCGTCGATACAGAAACAGCGCGAACGTCCACGTGATATCTTGCTTGGATATCAAAGCACGATAATTGCTCGGCTCGCGCGTCCGCCATAACGAGGTTCCGAAAGCGAAAACGTTCGCGGGCACGCCATTTCCAGGCCGAAAGAACAGAGTCGTCGCTTAATTAACCTGTCAGAACGCAGACGGCCTCTCGTTGCGACTGCAACGAGTGCTCGCGGCCTTGGTTTTCGGCTGCAACTAAATCGAGCATCGGCTCCGTTCCCGGATAATTGGACCGTTCAATTAATGAAAAAATTGCTGCGAGTCAATATTTGTCCGTTCGATTTAACACCGCGACGTGCTGGTTGCAAATCGAGCACCCCGGATCCACGAAAATCGTGGATCCCCGTGCGAATGAGAAAGCACTCCGCAAGATTGCCCTCCCACCGACCGGATTAAATTAAATCCATGGTCGGAAGGAGGCGTGCTTCGTTATCGGGATGTTTTATTTACGGCGGCATCGCGACGCCAGGGCGAAATTTAATCGACAGGGAATTTAACGCTCGTTATTCTTTCATCGACAGGAAAAAGCGGCCGCCATCGAGACGACCACGGCAAAAATTTCACGTATAGAACGCGAGCCGCCGCACCGTGGGCGAAAGTTTTTAGTCAATGCTACGCGATCCTCGAACAGTTTCAATTACGCGGAACAGCCATTACGTTCTTTGTGCTCGAGAGAAAAGGAAATGAAATGAAACGAGGCTGTAAATCGACCGTTTCCGTGAACGAACTATTTTGGTAGTTGAATGAGTCTCCGACTCTAGAGTGCACATTGTTGAGTCCTGCGAGCGCTCCTTTGTCGGAAGAAATAATTTATTTTCCGAGTTGGAGTGGAACCAATTCAAGCATTGATTCAGGTGATTTGGAGAGGTACGGTTTTGTTTCGTTGGTGCCTCATTCTTATCGTCGTCATCCCCCGTAGGCCGTCCAAGATGATCTATAACAAAGAACAAACAGATGAATAAAATGTTTATTTTAATTGTAGTTTCAAATTTTTTTAAATTAAGATCAATAAATTGCGAAGAGTGAACGTTAAGAGGAAAAAGAAGGGGAGCCAGCGGATCGTAATAGTTCGTTAACAGCTTAGTTGCGGGTTTCGCGATAATCACGGGGAGTTTTTTCATTTTCTCGGCTGGCGCGGTAGCGAAACGCTAATGGAATAGTTAGCGGAGCCCGCTAATGCCGGAGCATTCGAGCCGCCATAAACGGCCGGACCTGTAATCGAGTTTTCCGTTTTCCCCGCTCGAACTTGTCTATTTAGTTATAATGACGTAATTACAGTGAATCACACTTATCCCGGCGTATTCGGTGCTCGCGGAATTTCGAAATTAGCCGCCGCTTTACTGCCCCTAATCCTATTATCGGTGAGTTCCTGCAATTCCTCCGATTCCTACGTGCGCCCCCTGCGAATATCGTGTTACATTCCGATACCACGCTGCTCACGCAATCCATATAAACAAAACAACACGTCATTTGCATCCGATTGCATAATGCACCACGTGAATGACCCATTTCCGATTTGATTGGCTCGTCATGGCGTCGTTTCTTACAACGCTTTGTCAAATGTGCAAACAACCATTCTACTTAGGCGAAATGACACTTGCGGTCGTTTACTGCTGTATATAAATTACTGAAACTTCTGAAGTGTGTCGTTCCGAAACTTTTACAGTGAATTTGTTAATGGGGTAGATGTAGTTCAGCTGGAATGGTTAAAAAGTAAATTCAGAAAATTATATATGTACAAAATTATGTGACTTACATTAACTTTTGTCGAATTTAAATTTCGTTTCCTTCGACTTAATAACCGTGTAATGGTTTAACAGCATTTGACACGACGGGGCCGTACTTTGACCGTTATATTTGTATCACCGGCTATGAATGTGTCAACACAGATCATTCATTGTGAATCGGCACATTTTTATAAAACTTTCCTTACCTTAGTTACAATCTTTTCAGAACCGTTTGTTATTGATAATAGAAAATTCACTTCGTTATGCATTGAAACTCCATAATGAAAGAACTCGATAAAGAAGATATCACTGCAAAATAATAAAAAGAAGCTAGCAGTAATACGAATTTGAATTTACTGAGGAATCGAGTCACTAGCGTCACCCCACGGACAACTTCAGAACTAGTTTCGCGCTCGTATTCGTAACAAGCTCTGCACTCCTCTTCAAAAAAATTTGAGATTACTTGTGAAAACCGCAGTGGTTTGTTGTAAATAATGTCTCCGTCGAAGCTATAGACGTACGTGGTAAGTTTTATTACATATTCGACTACTATGAACATTGATTCTTTAAAAAATCTCAATTGACGTTCGCGGCCGCGACTTCGCCTACTGTTAACCCTGTGCCCGGGTGCTGAATGTAAATATAAACTCTATTTCTCGATTCTTTGACTAAAAATCAAACTATAGAAAGTATAATTACTAGGCGATAACAACATTACACATGGCATAGGTGTCTCTCTTGGACAAATCATGTAAAATTATAATTATTTCAAACACGAACTGAGCGCGCCATTTTGATCGGTTACTTCGACGTTAACGGTTGCAATATACATTGCGATAAACCTCTTGTAACATTTTACAAAACGTCCTTTATTCTCGTCGTTCGTAAAACAATAAATGTAATAACCAGAGTATTTCGCGTTGACTCCAACTATATCTGCGTATGTTGGAGTAATTCATTTACTTTTTCAGTGGCCGAAAGGATTCTCGAATCACCGTTAATCCATTATGGCTGCCGGCAAGACCGCTGTTCGGCCGTTCGTCGGGTATGTAAATGTAATCGTAATTAACATTCTAGCCTAAAACCGCGTTCCACTATTCGTGAGGTTTGAGCAATTTCGTGGACAAAATGTATTCGTTGAAAACGAAAGGTTTCGATTCAGACATTCGAGAGGATTTTAATTTAAAAAATACACTTTATGTATATTTACAATTTCATTCGTAATCCTACACGCTTCGAGTTCCAAGCACACGACACTGTTCTTTCCGAATTAGGGAACGATTAGCAACATTGTTCCCACTGCTTCTACTACTTTCGTTTGCGCAACATTCCCTCGATGACTATTCACGAGAATACATCATAAAGTGACATTAAAATTTTGTACCGTACAGAATCAAGAGATTGTTCTACACCGTCTTGTTCCTCTTAACACACTTCACTGAAAATCATTCGCTCGCCTCGATTATGTCGTTCAGCGTTACAAATGTATTTTCGTGTAAACTTTACAAGCTTGGTACAATGTATCGTTCGTTGTACGTACTTTATAAATAATCTCCATACGAAAACAAAATGACAACAGGATACACGGACCTTATTAATCCTACGATCGGCAATTAACCCTATTATTCGTAACACGAGACATGAGGCGCGGAAAAATTATGCAAAGACCAATACAGCATTTCTGCACCTTTGGATCGGTAAAACTCAAGCTCAAAAAGCCATCAACATCAGTGTATCGATGAGACTATAGATCCAAAGGTGTAGATACGCTTCTATCGTGACGATACGACTGCGGATTGTTTGTTTCTGTAACAAAAATTAGTAGGCGGAACTAAAAACAGCGAAAACATTAGAAGAATATCATAGCAGTATCATTTACGGTACCGGAAATCGCTTTTCGAACGAGACCTCATAGATCTTGTATTACCCAGTATTGAAGAAGCGTGCTCAAGCCATTAGAGTTTTTCAATATTGAGTACATACTACAAGATCTATAGGATCTCGTCTGAAAAGCAATTTTACTCTAATTCCTGTTTGTAACAGTCGATGCACAAGACTTTTAGCGATGATCTTTCCACATAATTTCGAAGCACCTTGTGCAGCCCATCAGGTGGGCATCAATAGTCACTGAATCTCGAAAGGTACACACTAGGACTCAGACAGAATGTCCTCGAGCGTTTTGTCATCGTGCAGGGGCGAATGTCCTAACGTAGGATCGCTCTCGAGAAATTCACGGAGCTCAGTTTCCAGATCAGGAACCGCGGAAGTTTCCGTTGTGCCCAGTAGAGTCGGTGGCGTTTGGCTGTGCGTCATGCCGATCTGTATCTGGATCGGTGGTTGATTAGTACTCACAATACTGATCGGTTGAGCCTGTTGACTGGCCGGGCTGAGCAAATTAGCGTTCTGAATGGGCGACGGAGTCGGCAACAGATTCGCCGGGACCTGAGTATTGTTCGCTTGCGACAATAGATTATTTTCGGCTACGATTGTTGGGTTGTGTGTAATCGGCTCGACCTCCATGGGCTCTGGACCACCTAAGGGCGCTATCCCCATCGCCCTTCGCAGACCGTCAACGGGAGCGATGGCTGATGGGGGTAGCTTCTTCGCTATTTCCGTGAGATTGTCCGTGATCTTGTCTGCCAAAGCCACTTCGTTCTCAGTCGGTTTAGGAACATTTGATAGGTGAGCGGGCGGCGGAGCTGCCAGACGATCGTGCTGAGCCTGTTTCAGACGGCCGATCATCTGAGACGTGTCGTCCAACCGGGTCTGCAGAGCTGCGCGTTCTTCGTTTAGTTTCAACTCGTCGTCTACAAAAGAAAATAATGAATTAGATTAGATGTATTACCATGACAATTACCAAGGAATCTAGAATACATTAACTACCGTATAATTACCTAGATTCTCCAAGAAGTTAACATCAATTCCCAGTTCTGATAGAGTCTTCAGTTGGTCAATGTCGACCTTAACATTATCCATAGCAGGAATATTACGATTCACGTCCTGCATAGGCTTCTCCAGTAGATGTTTGATCTTTTCTTCCTCTTCCCTCAATCGTCGTTTCTCCTCAAGGAACTTCTTGGTCTTTCTGTGATCCCCACCCGTTAAGATATCCAAAAGATCGTCTACCATAGTTAACGTATAATCACAGTCTTTAGCGAAGTCTAGGATCGATTCTGCGTACTGTACAGCCGTTTCGTCGCCGTAGGTCTGATACACCAGGTCCGTTTCCTCTTTTGTTAAGTTGGCAAAGGTGGAATCATAACTTGGCGCGTAAGATCCAAAGGCACCATAGTATAAGGGTTTCACCGGCTTGGACATGTTCCGCCGGTCTTCGCGGAATCCTGCCAACGCGCCCGTGCCATGATTCAGTTTGCCAATGAGCTGACCTAATGATACGGGTCTCTGATTCGTTCCTGGTATCACACCGTCCCCTGGTACTATTATTTGCAAACTAGTGGTCCCATCTTTCTTTTGCCTGAGGAAACCCATCTTTGAGTTCAGCCTCTTGAGGGATAGCTTTTCTGAGGCCGTTTTCGCAGCGCCACGCGCCTGCTTCAGAATCTCCTCCGGAGTCATGTCGTCGGGAATGGCTTCAAATTTACCTAAATTCGCTAATCTCATCTTCCTCTGGTTCTCCTTCCGCAGTTCCTCTGCCTCTTCGTTGCGCTCTTCTTGCTCTCTTTCGCGTTCGATCTGTTCTTCTGTGATCGGAGCGTCAGGATTATTCGGATCTTCGGTTCCCAATTCGAATCCGAGTTCCTCTTTCGAGATATCTTGCATATAGGTCAGGACAGGTCTTAGCTGTCTGAGCTTCTCAGTTGTGACCATCTTCAGGCCGACGTGCAACAGCTTCTTCGCTGCTTTGAAATAGATCGTGTCCGGTTGATTGTACGTGGTAGCATTATCGCACATTAATTTAAAATCGTCTATAAATTCGTTTAGGTTCTGATAGCTGTTGTCGTCTATTTTTTGCTTGATGGTACTGAAGTCCATGGGACTTGTGATAATCTGAGAGTATCCGGGCGCGATGCTGTCCGTGACCGGCCAAGCAAAGAACTGCTGTGGGTCACGCTTTTCCATTGACCTCAGCAAGTGTTCTAGCAATCTTTGAAGCGGAGTACGCTCCGCAATTTTCCTAAGAACGCATGTTCGAACCTCTCTGTGCGGAGACAGAGAACTAATCTGATTGGTAACTCCACCGCCAACTTTGTGTTCTCCAACGGTCGGATGTCTCGGAACTAACAGTTGGTGATTAGGAATCTTTTTGGGGACCTCGGCCAAATTCTCGTCGGCGTCGCCGACTGACTCTTGACTCGATTCTTCCCTTCTCCTCTTCTTGTCCTTGTGATGGTGCTTGTGCCTTTTGTCCTTCTTTTTCTTCTTCTTCTTGAGCTTCTTGTGCCCCAAATACCTATCGTATTCCGATTCCTGGGTTACGGAACAGTTAAGAGCCATCTGTTGCTGGTAGACGCCCAAGTGTTGGGACAACATTGTTGCCTGACTTGGTTCGTTAACGTACTCAGGAGTGCCGCTGTTACCACCTACTTTTAGAATGAGCTTTAAAGTGGGGGGTTTGTCCGTGGTCGAATATTGCCCTTCTGTTAAAGAGAAAAGACCAGGCATTAGTTACATCTCATCGGAACCGAGACTGATAATATCAAACGTGTAGAAAAAAAATGTAAAGCATTAAAAGCTGTAAATAATAATGATTGCAAATCTATGCATGCAATATAAGTGTCTTGCAGAAAATCATACAAAGGTGCAGAATGTTGTTGTAATGTAAAATACAGTGGCATATGTTGCGTTGTGTAATCTTGCAGGATCATGAGAAATGTAGTCTTAAATCAATAAAGTCTAGAGGATATTAACAAAAGGGTAGAAAGAGATGCCGACAACAACAACAATAATAAAGATGACTTTATAAACAGGACAGTGACCTTGTTTTCACATTCAACAAACTGGAAGCGAGATGGAAGTAGCTTGATTCAAACTAAATAAACCTTGATAGAAGTATGCAATAAAATAATTCTTGTCTAGAATTATATTGTATTGTATTGCAGGAATGATTGGGAAGGAGCACTTGTTTAAATCTTAAAAATACCTCTCAAGGAGGTAAAGCAAAAGCACGAACGGCCGTTGTCGCCATAATATAGAACAGCCAAGGGAACTAATTGATTGAAGTGCAACAGACAAGTCAACGTAACCAGAGAAGAAACAACGAATCTTTGCTACCGAAAAAAGATGACCTTCAACACACTCAAAACGACAGAGATCTTGTTGCACTTCAACTAACCTTAACAGACAAAAAAAAATACTGAAAGGGTTTTGGGGCATTCGAGTAATTTCGGAAGCACAGCTAGTTTCTGTCGTGCAACCAGTCCATGTCCGTTGTTACACGTCACTTACTTCCCCGTCGCACCTGTTGCTGTGGAACCTTCGTTTATACATTCGAATCGACCTCACTTCTACTCCAACCCTCACTCTCAGTTTGTCCTTGGTGAAAACGCAGTCAATATTCCTGTGCATCATTAAACGATGAGTACAAGAAGGATTCCAATGAAAATGTTGGAGAGAATATAACAGTCGCATAAGATCCCTGATTTCAGGGTTTGAACGCTGTACAAGAAACAACTTCCGATGGTACTCTTTTCATTCGAATCCTCGTGCAGTCAACGCAAGCATTGACAGAAGATGATGAAATATCGTGATATCGTAATCAGTGCGATATGTTAACAATTGTTCGGATATACAGCAACAACAGTAAATGACCAGCCGAATATCGAGCGAAGTGAGGGCAATCGAGCAAAGACCCGTTAGCACGATGCGTCACGCGGTCAGGAGCGAAGCGACGTAAACAATATTCAGACGGTCTCGATAACACCGGGAAACGTGATAGCGAGTTGTCAATCGCGGGCTCTCGAATTCGATCGACGGACATTAAGAAAAACGATACTAATCGTGTAGATACTGCGTGGCGCCGTTTGAATCCGGAGGCGCGTTCCGAAGACGTTTCAGCCACTGTGCTATACGGTGCGGATACGGTTGTTTCTATGGTGACCATATGATAACGCGACGACCTACGGTGCCGTGGCGACGTCAAGGAACACTGAACATCGGCGAGATACGACAAGACGATTGAAATATGCCGGAATCGAGCCCGGTCCCCTCACCTTCGTGCCTCTCGCGCTTGTGCTTTTTGTGCTTCTTCGAACCCATGGTTTGCACGTCCGGCGACAGTTTCGCGGAATATTCTAACCGGCGGACAGTAAACACTACGTCGTGAACGACCACGGAACGCGGTTTGTAAGTCTACCGCGCTCCGTTACGTGTGTAGACAGTACGGCGGCGGCCATTGAAGACGTCACGGAACTCCAAGCCGTTATGGTGGATGCACGTCTCCCGTTTTCCCCCGCCCGGACACCATTATTCACCAGCTGCACTATCATGGCGGCGCGTCACTCGGAACCGCGCGCGATTCGAACGATCGAAGCGTTCTAACCTCTCTGTGCGTCTCTTTTAGTTGACAAAATGAAAATTGAAAAAATGCGAATGATTACGGAGGTGATCGTTAATTATTCAACGTAGACCAAGTGGAATTAGGTACGACTGGTTCGTGATATTCAAAGGTGGACCAAATACAGTGCCTCCACGGGTCGCTATTATGGCGGCATGCTGCTCGAAAGTGGCGCGCAATTCAAACTCATATGAACATCAATGCACCGTTTCATCGGTTCTTCGTCTCATGGAATGAAATTTGACAAAATGCGAATGTAATCCGAATTATTCGTAACATGTGAATGCAACTGGTGCACAGTACCTCGAAAGCTATCATGGCGGCACGCTGCAAGTATTGGCGCGCGATTCAAACTGTTGCAAACGGCGATGCACTCTCTCTCTCTCTCTCTCTCTCTCTCTCTCTTTCGCGTCTGCAGAGACGCCACGATGCCCCCGCGAGTTGCCTTTCTCAATGGAAAACGTGAAACTCAACGAAACGTCAATGCACTTGCACTCGACCGTTAATCACCTTGCACACTGGCTACCTCCGCAGCGTTCTAGAACCTCGACGAACGTTACACCTCCCACCAGTTTTTACGATATTTAACACGTTCGCGACGGTACCTGAATTTAGTGTTCCCGCCCGTAGGGCGGGGTTGTTTTTCGTACCGATGAGACAATTGTGTATGTACTATACCGGTGGCTCATCCCGTCCCATGGGACAGACAAGAATGTTTTAAACAAGACCGTACGCGAACGATCTCCGAGCACCGGCATCCCGGTATTACCACAATGCACCCGATGTCATATTTCTGTCGGTTCAATGAATTCCGCCCACAGCTACTCGAGCGCATCCAATTAACATGTTAACCGGCAGATTTTATCGACCATGAACAAACACACACACACACACACACACATGCACGTACACACATACTATACAGAGGACACAGCGAAACACGGTCGAAGATGATTAACAACGATCCGAACCATCGTATCCGAGCGATAAGCGAGCCGTGCAGCTTGCCGCGAGCATTACTGCCACTGATCCCCTCCGAGGACAACAAGAAATATTCGGTTGCATACAAACTAGGCGAACGAGGACACCGAAGGGACGCCTTACGGGCCGCATCTCATCGGGTTAATCCCCCCTCGAAGACGGAAGTGCAGCTAATGCGCCAGGATGAGACGGAACAAATCGGATTCCCGGCCGAGTGTCGAACAACCTCGAAGAATCCCGTTCGTTGATGGAACGACGGACTGATGGCCCGACTGGTAGGGCGGAATGCAACTGGACGGGACGCGTCGTTGTGTACGGGGCTTTAAAGGCGAGAGAGGCGCTTCCTAACCTACAAGAGACGCTTCGAGTAGCAGCACTTACCGTCCGGCGAGCGACGAAATACTCGACCGTATTCGCAGGCACGCTCCTCGAACCGCTGGCCACGGCTGGACACCGGGTAGCTCGGGTATATTTTGGACGAATGATCGGGTCGCTCGGACTGCGTCGACGTCGACGCCGACGCGATTAAAGGGGCGACGATCAGCTGTTTCGATAAAACGCCGAGAGAGCGACGAAGAGGGCCGACCAGCCGAGAGAGAGAGCCTCGATGGCTCCCGGGATCCCAGGAGAAAAATGAGCGTAGCGCACCAAACGGGAGAGGCGTCTGCGTGTATCCTAGCCCCTGCCTCGAGCCCGAGCCTCGACGAGCACAAACGTTGTTGCACAGCTCGGGACCAGTGAAACGAGTCCTATCCGACTCCCAGTCGTCCCTTTAAACTGGCAGCAAGCTGATCCACCGACTACCATGTCCTCCTTGTTCCCACTTCGCCGACACGGGAAACCGCAAATCCGCGAGATTCCCTCCAGCTAGATCGCAACTGCACGGGCGTCGACCATTTTCTCACCGGTTTGATGATCGGATCGGGGCCGGTACGTTCGGCGGGTTCGCCCGAAGCCGATTCACAACGGTTACGAAACGACCGGGCGTGTACCGGACCGAGCACTGCCGAGGAACACTCGAACCTGTCGCATACTCGGCCACCGAACGCCGAGAGATATTAATGACGTGCATACGCCGCATTGTTCCACCGAACAAAAGGGATGCCGCGCGACAATGGTCGACTTCAAGGACTGGGATTCGAACGATACCCGGGGAATCTTCGGCGTAACTTCGCTCTGACGGAGCTACGCTTGCAGTATCTCGCTCTTTGTCTACCTATCTCTCTCTCTCTCTTTCTTTCTCTCTTGGTGTGACATTGCCTTTGATCCTTCGCGGTCCTCGATAGGGACTCAGGACTGGTGGAATATCGATTTTGGGTCATTTGAGACTGCTATGAGGCACCCTTCCGATCAACTGTTGTGGGGTCTATTGCACTTCAGTAGCAAGAGTAAACGAAAGATGATGCAATAGCTAGAACTTGCAAACTATTGCTTCCGTTTATTTGGAAGTTCCTTCGCACCAGAATCCAGCAAAAATGCTGTTAACCTTGGTTAATACAAACATTTTCTAGTAGGACAATAGCAAAAATAAATGAAAGATGGCACATAGATAGACCTCGCGTCTCGCGACTGCGCATGCAAATTTTCAGAAATGCCACGAGCAGAGAATTTTGAAAGAATTTTGCAACAACTGAAAGATGATAGAGTCGAAAGATGAAAAGAGTAGAATTCACAACTTTCGCAATGAATCAACATAAACGTGTTCACGTGTTTCACTAATTTACAAGTTTTCCGAACGGTCGCAGGAACACTTAATGGATGTTCCAATAGTAGCACAATTTATGACTTCATACGGCGACAGAATATTCATTTGACTTTCTGTACGCAAAATGCAAGATCGCGGTCGTTACTAGTGACCCTGATAGCGATTGCGTTAATTTTACGCCCATTGTTATTTGCAGCTGTACAGTTGCAACATTCGAGAAGTTAATGGGATTTCTCTGTTGTACTTTTTGGTGTGTGCACAGGAACGGTTTTGTAAAATACTGTGAAGACGTTATTGAAACGAATGGTCGCGGCAAGGGAATTGAACGATACGTCAAAAAATATATTTTACAATGTTCAAGGTACAAAAACGCGCAATAATAGACGTCTTTAAATCAAAAACGCTAGAATCAAAAATTGTATGCAATGGTCTCGGGTCGTAGGTAGTATTTCACGCGTCGACAACAACATGAGTCGGCGAAATGTAAAACAGTAAAGAGACTAAAAGAAATATGAATCTTTTATCAACTTTTTACTTGACGTGAAAATGAATGAATTTGATTAACTAATCGACTGAATTATGTTTTGGTTTTTTGTTCGATTTACACGGGTTTTCGTACAGAAAAACCACGATTTCGATTTACACGGTGCTCCGAGGAATCGATTTTCCGTGTAAATCGGGGGATATGGGTGTAGCGAGGACATTACCGAATTTATGTCGTGATTCGCGAGTGTTATGGTCCTGCGCTTTGCCGCGGCAAAGATAACTGATGTTATCAAAGTACTTCGAAAGGCTTCATTATCCGATCCCGCCGTATAAATTGATTTATACGAAGAAAATGCGCGAAGGTGTGCATATATTTCATCCGGTCGGCCGCTTTTAACGACACCTCGGCGAAAAGTAATTGCCTGCTCGAGAGATCGCGCGGCGGCGTGCCCGATAAAAGAGCTTCACAGATATCGGCCGTTGGATAGAGTAGCTTTTTACGATCCGTTGCTACGGTTATTACCTCCCGTTGGTAGCCGAATGAATTTTTGAGCCAACGGTACCCTACAGTACGTGCCCACATGTTCAAATCTAACGTGCGACCTTTAACGTCGCCTCTTTTTACGCGGGCTCGAGGGGTATAAGAGCCGACATTTGCATTGTGCTGGGTCTGACAGGACCCATACGATATTACGACAGGAGCCACGCTATTTTATAGCAGCTCTAAATGGCTGTCTTCTTCCATTTTCACGGGAGACACGATGATGTAAACCTTTAACCCACGGCGAAGTTCACTTTGAGCCAGGAAGTAAGAATTATTTTATTCCTGCTGAATCACCTGGTCACCCTGCAATTTTTCCGGAATAGCATACAAATTTATTTGATTCTTTGTATTAATATTTGTTTCGAAGAACTTGTTCTTCAAAATATGCTTCGCGATTAGACAGGTTCATAGCCTTTCGATCTTTGACAGCGTTCCGAGCGCATGCATCTCGCTGCCTATCTTCCCGACCAATTCGTGCAACGCGAGAGACCGCACAGCGAATTCCTCGCGACAGATAAGCATCGCGTGATATAAACAATCTGTTTTGTAATTCAACTCAGCTGGATCGGCTGATAAAGCACGGACAAAGTGCGTTCACACTAGACACGGAGAAGCACGGCGGTCGACTTTCGAACCCCTTCGCGACGTAATTTCACCCAGGTTTGTTTATCATTGTGGTTTTTATCAATTTATTCGAAAACAGCACCGTAAAGACTAGAATTAGAAGACTTATTAAAATCGTTCAAAGAGGATACGCACTTTCGTTCAACTTCCGTTTCATAAAACTGACTTGTGCAACGCTTGTTTCGCATAATGATCCGCAGTCGACAAATTCCGCAAAACCCGACAGCTGCAAAATCCATCTATCCGAGCAGTCCTTCCGTTTCCTGCTGCCACCTAGAACGGGATCCGTGCAACCGCGACGAAAGTTTCGCGATCGCTCATGCGGACGAAAACGTAGTATAATTCGCGTGCACGGGGACGTGTTTATCGGCGCTGGTGCAGCGGCCACGTAACCCTGAAATATGGGGGATAGCGTTTATGAATCATGCGCTTTCTCAGATACGTTCAAAGAGCGAAACTGCAACGCCTCGAATCGAGAACGCCCGTAACAATCCTTTCCAAAGATCACGATCGACGGAAGTCGACGACGATACGGATCCGTATGTTGCTTTGTCCGTCGGCACAGCGATCCAATTGACAATTACGTGGCCGAGCATTTCGCGACGGTCGCACTTAAAGAGATTCCGCGATAATCAATACTCTCAGCCGCGTTAACACTTCGCGTGTCTCTTTTGTATGTGCAAACGTGTCGATGCAACGGGCCACGGACGGTCGTTTGCATTGCTAACGAATCGCCGACTGCATAACCGGCTGCTATTCGTCGGACTCGGAATTAAGGACTTTCTTTCGATCCCCTTTTGTTCCGATTAGCTGTCCGTTGATTTCCGCAGAAGTTTCGAGAAATACTGGATTGTGTACTCAGGTGGATGCATCTGGATCTGATCTGCGACTCTGCTTATGCAGTTGCTGCTGCATCGATAGCGTTTTTGCAGAATCGGCACGGCCGTAGCATTGCTCTCGAGGGCCGTGTACGTTACTCGATTCAAAAATTGTTTTTGAGGGGTGCTAACCGACTATGATCCTGATTTAAAAAAAATTTGGCCCAGCAGAGACAACCCTATACAATTATAAGGGATTGATAAATTTATTTCTATTTAAGCTAGTGTTTGTTGAAAGGTGACCAAAAATAAATTTTCGTCTCGATTGAAATTGACTCTGGAGCACACGCTAGGGGTTGCACGTAGCACTGCACTCGACAAAAAGATGTTGAGTGACTCATCTAGACCGGTTTAAGACCCCAACTCTATTAAACGCATACATGGTGTTCGACATTGAAGCAAACTGCTGCAATACTACACGAGCGTATCTCAAACGATAGTATCGTGTAAACATTGATTCAATTCAACTTCACTATGAAGATACGGACGGAAATATGTACTGATACTAGTCTAGCATTGGCAATGATCTTGGCGATGTTCCGTGGACGGGGTTAATGGAAGCCTTTGCTTGTACCGAGTCGATAGTGCATCGATGTCAAATTATATTTTGCGAAATGTGAACGAAATGGTGGCGCGATTGTCCGGCCATTTTAGATTAGCGTTAATAAATACAAGTTTAGTATTCGAAACTCAGCAAACTGGGGACTTCATTCAAAATTCATATTAATTTTCCATTATACAATACATTGGCAAAATTTGATTATTGTCCACTTACGTTAAGGAATCCTGCACAATTTTTCTCGCACTGCGGCAGCTTCCGATTGGCAAGATTCAATGAAACGAAGATTTTGTTTAAGTGGTTTGCACTGTGTACATTGTGCCAGGATCGCGGTAGAATTTTTGGTGTGACTGAAGAGTTTCTTCCTGTTTAGGCGAATCGGTAACGTGTGCAGTTCAGTAGCACTTTAGTAACGACATTTTGGAAACGTCACGAATTTTAACCGGTACAATTACGAGCCACCCTGTATTCCAGGAGGGTCGTAAGTCGCAGCACAAGGGTGCTCGCACGTAGCGGCAAACTGAACTCATACTCGGTCGTTCAGCTTCTGAATACAGCGAACAGACTCCCTTATCACTTTGTAGCGTATCTCGTTCGGCAGCGATGTATATTTATCTGAACGGAACTCGAATCCGCACTGGCCGGACCTAATCGCAGCCTGTACTTTCGTTTCCTCGACGAACTACATTAAGAAACATGTTCAAACAAACATACCGGACGGACTTAACACCGTTTAAAAGTTTGAAAATACCGAGGCAGCGTTCGATAAATACAATACTTATAAACAAAATCTCTGTTTTTATGGGAGTCGCTATTTATAAATTTCGTTGGGTCATTATTTCTTTCAGAACAATTAAACGAACCGAGCAGCCGCCCACAAGGTTCAACCAAGAAAAATTCAAAACCCTCGCAAAAATCTAGTCACAGTAGCTAACCTGCGTCATCCGCACGCCACCCCAAAAATCATCCAGATCCAATCAGTCTCCGCGAATAGGTCTCTCCGAGCGACACAGCATCGGCGTAGCCACCGCAGCACACCATGCACCGAGGCGCTCGTCACTGCACCACCAGAACCGCATAAACGCGCGCCGTTAACTTCACCGGCGGACGGGCAGAACACAAAGGGCTGGGTTTCAATTTCGTGAACGATCCCCGCCACGGTGATTCACGAGGCTCGGCCTCCCGGGTCGGCGTTGACAGCCAATGGCGTCCGGTGTCGGGTGGCCAGTTGTCGATTGTTACGCTCCTGTCCCTGACAACGGTGCGTCGACAGCCGAGGCAGAGCCACGCGTTGACGCACTCTCACGCACGCACGCATGCACGCACGCACACGCGAGCACGCGTGCATCGTCTGGTTTCGTTCTGTTGTCGGCGCCTATGGGCGTCTGGCAGAGGCGTCGTAACCGCGGGGGCCCCCTGGCGTATGGGCGTGCAGGGAAACACACGCGTGTGTCCCGTGTGGCTCTCCGCACACATCGGCACACGCACACATATAAAACCCGGCGATCAGGCCGAAGCCACGAGCAGTGCTTGTGACAGCGCAGCCGGCAGTTCCCAAAGCAAAGGCAGCGGCCACGGTAGCGAGCGCCGCGCGGTTCGTTCGTTTAGTATTGTCACGCCGACCTGCTCCGAGTCAGCGTTCCTTACCTCGAACGTCTAACTTTGCTAGGCCAGCGATCGTCGGCGAGAACTGTGTTGATAGTGCGTCTCGAAACTGTACACATAGCACTATCATCGGTGTTGCCGGAAAGCAAACGCACGGTTTTCCTCGTTCCGAAGTGTCGGCCGTTGGCGAGTTCGCAGCTAATTTTGTCGCTTAGGAATCATTGGAAGAACAGTGAGGGTCAAGGCTGCGTTCACAGTATTCAAAATTCGTACCACCGGTGGCTATCCGAAAACAAAGGCCACACGGCAGCTAGCGCCGCGTGGTTCCTCCATTCGGTGGTGACGAGCGGACCTGTTTCGAATCAGCAAGCTTCGGCTCAAACATCGGTTAACTTTGCTACTTACCGACGACCGGAGGTTCAACGGGATTTGTTTTGACAGTAACCGTGGGATTCGAAACTTTGTTTGCAGTACTGCCAACGCCGTGAAAACTGTACTTACAGAACTATTACAAAGCAAAGGTCACGTTAGCTAGCGCCACGTGGTTCGTTTGTTTCCTAGTGTTAGGCGGACTTGTTGTATAAGCCCAACAACGATCGTCGGTCAACTTTGCTACCTTACAAGTTCAGCTCCAAGACGTTGAAAATTTGATTCACAGAACTATACCCGGTTGCTACTACAAAGCAGCAGCCACGTGTTGACAGTCTTCAACAACTTAGCTAGCTATAGTAGGAGGTTCAGTACTGTATTGACAGTGCGGTTTCTTGTTTCCGGAGCGTCACACGAACCTGTTCGAAACAATCGAGTCTTCACTTGATCTTCCGTCAATTTTCTCACTCACCGATCATCGGAGGTTCGGCTGGGACTGTATTGACAGTGTCGGTGCGATTCAGAACTGTACTATCACGGGGTGCTATCGCTGGTAATATTATAGTGTACTAGGAGTCACGTGTCTTTCGTGCCGGTGCGTCCCACAGCCGGCTCACCTTTGTGCGAGCGATAAAGGAAAAGAGAGCATCGCGAGAGGCACGGTCACCTCCCCTCCTTGGCGCACACATAACGATTCGCGCGAGTGTGTGCGAGAATATAAAAGCGTGTGCAGATAGCCGGGGACCCACGTGTTTCTTTCTTTCGCGATTCGCCGCGTTCTCCCCTCTCGCTCTCTTTCTCTGTTTCTGCTCTGTGCTCTGATCGCGCGTGTGTTCGTGGTTGTTGTCAGAGTGGCTCCCGTCGCAAAAACGACCGGCCAGAGGCAGGCAGCTGACGTTGACTATCATTGGCGAATGGAGAACGCGTTCGCCAATCGACGAAGACGCAAGTGTTGCCCCGGTCACCGTCTAGTTTGTTTACCTTGCGCTCGGTCAGAGTAGCAGACGGTGCACACGACTCCGGCAGACAGAGAGAGACTGTCATAGTAGCTGCGTAACAACGGTGCGGAGGGATCGACGACGGATGTATACAACCTGAAGAGGAGAGGATTCCAAGGTGCTTGTACAGTGTCTCTTTCGGTGTTGATTACGGTTGCGGACCAGGTTGATAACGAGGATTATGGAGCGGTTCAGAGTCACGCCGGCTAACAGCGCGCAGTTCGCGCAGCAACAGCAACAGTCCTTGGATTACGGTGAGCGAAAATTGGGCAAGTTTGCATGGGTCCTGGGATCAGCTGGGTTAAGCTATTGCGGGATCAGAGGGTGGAGAGGGTGCAATTAAGAAGCAATTAACGCTAAACCTGCCGGAGCCTTGAAAGCAACTAATACAAGTTATCTTATAGAAACGACGAGATTCAATTTGAAAGCATCTTTACAGTTTCGGTAATTGTAAAATTAAAAAATCTGGAACCGGTGGTGGTAATTCCTTTTAATCTTTTGTAACTTTTCAAACTGCTCATTTCTGTTATGAAACTCACGGTCTTACTTATTGGAATTATTAATGAAGGAAACCGATGTTTATTTGATTCCAGCATGCTGCAGAACACTTTTATTTCGCGCAAAGATCCGCGCAGTCTACCGTAGAACGTTCGAGGAGCAAAGAAAATTGGTAGAATTTGAGGGAGGAGGGTTGATAGTTCATTACGAGCGGGCTGTGTTTCGCATGATGTGTCGCCTATGTGCGACGGGGCAGACTGTTAATGGGAGCGAATCGACTGGCTCCGTTAATTGATTACTTTCGCCGGGCTAAACTGGAAGCCCATTACGACGCCTCCTGGCATCGGGCGAGGATCGATCGACCTTGACGCGAAAACCTTTAATTCTGTAGGCCTATTCTGCAGCCAGGCCTGTCGACACGGAATTCTGCACAGTCGATGATTTCAGAGAAACGAGAGGAGCTCCGATAAAAAACCTGCGCGAACTCTTTGTTGTCGAACCCCTCGGTTGGCTCCAAGGGAAAACGGTTTTCCATAACATGCGGGTCTGTTTTCCTTTTGGGATTTCGGGGAGGTAGACTGGATAGGTATTTGGCGACTGTCTCTCGATACCTGCGACGCCGGGGAATAATTGTTTACTCTATTTGGGAGGAAACTCGGGGGAAACATGAGGTCTCGGTCTGGAGTGGGGCTGGACAGGTATTGTGACCTTCGAATTATCCCGGGACCACTATTCCAAGTATTAGAGCCGAGGAGAGAGCGAGCGTGAAAGATAGAACTGAACGAATTTGTTTTTCGGTCGTTTTATTGCTATATTTTATGCATTCGTGACAGAAATGAGTAGGTGAAACACAATATACTGAAAGTCGTTTTTTAAATAGGCCTTTATAGTCAATTTAAAAATTAATTTTATAGATCTGTATCAATTATACATACCCTGAAAGTTTCATCAAAGTTCACAAAATAGTTTTCCTTAGGATTATTCTATATAATTTTTAGGCTTCCTTTTGGCAGAGCGGAATTGCTGAAAATTTTATCAATATTCTCCCGATAGATAGAGTGTTTAGGCTCTTTTGTGAATTTGTGTCCCACTTTCTTATACTCCTTGAAATCGATCCTGAAGAACCGTCAATGACAGACAGCTTGTCTCGTTTCGGAGTGCGCCAGTTTCGAAAGGGATCGGCTTCCTGGAAAATCTTGAACGATCCCTATCGCGCCCGTCAACGTTCCCGGGGCCAAGTTCGTGCTTGTGCATTCTCGCCGATCCCCCTGTTACCGATATCTCACGTTACCGATCGTTATCAATCGCCCGAGATACGTCGTCGGAAGCCGCACGCAAGCTGTGCGTCGTCGATCGGCAATTAAATCGCAACGGTTAGGTACGCGTCGATCGTGCGAACACACGAGACGCAAGACGGAACGTGACACCGTTTTTTCCAGCAGGAACGGGATCGCCATACTATTCGATAACGTCGCGAGGATGTGTTTGATAACCGGCGTTGCGTTACCGACTCCCAGATTTTTTCACGCTGACTCAGGAATCTTTACCGGCTTCGCCTTTTCGACAAACAAGAGGGTTACAGTTGTGACGAACAACGTTAGCTTTCTTTTTCGAACACGATCCCGTTTCACGGAGCTGTTGAAGTTTCTAATATTTTCGTTGATAAATTGTGCGCTTGCCTGGTCGATCGGGAGAAATTGTTTCGCGTCGGTCGCGGAAGAGAGTCGTTCGTCTTCGCGCTGAAACGGAGGGAACGTTTCCAGCGATGTGTTTACCCTTGATCTGAATTAGCCACGCACTCTCCTCTTCAGCTGTTTCCCTCGAGAAGCTGACGTAGTCTGGTTAGCGGACCGCTTCTATTCCTTCGTTTCCATTGTGCGATCAGTCCCCGCCTAATAGGCGTACTATTTTCCTCCCTTAACCCTTCCGAATCGCTTTAGCACCGATTTTCAATCCTTTCGTATTCTTCTCGGACATTCGAAGCGTTTATAAAATTCTACCGGTAACAAAATAATCGCAAAACAATCTGCAGTCTAGACAAATTGTGCAATTCCTAAGTTAATTTGGGGCGTAATGTCCCAGGAATGCATTTTATTTTCGCGACACGAATCCGAAACAGTGTGTCTATTAAGCGCACAGTCAGGTGAGGGGGATCTATAGATTCTGCAACGCGCGGGAAACGATCAACGATCACTTGTGAACCGCGTCAGAGGAGACAGAGTCACGCGAAATACCTCGTTCATTCTCGGCCAGCCATTGTTGCACCCCGGCAATATTCAGAGCAGCCGCTCCAAAAATAAAGTATCGATGTAACGTGGCAATTGTCAAGGTCGGCCACCTTGATTCCACCCGGATCACGAAGATTTGATTGGATCAGTGTCTCTCAACCAGCCCCGGGGAAAAAAATCCATCTGACACAAATTCATCAGATCTGACACAAATCTCAGTTTCTTTGTTTGCACTCCGCTCGTGACTGGACTTTTAAGCCGCGTGTATACTTATTGTTCTTGGTGATTTGAATCGTAATATCGAAATGCAATTACCTTCCGGTTTTTCCAAGTTGACCCCAGACACGTGGACAACCGAGATCCAACAAATGCTTCAATTAACGTCAACGTTCAATCTTCAGAGTAAATCTCACTCCTATTTCTAACGCTATATTATTAACGGTGGTAAAGTAACAGTAGCGTCTTATCGTAAATTATTAACAACGGCGAAGTAAACGTACCAGGAACACGGGATTGCTGTTTCTCGTAATATATTATTAACAATGGCCCTGACGAGCTTAATCGGCGAAGGAGTTCCAAGCGAAAGGCTCATTTATTTTCCCAATTGATGCAACGAAGGGTTGAAACGGACACAAAGGTTAACAGCAGTGCTTTTGCCGCAATTAATCCCATTTATCCCGTTCATCTCATTTATCAGGAGCTTTAGCCTAGCGAGCGAATCTCGAAAGCGTTCGAGGAGGAATAAATTAGCTGGAAAGCCATTCGGGATACAAATTAAAATAATCCATAACGAGATGCACGCGTTCGGAGGTCACCTATCGCTCGTCGACACGCTGAACTCCGGTAATATCGGTCTTTACACAGCATCCGTTGTAGTGCGAGCCATCGTTGACCCAGAAACTGGATTCTGGATGGCGACGGTCGCATGACACGCGTTCATTAAAAATGTTTTGCATTTACCCCCGCGGGAGAGGGATCGTCAACCTCTGAGCTCGCGTTATGCGCGCATGATAAATGTCTAAAAAACTCCAATAACCCTTCATGCTGTTTTATCTATTACCTCTTTCTCCCAACTTTTGTTTTTACTAGCCCTTTTCCTTAACTTTGACCTTTCCTACTAGCTCTTCTATATTCCTCCATTTTGTTCTCATTACTCTTGATATCCAAATTGCTTGTTACCTTCCCCACTCTGTTCCTCATTCAGCACATTACTCTCAGCAACCCTCGTAATGCCTCGATTTCCACCCTCTCAGTTTCATTCTACCTTTTCTCCTCCCTTGGCTCACATAAGTATCACTCGAGGACCCTAAGCTCCCTCGTTATGAGCAAAGGATAAATAGCAAAGGGCACCTATCGTGCTGATTTCTTCTATTATTTATTCTGCCTGCTCTCACCTCACATCACCCTCACCAATCTTTATAATAGCTTGATCTCAATTTTTCTGAAATTTTTCTTTTTTTCATTCGCATGAGAACCACTCCGTCCCCGATCTCCCTCGTTATAAGCAAACGTCAAATTCCAAAACTAACCTGTCCTACTGATCCTTTCTATTCCACCTACAATCTCCGGCACCTCTTACCAACATCACCATCTTGATTCCCACCCTTCCAACCCCCAAAAGACCTACAACGACAGAGAACGACTCCTATTTTTTCTCTCTCTCCCTCTCTCTCTCGCGTTTCGCATGAGAACCACTCGTGGTCCCTCTAGCCGGTCGAAGGCTGAAGTTCGTCGACGAGAAACCCAACGGTTCAGGGCGGGGTGCAAAGGGGCAGCTGCATCCCTGCTACAAAAGCCGAGGCACACCGAGGGGTCGATAATCATGCAACCCCACCCTACCGCTGGTTGTATTTCGCCGTACAGTGTCTGCGATCCGTGCACGTGCTGGACTTGTGCATCAACCGCCCCGCATCCCCTCTCGCCGATATATAAACCAACCGTGTATACTGCATCACCTCTTCCCGCTTCGCCCTCTCGCCCTCTGTCCACCCCCGGCGAGCCACCCTCGCGCGCGCGTTGTCTGTCGACGAACGTCACGCTTAGGTGGCGTGGAAAACCAGTGGAAACGTGTAATACCCGACGCTGTAACGAGCTTGTTAATTTCACCGGGACGAAATTAATATCCCGTGATTAACCCCTTAATCAAAACGGCTCGAGACGCGTCTAAAGACGTCCAGTGGACGTTCGATTGGACGTTCCGTTCGCGGTTCTTCGGACGTTGTTGTTGCGACTCACCCCTTTTCTTAGAAATTCGTTTGCTCGGGATGATTTCAGGGTGGGGGTAGTTTTTCCATCCCCTAACGCACGCGATGCAGCGTACACTGTAACGGTCACATCGCGACGTATGAATAATTAATGCACGAAATGAGAGAACTGTTCCACCCTTTGTCGAAATCTTTTGTCATATTGTGGTTAAAAATAAAATTAGGTTGGAAATTATTGACGTATAAAATAAGTAAAAAAAAATGGGAGGGAGGAATGTGAGGGATGCAAATGAAGGACTGAGGTGAAAGAGCGCAAGGGCGAGGTGTACACTCTAGATTATACACTGCAGGGCGAAGTTTGAAGCACGCTATGGTTACAGAGGACGTAAAGTGTTGCTTCAGTTGATGAGTGTATTCATTGCAAATATTATTCGATAGTATGGGGCACAATTTTGAAGTATTAATTACCGTACTCGAACCTGACATTACATTTCACTTTCTTTACGTACGTGACGAGTTTTTGCTACAAAATGAGATTGTATGCACTTACAATAAAAACGGGTATATCAATTTTAAAAAGTGACTATATCCAAAGCAGTTAAAAACATTTACAAAAATTTAAAAACGTTTACATCGTATGTTGCATCGTCTCGATTTTTGTTACTTTACCGCTATGAATGACGAAACATTTTTCATCGAAAAATATATTATAAATAGCAGAATAAATTCGAACACGCTGCAAGAGGCCGTCGCGACGCCACGCGACCCGTGAGCCTCCACGTGATTGCGCCCATTTGTTACTCTATGTTGCTCGCGTTGCATGTATCGTCTTGTTTACCAAACGGCAAGACGTCTAATAAGGCTTCGTTCCCGCAGAGATTCCGAAAGTTTCACGCGCACGTGTAATACATATATGTATATAGATGCACGTGTACATATGTGTTCCTCCGGTTAACAGAAATAGTGTTGAAGAAAAGAGGCGAGATTGAAATTTTCCTGGGAATATTTGTCATCGCGGCTCCATGTACAATCAGCCCGTTCTTCTTTCGCTTATGTCACAGTCTAAATAGAAACAGTTTCGCGCAATATATTGCACCCTTTGTCGGGGTGTCACGCGAGAGACGTGGCGCCCTCAGACGAGCGAAACTGGAGCGTGTAGCTCCGGGCGAGGGATAGAAACCCTTTCGCTTTGTCGGGATACGGTCTGCCTTCGTTGCGATACACAATACACAAGTCTAAACAATCCTATCTATTACGCCACTCTGTAATTAGCGGACCGAATGATCATCCTTACTAATTATCTCCTTGGTTGTACCCGTTATTCTATATGTCCGATATTCCGTCGATCAATTCTCCGTTGCCATTGCAATTGCCCATCGTTTCTAATTTCTAATAAATTTCTAACTAATTTCATCTCGAAAATATTTTCTGGAGATCGAAACGATTAAGCCCCTGTCAATTCAATCTCAGAACCCCTACTACTAGGTCCTTAATTTAAATTTTATGTTTCACACTGCTAGTCTATACTGTCTCCTTTTCTAGATAGAAACCAGATAATTTATTGCAATAATATTCTTCGTAGTTCGCTTTTGAAAATAATTTGCATCCAGTTATCGATTTTTCATCTCCCAGCTCGCAATCTTCCACCCTCCCTCGAGCGATCACCCCTAGTTTCGTCTCCGAAATACTTTATGAGGACACAGATCCGTCCTTGGTTGGATTAAGTCCTCTCGAACCGTGATACTCTATCATTAATGGACCAGAAAATAATCTTCTCTAATTATCTGCTTAGTTATTCCTTTCGCTAAGCACCAGTAAATTCTGTCAATCGATTTTTCATCCTTGTTCCGTGATTCTGTCTCAACAATATTTTACGAGGATTCGGGCTCTTCTTTGACGAAATCAAATCCTCTTCGAACATGCTGCGCTAGCCCAACGGCAAGCTGAATTTTGTTTTGTCGCACTTGTTATTACCGAGCCGGAAAATAATCTTTTCTAATAATCTGCTACTTTACCCTCGGCAAACGCTCTCTGCTCTCTCAGTAGCGTGCGCGTTCCCGAGAGACTTACCTCTAATTTCGTCTCGGAAATACTTTATGAAGATTCAGACTGCTCTTTGAGAGGATTAGGTTCTCTTTGAAGACTACACCGCCCCCTGAGCGATATACCGCCGACGTCGAACGATATTTTGTTTGTCAGTTTGTCATTAGTCGGCCAGAAATTAATCTTCCTCATTAATAATAATATTGCAGTCTTCCTTAAGACAAATTTTGTGCTCTCATTCGCAAGTCTCTCCCAACAGTCAATCCTCTCGGCTCGCCGTCCGCGCCGCGAACAACCCCCGTAATCCCCGAAAAGCGAACTTCGAAGCAAAGATGAAGCCCCGATTTGCGCAAAGGCACCTCGCACATCGGCAGAGTCGCGCCCGGTCCAAAGACAATTTTTCGCATTATCATTCTCTGGTGTTCGTCTGCACCGGGGATCCGGGTGAATTGATTCATCCTCGCCGGTCCAACGATCCGGTATCTTGCCCGAGCGATCGAGCGTGTAATCGCGATTCGAAAACACCCAAGCGAGCGTTTGAACGCATCCCACGCTCCCGGGAGGCTATCACCGAGCTGCTTTTGACCGACCACTATAATTAATTTGAACTCTGTTCCCGTAGAGCTGCGAGAGAGGAACGGGACCCGGGACGCCGCGTGTGCTCTACGTGTGAACTGTGTGTGCTGTGCACGAGGCTACTTCCGAGCCCCTGGAGTTCGTCGTTTAATCCATAAACCTGTATGTACGTGTACCATCCAGGGCGCCTCTGGTCCCACGGCGTCGTCGTCTACAGTTAACCACTTTGTCTGAATCCCCTGGCGCGAGTTCCGAGTGTAATGAGTCGGAGGCGAACGAAACGGCGACGATCGACGTTGTTTTGTTTCCTCCCATCCGACCATTGTTCTGTCTTCGAACTTGTTCGAGCGGACTCCCTCGCTTGTCCCGGCGATGGGTCGATCTCTATTACGTTCCGGAATCTTCTCGAACCATAGACGGACCCCGCGGTCTTATTCGTTTCGTAGTTGAGGTCACTGGAAGCTCTTTGTTCTGATTGTCTTGGGGAAAATTGATGTTCCTTCGATGTCCAGATTTCTTTCCAAGCAGGACTTCAGTGTTTGTAACGATTTCTTAAATGACAAGAAAATTCAACATGTCCTCAGAAATTGAATATTATCTTTGTTACGCAGCCAATGAAGGACTATGGTGGAATCGGTCCAATATGTGGTGCTATGTATGTCTATGTGTAATCCCCTTTTTGCTGTGGCAACCAACGAGGTCAAAAGTAAGGCACCGCAAAGTTCAAGCCGAGGAATACACTGCGTTTTCAATGGTGCTACTTTAGATTTTGCTACGAGAAGCTCTACGTGTATGTGGCCGTGTGCGTCTACTGAACGGACATATGGACAAGCTCCGTAGGCTTTCTCGCTCGCATCGCAGAATCCATGTAGTTCCGTCTTGATCGGAGAATTGAGAATGGTTCTCCGATGGAAAATGATATTGTTTAATAATGGCAACTGTTTGTAGAATTGGATCCACTCGGTGTGAATGTCCATGGGCAAGGACTCGTCCTTAATCTGTTTTAATGGTCCAATCTTGACTATAGCGTCTGCATAAACGTCCGGAAAATAATTCTTCCGAAAGACAAGTGTTTGTTTCTCCAACTTTCGAGACAACCCGACGCAACGCTTATGGGGGTGGAGCAGGAGAGTTTGAGGAAGAATTCTTTTCGGACACTTCAGCGTCTGGAAACGAGCCTTGGCTCGACATCGTTAGCCCGAGAGATCAATGTTTCCTAGCTAAAACAGAGCGGCGTCGCGACGATTCCGTCTTGGCTTTCGACGAAAGGTCTCTCTCCGGTGTCGCAGGATCCTCGAGATGTTTCTTACAGACAGAGGCCCGGGGCGGTGGCTGGTGCGCGATTAACAGCGTCTCGGCGCTTTTCGGAATAAGGGAGACGAAACGAAAAGAAAAGAAACCCGGCCCCCGTGTACACGCGAGAAGGATGAGGTGACCTAACGAGAAAGCTCCTCTCTCGGAGAGCGCGAAGAACGTAGGCGTCGCGGCGCGGCGCGGCGCGCACGTTTCGCCAGACCTTTCGCTCTCGGATCGCAGATGGCATTGTGTACACGCCGAGAGGATATGTATTATGCATACGCGTCTGTGCCCGTAGACGTATGACGGCCGCGTGTCTACCATCCTACCGCCGTATTACCGGCGTACACAGACATTTCGCCGGGCCTGGCACGCTGCCAGCCCCAGAGATCCCGGGCCTCTCTTTGTTTATCAACAGAGAATTATGCTAACGGGGCCGATCGCATGTTGCCGGTTCGCCATTTGCGTAACGCGCTTCACTGACGTCATCCCCCCTCCACATGCAGGAAAATTATTTCGAGGGTAGCCTGGACCACTTGTTCCGAGTTCTGTGGCCACGGGTTATGTATCGTTGGATCCGGAGTTTTTGACCCTTCCGGTGCAGAGCATTCAATTATGGTTGCAGATTCGTTCAACCCTTGTACCGGTGCCTTACACATAGTTGCACCAGAGGTGCTCATATGATCGACCTAGTGTAGTTCTTGAATGAACCCTAGTAGTACTTGAATCAATCCTATTATCCTTTCAATCAGCTCTAGTAGTACTTGAATAAACCCTACTAGCTTTTGAATCAGTTGTTTTGGAATCTATCTAGTAGCCATTTAGTCAACCTTAGTGGTCCTTGAAGCAATCCTAGTAGTCTTGGAATCAGCTCTAGTATTTTTGGAATCAATTTAGTAGCGCGTGAGTCAACCTTAGTAATCCTTGAATCCTAGTAGCCTCGGAATCAGCTCTAGTCGTTTTTAAATTGACCTAGTAGAGCTTGAATCAACCTTAGTAGTCCTTGAATCAATCCTAGTAGCCTTTGAATCAGCTCTAGTTGTTTCGGAATCGACCTAGTAGCCCTTGAATCAATAATAGTAGCCTTTGAATCAGCTCTAGCAGTTTTTAAATTGACCTAGTAGCCCTTGAGTCAACCTTAGTAGTCATTGAATCAGTCCCAGTATTTTTTAAATCGACCCTAGGTCCTCATTTCCACAAATACAAGGCAGATCGACGTTCCCGGGGCGACAATTCGCAGAAACAGTTTGAAATGTCGCGTGAAAAATGCAGAGACGGAAAAATTGTTTAAAAATCGATCCCCAGGACCGTTTAGAGAAAACCCTAAATAACGGAGCACAGGGGGTGCGGTTCGTGTGTCTGGCGTCTCGCGAGAGAAGCTCAATGGAGCGGGCCGCGCGATTCGCATATTTGGCGACTGGTGAACAAAGGGAGCTGCAGGGTCGGGTTTCCGCGGAGTTTCTCGCAACAATTTTCCCGGGTGAACCCGACCAGCGACCCAGATACAACTCTCTTTATCTCTCTCTCTCTCTTTCTCTCTCTTCCTCCGATTCGCGCAGAAAATTCGCGATCGCGCGCGCGAGTGCCACGCGACGCCACTTGCGCTTTTTTCTCCTCTCGGCCCGAGCCGAGACTGAAAGACCGCCCAGTGGACAAAGGCAACGGCGAGTCGCGCACTTCCACAGAGTTTCCCGAAATAATCTGCCCGTGACTAAATAAACCAACGCCGGATACGTCGTATTCGCGAGAGGAAATAAAAATAAAAACCGGCCGGGAACGCGTTACACGCTCCAGACCCGTGTTCGAGCACGATGCGGCCGTGGATAGGAACGTTTCCAAACCGCCACCTGCAAATTTAATTTAAAAAATCGGTCCTCGGACAATTTTACATCGCAATATTTTCACAAGATCATTCGTTTCCTCTTCGTGGCTTTTATCCGCGATATATTTTGTATAACACATTATTACGTACACGTACGTGTTTCCGGCAAAATTTTTGAATGTTTAAGGCCTCAAATTAAAGATGGAAGACTGCACTTTAATTCGATAAAATCTAATAATGTAAATTAATTTTTAAACAATTTTTTTATCGCGTTATACGGGAGCGTATTATTCCATAAACGATCAAGCTAGCAATGAAAGGTAATATTGAGTTTACTGATCTCATTTCGGAGATTTTGACGAATTTTAATAACGCGGGGTGGTTAGTCCGTCGGCCAGAATTGGTCATTCCGTAATAGATCGCGGACCGGGCTGGTCTATCGATCCCCGCGTAAATCGGCAACCTTGATTCCCAATATCTTTGCAAGCGGAACACTTGACACCAATCTCTTTTTCTCTCTCTCTCCCTCCTTGTCTCTTTCCCTCCCTCGTTTCTCTCCCGCTTCTCCCGTTTCATCCCCTCGCGTCCATTCGACTCGGTTCACCCTCTTCTTCCCTTCGTTCCACTTCCTCTACCGACTGGGTTGCTACCTCGTTCCATTTCGCGCGATTTCTGATCGTTCTCCGGTAAACCTAGAGCATCTCTATCTGCGCTATTTATCATTCACAGTGACTGGTATACCGTTCCTAAAATTTTACACCCTACGAACGGGGGTGAATGCACTCTCGTAAATCGGACGAGCCGAAGTGGTAGTCCGTGTACAGTCGCGCCCCCTCCCCTTCACCACTCCGAATCGTAACCATTCGTACACGTTTGTATCTTCTCCAAAAAACTATGAAATATACTGATACCCCCTATTGAAATATTGCGCGCCGATAATCCTGACTTGTTCGAGCGATGAACGCACTGCCGTGTATGCCGAACGTAATTTCTGCCATTGGGATCCACGATTTTTTGGAAATATGGTTTCCATTCATTTTAAGGGACTTATTAAATTCTAGACTTGTTGATCTTAAAGAATCCATAGCCTGCCTCTGTGATAACATTTTTTTTTCTTGTTACCTTTATAAAATCCCTTCCTCAGTGTCCCTTATAATTGAAAAATAGTAAAATATCCCCCATAGGAAACTTTTCCTTCTTTTTCGGCCAGAATGATCGACTACGCAACAAAAGAAAAGGAGGAAGAAGATTCCAAGTTTCTCAGCGATATATTCGCGGGTCCAGGGAGTGTCCGTAACTCTGGCGACATCTGCCACGACGCGACGGTATCGGTATCTGTCGATCGGTTATATTTTTAAGTTTATCGTCGAACGATGGGCGACCGGAACGAGAGAAAAGCCGTCGCGGCGCGGCGCGGCACGCCGGTTGGCGTAATTCAGATATTAATACACGAGCGTCTGCCTGTGCCTGGTTCTCCTCGGGAATTCGTGACGTATCCCGGGGAACAAATGTCAATTGACACGCGGGGTCCCTCGGTGGAACGATCTTTCCCACAACTGTCCGCCGAGCGAGGCGTCGCCACGCGAACAACTTCTAAGGCCTTCTGTTTGTCGGAAAAGATTCGTCATCCGCGAACGCCGTTCTTTCAAACCGCTGGAATCTCCAGCGAAAGACAGACCTTCCTTCGTTCTTTACAATTTAACTCGAACGAAGAGTTACTGGTACTGCGGTCCTCTTTGTTTTCGGCGTCCAGAGACTTTTGGACATCTCGATGCTCTTTGGTAGTCGAGGAATCTTTCCAATTAAATGGTTTAGAGTTTTGCAATCTTTGCTACCGACGAACTTATCGTTGGCTTTTGAAAAAGTAATTTAATTCTGACTTTTGACATAATGTTTTTAGTTATCGGATTCGGCTTTGACACTCTTTCCGGATTTTTGGAATTTTTCTAGTTCAATGAATCTGACCGGTTGTTCTTTAGAATTGGATGTAAGTTGCTGACAAAGAATTGTTAAGAATTCCCGGATGTCTATTCACGAAGAATAACGGTCTCTTTTGTTTTCGAATGTTAGACCCGAGAATTTTGTCTTTTTATTTTAGAATCAGCTACTCTGTTTTATATTTAAGTTGTGGAATTTTCCGCTCACAATGAGGTCCAGCTCCCCCTTTTATTCGATACAAGACTTGGTCGTCTAATTTCGTAGACAAGTGTCTCCTGTATTTTTAGAGTTTAGAGGCTCGGGTTTCTTCATGTTTATCAGTCAGTCAATCACCTTGTCGTTCCTAACAATTGCTGCGACCTTGCCAGTTTAAACTTAGCTGTGTACTACTTAAAAAATCAAAAGCATGTCAGTTTTCATATTTCTATAGTGTTTAAATACTCTTTGAATCCGCTGTATGACGTTTGCAATCTTGTCATCTACTTGAACGTACTCAAAATGAATTTAACACGCTTTGCTACTTAACATTCAGACACTTCAGGACCTTTTTCTGTTAAATTAAGTTCCTCACTAATTTTTATAGACTTAAAAAAAAATACAGATCCCGTTTGTTTAAAATTTTCCAAACTTCTCTAATTTGCTTCTCTGACGCTTCAGCTGAAGGAGCTCCCTATCCCCCAAGCTCCGGAACATCCAAACTCCAGTTTTATAGACGCGGATAGAGCGAAGGAGATTGAAATTGCATTTCAAATAGAGTGATCGTGAACTATACCAACTGCAGCCGCTCTCAATCAAGTGTCATATTCGAAAACGGAGCGTGCAGATTGAAATTACACATAAATCATCCCCACTTCCTCGAGAGCCGGCGAGGATGGTGGGAGCAGAGGCACCCAGCGTCCTTGAACGGTCTGATCTCGCGCGCTATAACCGAGGCTGATAGGTAGACCGACGCTAAACGGATTAGAGGCGATGCTATTTTCAGTTCGATTAGACGTGCGATTCCTGAAAACGAGCGTCGCACGAGCGCCCGTAAGGTCGCCGGGAAACTCTGCGAAACGAGGTGTCCATTGACTCGTTGACTTCTCGATTAATCGTTCTGCTCTTCGTCAGCCTCTCGTAACCGTGGAAAAGAGCGGCACGCTTTGAAGTTACCCGCAGGCCGAAACCCCGGTGTTTCTGCGACGATCGATGGCGTTTTCAACGAGCAAACGAACGTGGGAAACGCCTGGAACGCAAATAGTTTTCACGGAAGGCGTGAACCGCGAGGCAGGGAGGGGGACGCGGGAAAACTGGCAGCGCGTTGCCAGGATTCTTGAACGCTGTCAGTGCTGACTGCTGACTATGCGAATTTTGCGCACCGGCCACCGAAATCCGCCGCTGAACGGCTGGCGAAATGCTTGATTAAATTAATTTCGGTTCAGGGAAACGCCGTTCATTATGAAACGACATTCGGATCTGTCCGATTGCGAGGTTAGCATTACACAAGTATTTAAAGATTTAAAGGAGACGCAATGGGACGTATATTGGATGAACTCCTTAAGTCATTTTGCTGAAAAAAGGGATATATAAGTACTCATTCGTGTACGTCATTCGCTTTGGCCTTAAGATTCATTTATGGATTACATAAAAAGACTTCTGTTTTCACTGTTTCGATGGAAACAATATTAAGAGGAGGTTTCGCTACAGTTTAATGTTACTACATTTAATACTACAAATTCCTGATATTTTAAAAAAATTTTTGCGGGCAAGGCCTTGTGATGCTAGCAAAAATCAAATCGAGTAAACATTCAGCAAACAGCACGTGTTTCAGGAAACGTTTTATATATATAATAAGTTTATCCTTTCGTTCTTTAATTTATCTTGAGGAAATAATAACCAAACTGAGTTTCACTGTTCACACAAGATTAAAGTTTCATTCGCTATTTACAATAATTATTTACATTATTTACATTGGTTACACTCTTACCTGTAAACACAAGAAACGACATTAAAAGCTATTATTCCACAAAGATTTATGTAAGAGTGTGACACTTTATTCAGACAATCCTAATGAATTAGATTTTGCAATGCGCGTCCCTTTTCTCTCTTTTGTCTTTACGCTTATCAACTGTCAGTTCGCCATCTTGTTCTACAGACGTGCGCAATACGTATCTAATTCAAAATTAGTTTTAAAAGGAGTACGATAAATTTACATAACCTATATCGTATTTCTTATACATATATATTTAGTAAAAATTGCGGGTAATACGGCAAACTAAATTTTTGTTGAACTTTGAACATTTCAGCGTTGTCGCGAGCACTGTGGCGTCGGTTAATTAACAAAGTCGAGGCGTTAGCGTCTCTCAGGACTTGTTTATCGAGGAGTTTGTCGGTGTCTTGCGTAAGCCGACAGAACAGGACGATCCCGCGGATGCATTCTTCTCGGACGCGGCAGAGGAGGGGCGTGTACACGCTCTCGTACGCAACACCCAAGCGCTAACAATTATTTTATTATTGGCCCAATTACGCCGTTATTGTTTTCACACAGGCGCGCGCTCGCCGCGCGGATCGTTTAAAGCGGTTTGAGGCGGCTTCCAGGCGAGATCTCGTCAGGGTGATTCAACCGTCTGGATTTTTGCGACGCGGAGGTTCGGCCGTTGATCGTCGGAGGCCGTTGCGACCGGCTAGGCTCGCCGTTCGCAGCCGCCGCGAGCGGAATTTTTCCGCTCGGCAACTTCCCCCATAAATCGAGCGGGCCGCGCGCTCACTACGTGCCCCGGGAAAAAGCTGTGTAGACGCGGTTACACCGAATTCCGCATTAAAATTTCATGCCGGCCGGAATTTCCCTTTGTTTCGCGTAAACATGGAATTATACTTGCATCGGACACGCTTTTACAGAATGCTACGCGAATCTTGCAACCTTTTAAACATATCGAGAAAGAAAATTAATTTCCATTTCACCCCGTCTTGTTGCAATTCGGGCAGAACATTTTTATTTTGCGTAGAGATCAGCGGAGAATTTCTGAAGGTAGAAAAATCAGAAAATTGGAAAATATTGATACAGCGAATATCGTCGGAGAGGGAACAAATTCGACGCAAAAAATGATGCTGCAGGGAACATAATCCCGGGCTCATTTTCACGGTTCGGCCGTAAGTGTTTTGGTAGCAAGCTCGACGATAATTCTCCAAGGAAACAAATTGCCGGCGAGAAGTCGCGGATCCGAAACGAGACGAGACGAGACTAGACCGTGGAAAAAGCTCTTCTCTGTGGTCTCCCGGAGCTTCTCATCTCCATAAAGCTTCCGGGTTGCATCGCTCTTGCGCCCGCCCCCCTGTCTCTCTTTCTCTCTCGGTGTTATCGAGATATTCCCGCATTACACGTAAAGTAAACTCGGGAATCCGACGGGGATACCTCTAAGTTTCGTGTACCGACGATATTGCTTCTGTATCCGAAAGCAATTTCGACTCTAGCCCCCGGGAGAGCTTCCAGTTCCTCTTCCGGTACGTCAGCCTCGAAACAGAGCGCCCGGCACACACGGTGGCTCTGTCTCTCGTTTCCCGAAAGGCTAATATCACCTGGCAAATTTTCGAGTTACTGATTTTCAACGAGTCTGTCGCTCTCTGTGACGCCGACGACCCCTGGACATCCCCCAGATATACATCAAGGTCAAAACTCGATCTCTTAGAAAACTAAGGTTGAGTTTTTTCGGTATTAAATTGATATTTATTTATACCGTATTTTCATTCCATTCTTTCTCGGCACAATCGTTAACACAACTCCGTTACATTTATCAGAAAATATTCATACCACCCCTACATAGAGTATCGTATTACGGAGAGATATCATTTTACTCCTGCTCCGAGAGAAAATTCGCGTTCCTTTAAACAATCTGAAGCTCTCGCAACCTGTATTGACAAGACGAGCATTCTTCACGTACTTCGACGGTTTCCTTTTGCAAAATTGTTATCGCTGGAGTGAAAAATTGCTGCGTCTTCTCTTTCGATCTGGGTGCGTCAGGTGAGGAATGCTGAGCAGCGCGCGAGGTCGAAGGTGAGCGGGAAGAAAAACAACGAAAACAGAAAGCAGGGCGTATTTAATTATCAACTGGGAATTTAATATTCCCTTCGAACGGGCGAAGAAGTCACGGAAATTCATCTTCGTGAGTGCAGTGTTCAAGATACAAGAGCGAGTGAGAGAGAGAGAGAGAGAGAGAGAGAGAGAGAGAGAGAACGAAAAAAAGAGCTGCCGCGACCCATTTCCCGTGTTTTAAATATCCGCGCGCAGTCACAGGGCCGAGCTACACCGTTTCGCACTGCGGTTTCAATATTCATCAGAACCCGCCCCAAGTTTCGTACACTTAGCCGACCGTGTACAGGGTGGTTCAGTTCGCATGATTTTTTCCGCCGGGCGTGTCTTACTAACGAAACTCGTACAAGTACAAAAACAGTATTCTCAATCGTGCAGAGGCTAACTGTTTAAATGAAAGTGAAATAAAAATTTCAGGTGGAACGTGGGACACACTTTTGCATACGGACATAGTTGATACAGCCCTTGTTGAGCCGAGTCATTTTTGCACGAGCTTCTTTTGCAGATTTTTTTAGTAAACCTATGCAATTTCAAATATGCAGTTCGAAATTAAATCTGTCCATTTATAAAATACAAGAAAGTTATCAAAAGTTAGCATTACAATTATTCTCCTTTTACTGTGACAAGCACTTTGCTTAGTAGATTCGATTCTCCCTTGCCCCAATTTTTGGCTAGAAATATGAAATTTCGGAGAAAATTTCCAGTTACAATTTCCCGGATTCTAGGGCCACCTTGTACATCCAGAATCACTTACCCATCATCCCACGGGAGATCCTCCTCCACCCGTGACACCTGAAACTCGGGCACGTGTCTGGCCCAATTTGATTGGTTTCTCGCAGCTGCTTCTCTTGATTCCGATTGTTATGATCACAGCCTCTGTCTCGACGTAAGAGTGGTTTCGAATCGATTGCCCGTGCTCTCGAGCTAGAGCCCTGTATCGAATCGTTTCCATGAAAAGATTATGAGCACGGCCGGAGGATCCGATAAATTGCTCCATTTATTGGCTCCATTATACACATTTCCTCTTCTTGCGATCCTCGAAGGCTAATTGTACGATTCACAAATGCGTTTACCCCGATTCAGAGGACACGTAAAAGCAAAAGCGTATCGCATTTCAAATTACAGTCTATTCTATTCGCAATCGCTGTACACTTCGAATTACAGTCCATTCTACGCGGAAACAATTTTATCATTTATTTCGGAGATCGGGAAATATTATTTTTGATGATGCAGTCTTCGAGCAACCTTGGGAGCAGAGGCTTTCAACGATTTCGGTGAATCCACGATCGCCCCGGGCGTTCGGCACTTTAGGTACAGTGTTTGGCGATATTCACTGGAATTCTAAGGCCTACGAGGATCCACGGGGATCTATAGAAATCTTTTCTCGGTTGGACTCGTCGCAAGGTGAATCGCATTTTATCAACGCTAAAGTAAAGTATATTGATGTAGGAGGAAGCGAGACTGCATTGACGACAATTCAGAATTTCTCTGAGCACGTTTGTTAATAATATATTAGGTCTACCGGAAAGTCCGTTTTTAAATTGAAAGAAAACAACACAATTTTCGTACATTTAATAATATCTATTGTAGAATATACTTTCCGTCGTTTTAGGAGTACGTACAAACATTGACGACAATTCAGAATTTCTCTGAGCACGTTTGTTAATAATATATTAGGTCTACCGGAAAGTCCGTTTTTAAATTGAAAGAAGACAACACAATTTTCGTACATTTAATATCTATTGTAGAATATACTTTCCATCGTTTTAGGAGAGTACATGTGTGTAAATGCAATGATAAAGAGAGATAGTCGAACGAAGTCAACTTTTAGTGTCACTCGGTGTGACACTATCGGACAGAACTTTCCGGCAGACCTAATAAAATTTTTATACAGATGAACGACTGCGAATTTTATGCATACGTAACAGAAACAAATGTCTACACGGTTCCCGCGTATCGCAATTGATGGAAACCATTTTTCTCTCGCATAGACATCCGCGCACACAGTATACTAGTCGGACGCCACGAACGTTCGTCGTTTATGTTACCGGACCGACCATCGGGGCAGTTAAACTGTCAAATTAAATCGATAAGAGTGGTCGGTGTTACGCGGCGATTCAAAAGAAAGCCCAGTTTCCATTGAGCAATCATACGGGGCAAGCGTATAAGCAGCTTTCGCCGTAAAAAGGACGATGAATCTCTCTCCTCTCCTCTCCTCTCCCTCTTCTTCCCGAGGCGCTGGTGCGCCATTGTCTCGGATTTCCCGGTGTTTATCGCCTCGGGCTGCTTTTTTTAGGCCGGAAAATTGTAAATAGAGTTTGCACCGGCGATCGATCCGCGGCCATTATCGTTATTGCTGTTATCGCGATCGCGACGGCTCCCATTATATTATATTTACGGTCACGCGGCGAAGAAGTTTCTAATATCGCGGAGTGCTCCCCCGTTTGGGATAATATTTTCCCACTCGATATCTGCTAACCGAGAGACTGCACTAATATCACGCTGTGTTGCATAAGTTCTGGCCCCGATGGTGCACTCTGCTCTCAAATTCGATTTTTCAAAACAGAGACCCCGATACGTGTCTCGGAAATTTTTCAGATTTCTTGAACAGTGAAACAAAAATAGTTCAAAAATATGGTTGAAGACAGGTAAGACTATGGATGAGGCACACACACACACACTGACGTAGTCTTCTCCCTCCAGAATTCAAGATAAAAATGATTCCAAGCAAACTGCCCTCTTCGGGAACTAAGCACACCGATTTCAAAGCCAAAAGCATTCCTCCCTAAATACCTGTAGGGTTATGAATGAGACACTGTATTAGAGTTATTGTTTAGAGTGATTGTGGACCCGCCAACGTGTTTGGGCCCTACGTGAAAGAGGGCCTTATTATAAAAGGGACGAATGCGAGGGATGTTGAGTCCATCCAACACAAATAACACCCCACCCCCTCACGTCAAATACAGGTTAAAGGGAATCTTCTCCCCAGGTACTGTACAACCCCGTACTCAAGTGAAAACCAAACAAAAAAAAAAGAAAGATGTTGAGTCAGTCAGTAGAGTGTCAGTCGGTAAGAGAGTCAGTCGGCTGATCGGCAGGATTGTGTCTGACATCGTATGAATCTTTTTAACCGAATGATAGATGAACACGGTTGTGTTCACAACCGTAACAAGAATTTTATGCGCATACAACGTTCCCCTGTGCGTCAAATTCCACGGAATACCCTATCGTAGTAGAGATCCCTTGTGAAGGTATAAATTACAAATTAGTTCCACTTATTAGGAAAGAAATTTGACAAAATTTCAGTTATTACTGTAGGATTATGAATGAGACACTGTATTAAAGTTATTGTTTAGAGTGATTGTGGACGCGACATCGTGGCGCCGTCGTGTTTGGGTCGAAGTGTGAAAGAAGAGTGTTTGGGTCTCGGTGACAAGAGTAAAGTGTTTAGGGGCACCAAGCGCAGTGCGTACGTGACTGTTTGGGTTTTCCGAATGGATGTGAAACTGATAGAGAGAGAGAATGAGAGTGCAAGAGATTAAGAATGAAAGATGGCCTTATTATAAAAGGGACGAATGCGAGGGATGTCAGTCAGTTGTGTCAGTCGGTAGAGCGAGAGTCGCGAGCGAATAAGTTGCCGAGATATCGAATTGTCGAATAAAGTATTTTAGCGGAACCGTTAATTACTCACTCCACCCGATACGTCACACCTAGAACGTAGGAGTTCCCTTAAAATATTCCTACAAATTAGTTCCTCACAATCCGCTCTTTACTGACTGAATGCCCAGTCTCGGTTTGCCGCAAGCTTCCCGCCAATGATTTTATTGTGCCTCGGGTCTAAAAGGTCATCGGTTCAAAGTCGTTCGGTGTGACGCGCGGGTGAGAAACAAGAAGAACGACGCGGCGGTTGCAGGCCGAACGGTGTCAGCAGCTTCGGTTTTATCACAAGTGTTGGCCCCGATGTCCAAGATTACAAGGCGATCAAGGGGGATGCTCGGAGGACAAGAGGAGTTACGGGGAGGTGTGCGCGGACACGACAGGGGATGGACAGTCGATCCGTCAGCACGCGTGAAAGCAATCACGAGACGAAGATGCTCTCACCCATGCGACGGCTGTCCCTTTGATTTTCGGGATTAGAGGATTTGTTTGCCGATCGCCGCGCCGGTTGACGACGCGATCCTCGGCAATTTGCGGCACTCGAAACCCCCGGGTCCACGTGCCCTCCGAACCTGGAAATCAGCTCTAACTGGCACAAGGGGTTGTGCATTTGCCAATCGCCCGCCGATCAGCAAGAGACACCAAGAATTCTTGGCGTAAAATTTCAGATTTTGCGAAAATTGCGATTTGGAATCGGCGAGAATCTGTCGCGAGGGAGAGAACGCGTATCGGTGATTTTGATCGGCAGCGGCAGTGGCATCGACGAAGGCCTTGGAAATGCCTGTGAACCTTGTACACACAGAGGGTGGACCGGTGGAACACGCGGGGGTGCAAGGCGAAAAGGGGTTGGGACAAGAGGCGCGAAATGTAGGTGAGACAGAGGAAGGCCTTCGCGAAAGAGAAGAGGTGCTGACACTGTCGGCCAGCTTAAGCTCCACCCCGGCACCGATTGGTCGATGAAACCCTGTCGACGGGGGGACGTGCACCCCGTCTTACCTTAAACGACTCTCCTGAAAATATATTATGCAACGTGTAACGTGTGCAAGCACTCGCGGCCGTGATACCCGACCGGCACGTACCATTCGGAGATTCTCTTCAACCTTTCTGTGTCTTCGATCCCGCCTGATCGAATCCACCCCTCGATCGCTATCTGCGACTCTCCTCCAACCCTCTTCAATTTTTCCCTACCGTAGGAAATCCCAAAATTCGCCAGAAATCAATTTTGTGTAACTCAATCTCTTAAAAGTTCGAATGGAAGCTGTAAAGCCTTGAAAAAAAGTTAAATAAAAATTGTAAATCTCGACCAATAGGTTCAGTCATGAAGTGGGCAGAAGATCAACAATATGTCTAGCTAAATTGTGACGAGAGAAAAATTGAATAAAGCCTGAAGAAAACAAATTACGAGCGTCCCAGTTCGAGGTTGCAGGACATCATTGGGGATGGAAAAAAAGTAATTGATCGCTCTGCACCCTTAAAAAAATTACGACGTTAAATATTGGAAGAACTTCCCGTCGCGTTAGCGGACAATAATTAATTCCAGGCTCCGCGAGCGAGTCCGCAAAAACCCAAATTTACACAGGGATCCACGGTTTATTAATTGGTTGCATTTTCTTTTTTGACAGATTCACCAGTGAATGGGACGCAATTGGAGCACCAGCATCTCGTACCTCGGTCCATGAGCGAATGTGAGTGACGTATTTTTATGTCAGCATTATAATACTTTAGAGGCGCATTTGTCCAGCCTTCCGTACGATATTTTTATTATAAATTCGGGCGACTCGTGACGCCTCGCCAGAGTGAAACGAATCTATATCCCTTAATATTATACTAGTTCACCGTCAACGTGAATTTCCAGCTTCGGAATGCGGAATTGATGTCACCTAGATACGAGTGACGTTGCACTCAAAGCGTTAAGTATACCATGTTTGTATGGCGAGTCACCGTGATGGTGATTTTGATGCGTTACTTTCGGTGTTCCGCAATGTTTACTGTGAGTAGCCTCGGGATTCAGGCTTTTAAAGCTATTTATCATTGTTTTGTACACCGATTTCCACGAAAAATACTTTTTAAATTTATAAGATTTTTATAAGATTGCATAAATGGAGGAGTTAATCGGTAATTGGCCGTTTACGTCAGAAACGCGTTCTGTCCCTGTTCGTTCCGAAGGTGTCGCCCTGCTATTCGTCTCTTTATTCCATTCAAGCTTCACCCCGTCCGTCCCAGCCTCCATTTTGTCCACAAAAGGAGCCTGGAAGAAAAACGTACGTAGTCGACGACTATACACCCTGGTCTCGAGGTTTTCCATCGCAACGTTTCCCATTCCGATGGCTCTGGCTCCCTCACGAAACTTTTTCGCCACCCTCCCTCTCCCTTTTCTTCACGCCTCATTGTCGAGACGAGTTAAAAAGAAACTCGCCCGGCTGCATGAAGAGCAACGAGAGCCCGATCGATGAGAGAACAGAAGGATTCGTTATCGTTCCAGTCATCCTCGTGATCCCCACCACCGCGGGCACGATTCCTCGTCGTTCGATGAACACCGTGACACTTTTTAATCGGCCAGATAACCCCGACGTTACCACTTGTTGACACGAATTTATTCAATTTTTTCCCATACAAAATTCTTCCTCAAGGAATTTATTCTATGATTTTCCAATTTATTTCACAGTTTCCTGCAAGACATTTATTTCTTAATCTTGTGCAAGATTTCCTCTGTAAATTTGTCTTATGATTTTCTACAGGGAATCCATTTCATAATTTGCTGCAAGACGTTCATTTCATAATCTGCCGCGAGACTTTCCTCCGAGATATTTATTTTATAATTTCCTACAAGATTTTTCCCTAATGAATTTATTTCATAACTTTCTTCAAGACGTTCCCCCCACGATTGTAATTTTATAGAAGGAATTTATTTCACAATTTCCCACAACCGTATCAAATTTATTTTGCAACTTCCGGCTAGATTGCTCCGCGAGAAATATATTTTATAATCCTCCATTAGATTTTCTCTCGCAAGCAATTTTATAGTTTCCCACGAGATCTTCCCATGAAAAAATAATATTACTATTACAGAATTAATCTGATAATTTCCTGTGAGAAATTTATTTCATAGTTTCGTACGTTCTCTCACAGGAAATTAATTCTCTAATTTCCTACAAGAACATTTATTCCACAACTTTCTACGAGACTTTCCTCCAGAAAATGCATGTACTAATTTCTCAGAGGAGAACAATTGCCCAGCGTCCCGAAATAAATTAAAAAGTCGCATGCAGTATATTCTAGACTTCTTGCTTCTTCGACCCCCGTCCGAATGAAAGTCAGAGTCCGCCCCTCAGCTTAACCAACCTGCACGTCAGACAATAGAAACGTAATTCACATTAATGCCAGACGGTTCCTCCTCGCAGTAAATCATCGCCGTTCAAAAATACTAGCGTCGAGCTCCAGCCGTTGGAAGTATAATTCAAGGAACGTCGGCGTTTCTTTGCACCCCCGCGAAAAAGTGAACCACCGTCGAGCCACGTTGAAATCGACTGAAAGCAGACGGATAAAAAGATTAGGACGATACAATGTTTCACGCAGCGTCGGCCATTAACCGAGCACTTTTTCGACCGTGGCCAACAAAGGATTTCAACCTCTTCAGGGAGAGATAGAGTGAGAGAACTGGTTTGAAATGAAAGGATTTGCCGTGGGATCCGACTTCCGGGTGGCGCGGGGGTCGCGTCTGACCCGAATCGCCGATTGTTGCTCAGCCGCGAGCGATAAATTCGCGGGTTATATGGGGCGCCGGCCCGGGTTCGCTGTAGAGGGTAGTTTCGGAGGGGGTGGGAACGCGGGTATGTCTCCTCGACCCAGTTCCCGGCGCGGCGGCCGCAGATTATACGCACCCGATACGAGCATTTCGCATCCGGGGTGGCGTGTCGAGTGCCTAAATCGCGGCCCCGGATCCTCCTCGAGCCACCCCCTCTCTAACGAGTCGCACCCCCGAGTTCACCACCTCCAGAAAATCGGAAATGCAGCTCCTCCGCAACGATCCCCGTCGCTCAATCTACCACGATGTCTTTAACCCCCTGTTACAGCACTGTTTCACTGCCGCAGTGAATTTTTTTAATTTTATTCAGAATCCCCCACCACCAAGTTGCACCCTGTCTTAACATTTGTTTCACAACTGCGGTGATTGAAACTTTGCTTTATTCGTATCACCAAGTTCCACCCCCCAAAAAATTGGGAACGTCTTTCCTTTGCGCCAACCCCTAACGCACGACCTGCGTTGACGTCTTCAACCACCTGTCCCACGATTTCTTTTACAACTACGCCGATTAGAACTTTGTTTTATCCGTATCGCCAAGTTTCACCCCCAAGTTGAACCCTCAAGTTTCGTCCCCCAAAAGTTGGGGATGTCATTTTTCCGCAGCAACCCCTAACACTCGACCTCTTCAACCCCCTGTCTTACAACTCATTTCACAGCTGCGGTGATTGGAATTTCGTTTCTTTGTCGTTCATAATTTCCCGTGGGAAAAAGAAAATTGATATTTGCATATTTGTAGTCTCGTGCAACGAATAGTAACTGTCCTGTGATGTTCTTTTTGATTAAAAATTCATCATACAATTTGGTCTTGGACAGTAAAACATATAAAACCGAGCATTTGCAGTGCTCAATACCAATCCGTCCGGTGGTCAGCAACAAAACTGACCCTCGGTTGAATTATCGTCCCAAAGTGGTCGACGAGGTGTCGAAATCGGTTTCCGGATAACGTTCGAGCGTAGCAGCGATAATCGCGCAGTTTCGGCCATAATCGTTAAATAACATTGCTCCGCCGGATCTCCTTTGTTCGCGACCACATTATTAATTCCGTGTGTCAGGAGGCGTCGATCGACGTGCGGCTCGATTAACGTTTCGAAGGCTACACACAGATTCGGGGGTGCAAGCACCCCAGTTTCAACCTGTTTCATCGTTACTCGCGAGCTAATTAGCCGGTAATTACATAAAAGTCGCTGCACGACGTGAACCTTTATCCTACAGCTTCCTGCGGTGGTTTTATTTATTTAATTTTATCGCCAGAGGAGGACCTTGCTTATTGTCTTCACCAAGGTTCGGATTATTGTTTATTCTACGGGTAGACCTTCTTTCCCGATTATGCAACTGCGGCTCACATTCTGCGAGGAAAAGAGAAGCAAAGAAACGTTACGTAAAGGTCGACTCGCGAGTAGTTCGTTAACGATGCATAAATTATATAAATATTACATAAATTATTAAGCGCGTCGAATCGTTCGCTCGATACGAGGTAATTAATTTCTGTTGGATTCTTTCAATCGGAAACCGATATTGAAAATTTCATTGAGATTTATTTCAGCCGGTTATTAGCGTGAGGTTAACGAGTAATGTTATTTATGCATCGATTTTTCTATCGCTCACATTATTTCTCTTTCGTGAGCTCGACAATGTTTAGATTCGATTAGCAAAGATTCATTAAATACACGATTTACCATTTTAAATTTGAGTAGTAATAATGAAATTCATCGACCACCCGCCCCCGTTGATTGTATTCGCGCAAATTATTTCTGGCACGCATAATTCGACGTAATGATCGAGATTCAACAGATTTCCCGAGCCGGATGCGTCCGTGATAAATAAAGCAGGGCGCAGGCCGGTAATTGGAGGGCGTTTTAAAATTGGTGGCTCCGATCAATTCGCGATCCCATCCCGCGTTCCCCTAAATATCGGGGCGCAGGCAGAGAGCGTCAGTCAATTACAGTCGAATGTGCCCCGCACGGAATTTGATTAGGTTAATTCGATAACGAGCTTATTTCGGGTAGGTGGATTCGCGGCCGAAGCCCTCCCTCGCTACGGCACTGTGCAAGACACGAATCTGCAGCTCGCAGATGTGGTATAAACGACTTAGTTCACGGGGAATGCGGAATGCACCGGCGGAATCCTATTGATTGCTTTGGTTTCGCTCGCCGCCGGAGCCGGGACCTCGGACGGCCTAAGAATTTGAATGATTGCGACGGGATCGTGAGCAGCTTGCGAAACCACTGATTCCCTTTTCCGAGCTTCGCGATTCGAAAAAGTTCGAGACACTGCAAAATTTCCCCGAGATCCGCAATCTTTCGTTTCTCGCGTCAGCCCTCATTTTCTCCTTGTTTCTGTATCATATAATCTTTGGCTAGTAAATAATTTAGTTTCGAAGCTTTGAGATCTTTGGAATTGAAGAAAGTAGCAGTGGTAAGCGCCTTGAAGTGTCCCACTTTCTTCCTGTCTTTTATGTTTTACACGATTTTAGAAAATTAATCTAGTCAGCACCGGTTCTCCAATGAACCAATAAACTAAACAACTCGAATCGAACGTATAAAATAACTGGGCCAAATAAAACAGATATGCAAAGCAAAACAAATACGAGAGATATACACTGTACATGTGTAACATGAATGCAGTAAATGGAACAACAAATGAATAATGCACAAATGTGGTAAATAGAACACGAAGCATAAATGCAGTGTGTACATCGAGAAAATAAATCGAGAATTTACGATAGAATTCGAGTGGAAAAAGACAGAATTAAAGTATTTTATGTTTTTTTTTATTAATTAGCAAAAAGTGTGATCTTTTAAAATAGTATAAAACAGCTATAACAGATGTCTGAAAAAAGACCTATCAGTGAAAAATTTGCAGACCACACTTTAATCATTGACGAAACACGAGGAATGTTATTATATTTTATGTTGGCACGCTCGCGGCATAAATTCAGCGCCTGGGATCTATCGATCGAGCCCCGGGTATTTTGATAGTTGACATGTACGAGCAGTCCGCGATCCACAGCAGAACAGGATCGGTGAATCAGACGGTATCTGGCGATCTTATCGCGTGGCCGGTGGATGTCAAGGCCGCTTTCGATAATCATTTAGCATTATGCGGCCAACTGCGTGGGTGTAGCGGCGCTCGGAGCGTGTAATCGCGTTGTAAAGTACATGCACGGGACGTGTTTACAAGTATACGATCCGCTGACAGGAAACGGGGGACCGGTCGGCTGCGAACGGTCTTTAAAGGGTCTTCTTAAAATACCGACCGACTGCCATTTGCACGCTGGACCGGTCTTATTCGTCATAATTAGATCGTGTACACTTATAGAAAAAATGAGTAACTGTGCAATTTAAAACGAGCGGAACACGTCACTTTTAATTCATCACCGAAGACAGTACCTTTCAACGGATTTATATTTTCTGCAACACAGACAAGTTTTGCAATCAGAACAGTCCCGGATAGAAACGTTTTTACTCTCGAAGCTCTTCGCCGGGGACATCTCTCCTGGAACAATATTCGATTCGTATGGTGCAGAAAATTTCCGAGAGCGAGATTCGAGTATCGATAGTCGAGCGATTAAATAAGAGGGTTCGATGTTTTCGGCATCGCCGGCTCGCAAGTCGTCGTTGCTGATATATCAGCCGCCCGGGGTTTCATACCCCCGTTCCGCCCTCGGGGACGGGGAGAGGCGGGCTGAGCTGGAAACGTATCAGACTGCAATAAATAAGAATCTTACGTGCGCCAGGCATTTTCCAGTTTCCAGTCTCCTCATACTTACAGCTGACGTTCTCCGATAATACGCCGGAACCAGAACCTCCATTCTGTACTTACTTACGTGTACGCGACTCCGGGACATTTAATATCCTCGCTCTCTCTCTCTCCCCCCTTGCTCCCATCCCCGTTCACCCCCTATTATAAACTCGGAGAATATTTCATCCTTCCATTATATCGCTGCGAGGGAGGAAAAAATGTGAATAAGGGCGAGCGATGTCCTACTAGTCTCTTTCTCAATCGTTCGACTCTTTGCAGTCGTTAAATTATGCTCCCAATCCTTTTTTTAACCGTTCAACCCTTACGAAGATATCAGGGTGGAAATCTCTTTCTTTCACTTTGGATAAAGAATTTTATTATTGGGCATGGGGGAAATGCTTTTTGGGTGGTTATTGTTTGGACCTTTGGGAGTCGATTCGATTTTGTTTCACCGAAATTCGTTATACAGTTTTTCAGTATGACATTTTTTAAGCAGTAGTCCCAGAATTCAGTATCGCAAGTTGCCAGTTCCCACGCGAGTAATCCTCCTTTATGACAGCGACTATCGCCGGCTAAATTCGCTCGTTTATTTTCCTTGTAACGGTGGAGGGGGCAGGAGTTCGGCGCAACTCAATTAAAATCCGCTAAACAAAGAGACAATTACGGGTTCAATTTCCATGTCGGCAACACTGGAGACACACATAGAGAGAGAGAGAGAGAGAGAGCATCCCGGCACGGCCACGCCACGTTCGAACTTTCGACGCCTCTCGAACTTGCGGAACAGTTCTCGCCGAGCAAACTTGCAAAGTATCTGGAAGTCTAGATAATTCGCTCACCGGAAGTCATGATTGTTCCTCTGGGTTTCTAGTTCTACAATTACTGCCTCTTAAAACCGGAACGGGATAACGAGTTCGTACGATCGTGAATCTTCGATTCCTTCTCGATCCCGAAGTGCGGTTCACTGTAGTTAGAGGATCTTCGTACGCCACTCGACTTTCAACTTGTTTCTTGCGGTCGATCTAGATCAAGCATGCTTGCAAAAATAATTTAAAAAATACTTTCGGAGCTACGCGATCTTAGTCAGTTCGCCTATCCCCTCCACTAGGGATCATCGATCGCGAAATTGATTACCTAAAATCAGACTTGATCGATTTTTATTGGACTCAGACAAATTTCTGAAGAATCCAGAGCTACAGTTTGGACCCGTCAGGATTAGTTTCTTATTTCTAGTGGAAATATATCTGGACTCGTGAGAGCAGAACCCGATCAGATCGGCAAAGCTTAGAGTTATCGGATCGCGCCGGTAAGTTCGATCGCGATTCGCCAGAGCTTCGAAATAGCCTAACCGGGGCGAAGTTCATTGTCTGCGACCTTATTCCGGCTCATATTCCTGAATGCAGGCCTCGGCTGTTAACTGGAGCGCGGCACGCAATTTCTATCCTAGACCTTCGTGCCCGACGTTTCGTTATCGAGCGATCCTTGGCGATAATTGGACGGGGAACCGGCGATCTCGAAACGGTATATCGGCTTTTGTTGTCCGGGCTCTCTCTCTCTCCCTCTCTCTCTTTCTTTGCCTTTGCCGCGTTCGTTTCGCCTCGTCGCTGGCGGAAAGATCTGCTGAATCGCCCTGTTTTTTCGTCCAAGTCGCTCTTTCATTCACGGTCCGCATTGTCGGGCGAAATACAACTTTATCTACTGTCACTGATCAATTCGCAGACATCGAAATTCGATCAAATTTCACACTGCAATAGAGCTGTTTATCGAAACCGAACATTACGCTGTGGACGCATTCAGCAGAATTGAATGACAAAAGGATTTTCAAGTTTAAATTAATTTTAGAAGAATTTTCTGTTATCGTAGAGCTATTAAAATTCTGTTCCTTGGTTGGAACATTTTTATCATTCATAACGGTCCGCAGTCTAGTAATAGTAGCGCGGGGAAAATAAAATGAAATAGTATTTTGCTTCCCCTCGTAGCCGAATATAAAGAAACTTAAATTTTTGATTTCCCGTGGGGAAAAAATTTTGAAAGTCCTCAAAAGAGCATCTCTCTAGGAGAACTAGAATTTCGTTTTCCCTAGTAGCTCAGACCACCTAATTACCTCCTGTAGCCTATAAAATTAGAGAATTCAGAAAAACTAAAGTTAAGTTGAATTTTATTGCCCGTGACGTAAGAATTTAGAGTTTTCAAATTTGGAATTTTGTTTCCCGCAATTGCTCAGAAAATTTGAAATTGCCCAGATTCATCCTAGAACTGAATTTGTAACAATGGAAGTACCAGAGAGCATTCTCTTTAATTTTGGCGAATGTTTAATAAACATTCCAAAGACGTTTGACAGAGACGGAATCAATAATTACTACAGCTCTTCCGGAACGAAAGAGAGTCGCTCGACGACCGTGCTCGTAGATTGAAGACATCATAAAAATTACTGAAGCAGTTCCACGGTGAGCAGTGACGATCTCCACGCGAGGGGGTGCAATTGTCCTAATTAAATTCACGACGGCGACTCGCTCCCGCTAAGAAGTTTTAATGAAACGTTAGTGGAACTTTACGGTCGCGAGAAAAGTCGCAGTTTCCGATCCACGGAACGACCGGGCTCGTTTTTGTTCGACCATCAATTTCACTCAATTCGCAATGTAATATTCCTCTATATTCTACTTAATGTTTTATTCAAATTGTTGCAGAAGAATCTTGTTAGAAATGCTAGAATATAACATTCGACTCCGTACTCGATAAAATTCGATTCCGTTTTCGTAAAATTCGTTTGCAAAGATTGCAAACTCTGTAAACACACGCAGTATAATTATCAGTTTAGAAAAGAACAATCCAAGGCGTTGTGTATTAATAGAGGAACAAGAAAAGGTTTCTCGTGTATTTGCTGGGTAAAAAGTTTCCTCCATTAGCCTGGGGGGTGGCTAATGGACGAAGAATTTATTCCTCGTGGCATATTTTTAAAAATTGTTTCAACCACTTACCGGAGAACATGATACTCGGATGAAAAATGTTTGAACCATCGACCTGAGTGTCTGTTTCTCCTTCCTGGAAAATTTCCATTATTCCCTATAGTCTCTTTCCAAGATTTTTATAATTGCTGACGGGGCACCTATATGGGACATTTTCACACCTTTCGCAAATTCTCAAAAATTCCCACGATTCCTTGGCTGCAGCTTCATATCCTTCGATCGTGTCCAAAACTTGTAACAACTTGGCTACCACCGCTCCGCGGGATTATTGCCAAAATTTCCACAATCTTGGATTCTACCCTGAAGACTTTCGAAACTTTCAAAATCTCGGATACCTCCGCATCTCTCGGAACTTTTCAAATCTCCCAACATCTTAAACACCCTCGGCGGTCTGAGTTAGGGGTGCCATCTTGGGCATCGACACATCCGTTTTACATATTTTCACAATTTTCCAAATCTTTCCTTTCATCCCTAGCAGAAAATTTGAGATAATCCCCAGGTCCTTGTACAGTTGTTCATCCCAAGAAACTTGCAAAATTTTCACTCTTCAAAGCAACTACTCTTCCGACAATTTTAGAACTCGATAATCGAAGCCTCCACCCCTCAGAAATACTTAAAAATTTTTAAAACTCCCCCAACTTTACGCCACGTCACGGGCACACTTCGAACAGCCCCGAAGACAATTTTTCCGCGAGTTGCTCAAACGACCGGTTCCCACCCCTCGATCAATTCCACCCTCTGGCACCCCCACGAATTGATTGCCAGCGGGCCCGCGGTTTTCCCGCGGAACAGGGTGTGGCACGAGAGCCACCCTGACCGACAGGCGTCTCGACGTGTGTCGAGGAGAGAGCAAGAGACCCTGAACTGGATCGAGGTTCATTGGCTGTGACCTTACAGCAGACTTATTCATAAATGCACCCGGTCCCGATTGTTAACTGGCGGCGGGCATGCGATCCGTCGCGAAACGTTAAGCCCTTCTTCTCCCTTCGAGGGTTGCTCGACACGCGTGTTCGCACGAATACCTTCTGTGCGGAGAACTCGCTTCTTCGACCTTCCCGGCGTGAGACCAGCGATCAATCGAACCTTGGGATCCGCGGAATTGCTTTCTCCAAGAGCTGCCGGCGCAGCGGTTGATTCGTTTCTCTTGTTTTCGAATGAGAGATGTCGATCCGCCGGTTCTATAATCCGAGCGCCTCTCTTATCAGAGGAATGTAGAAGAGAAGAAAATTGCTTGCCTCTTATCTGCGACGGCTTTCGATTCGAAAATAGCGTAGCTGAGACGCTTGGAATCATTGTTGTTACTCCTCGCAGATAGACCGATTTTGTGCTTTTACGACAATTTTGGTCAGGGAACATTTAAAATTGCTGGAGGACTACGAGAATTTGAGAATATCACTCTTTTACTTTTGGCTTGGTAAAATTGGTACCCAAAGAAATGTCTATTTACCCCCTGTTTCCTTTTTAATTAAAATCGGAAAACAGAACCACTTCGTGAATAATCAGCTGTCCCGACGAGCCTAAAAACAATTATCGAATCAAACGGCGGTCGGCTTGATTTATCCTCTAACGAAATGAAATTCCCCGCTAACGAACCACCACCGATAGAAGCTCTCGTCGTGCAACGACATCGGCAGCGTTGACAACGTAAATATCCGCGGCAGTTAGGGCACCACGGGAACGCGCAGCGCTCCCACGATGTTTCAAAGAGCGGGAGCGCCTCTTTCATTAAAGCGAGCCGTTCTCGTAAATTTAATTGGACCGAATTTAGTTCTTAAATTCCTGGTCGCGCGTGCCGCGAAAAGGGCGCGGGCCGCCATTGTGTCGGCTCCTCACCGTAAACCGTAATAACGAGAATAATAGGCGTTCCCGACACACCTGGTGCTCCCGGAGAACAAGCTTCCGGTTTCATTAGAACCCGCGTAGAAACCCTGTGTAGATCCGTGCTAACATCGATTTCTTTTTCTCTCTCCTCTCCGCCACAGCCACCACGGATTTAACGTTGCTTGCACAACGCTCGGGATTACGCTTCCGCCGTGACTTGACGCGCTCCGGGCCGATGACGCCGTTTGGCACGCTCGTTTGCCCGATTTTCCCCGGCACGGTTCCTGCGATCTTTTTTTTTTCGGTCGGATTTTGAGATTTTTGTACTCGGAATTTTCCGATTCTACCTCTTTCTCTCCTCTTATAGATTTTGGTCTTTCTTGTTATTTTATTCTTTGATTTTGTACACTGTTCAATGGTATTTTGAATTGATTTTGTACGTTTTGCAGCGGTGTTTGTACTTTTGTAAAAGTGCCGGTAAATTCGCTGTTAAAATTCTGTAGGGTGTTCCGGCGGGTTCTGGGTCGTTTATAAAAATGTCTTTAATATTTATGAAAGTGAAGATTTTCCGACTAATCTTGAAGGAGGGCCATTCTTCAGGGGCTATCAGTTTCGGAGCGTGGTACTTTTAATATCCGATTACTCGGGCCAGAGGCTTTCAAGAGCGGCCCAGCGCGCGTACTATTCATCATTCTTGTCCGAAGTCGCTCACGTCGATGAGAATGTTGGTCATAGAACAAGAGAAACTGGCAGCGACTCCGGGCTTTTCTCGTAAAACGAGGAAACTGGGGGAAAGACTCGTTAAGGGTGCCTTCATGGTCCGAGAACTCCTGCTCGTGTCGCTGCCATTGGACGAATGGCAGTGACAGAGAACTGTGATTCCCCAGACCAGTGTAATTGTATTAGGAACCTTGTGAAATTCCTGCTCTTGACAGAAAGTGTCGATGAAAATGGTAAACCTAAAGCTAGCCGAAGAAATGATTGAATCAATTCAAACTAGAAAGAAATATCGAACCATAAACTAACAATGAATTTAAGAAATGTGATGAAAATGGTCGAAGGTACTTTAAGCAAAGTGCTTACACCTTTTCACCGAATAAAAAATTATGTGAACATTATGGACGATTTCCAAGTGACGTGACAAAGTATCGGAGCACTTCTTATTGTTATGAACAAAGTTGATGTCCATAAAGATTGTCGAAGAATTTTATCAACGTCCTGGAGTGATTGAACGCTTCCTAGAATCAGTGTTCAATCTTCTCATCCTGTACTTTGTAAAACAACAAATGTAGACACAATCTGTATACTTTTTTAAAGAAAGTAATTTAAAATAGTCACTATTATTGCTCTGTAAACCTAGTGCTAGAATCACGATCCAAATCAGCTAGCAAGGTTCCAATTTCTCGGATTGAAACCGTTCTGTTCGTAGTTAATAATCTACAATCAACAAACGAATTTTGTCCATTTCGAATCATGCCCGAGAGAAATGAACGGCGACCGAAATGAAAGCGGAAGTGCTTTCGGATGTCCGTTTGATCGGCCATAAACGGCGTCGTCGTTAAGCAGTTTTATTCGAAAGTTTATTACAAATAATATGGCAGCGGCGGGCAGTTTAAGTGACGGCCGTTAACGACGTCCCTCTTTTGGTCTCTGTCAAGGGAATTCCGGCGTAATAATGGCGGAGCATCCACGGAACTTGCCCCCTCCCCCTCTTCTTTTCTCTTTCTCTCTGTTGAGTTTTCGCGGAGAACTTCTTAAAGTTCCGCGGACCAGCTCGGACAGGCGACGAACTTCGAATCGAACTTGTTCTCGGATTACGAACCACTTTGTCCCTCGTGAAAGACGAAAATTCGCTCGTCGTCGCTGGCATTACCGCCGACAGACCTTGTTTGAATATCCGAACTCTTTTCTCGCCCCTGACAGCCTTTATTACTCTTTCAACAATTTTTCAATTAACCCTGGAAGCACACGTGTGCGTAGTTGCACGAATATATCAACACACGTTATCACAGTGTCCCTTACCTGTTTTGGGCTTAACAGCTTTTCAGCTAGTGATCTCCTAAGATTGAAACTCGAATGTTCGGCATTTTCCCGTCAGAGTCTACGGGATTGCATAAAAAAGGGGTGAAAATTTCTGGTTTCCCGAGGGAAAGTTTAACCCAAGAATGAATTGATCCTATACAACCCACCAATCTGTTCCTTACAATTGAATTGGACGGACGCGATTTACTGGCTCGACAAGGCAAGGGGTTAACGAAATGCTTTAGGTATGAAATTGTATAGAGACGTGTCTGGAATGTAGGGGAATCGTGTCGCGAATAAAACGCGAAACCGAGCGGTAGTCCGGGGTTTAAAACTGTATTTTCGGAATCGGGCTGGTAAGAGGATTCGTCGATAAAGGGATTTGCCATCTGGCCGGTGCGCGCGGGAATAAAAATAAATACGGCGGCCGTATGGCCGTTCCGCCGATTTACCTACCGATGTCCGCCCCCTCTCGATGGAAATTGTCTCTTTGACTCGATATTTTTCTGTCCGGCAACAACCGTAAAAAGACGGGCTTTTGTTCGACCGGGTGACGTGCCAATCAACGCGCAAAATCTTAACCGGGTTGCATTCAAATCGCCGTGAAACAATTCACAAGCGTTTCAACGATTTCACAAAAACATTATCCGACAACGGATAATGTCGATTGACAATTTCTTGACAGCTTTTTATATATGTACATTTAATGTCCCTTCGTGTCGCCTCGAAACATTGCTGACACAACAGGAAACAATCGAGTGCGTAATTCATCGAGCGCGCAGTTCATATTCATCCATAATAATACATCATCGTACACTTTTAGGAGAACTCCGTGGCCAGTTGGGGGTAGAATGTGCTGAAATTCCGGGCTACGGGCTCGCGGGTCGTTAAGCTAAAAGGATAAAATTCGCGGGGCGTGAGTCGTTACCCACCGCCCCCTCCAGTTGCCCTAATCGATCGCTTTGACACGAACCGTCCTATCCGATCGCGATTGCACCGATCGAACACCTCGAGGGAAGGGGTGCCCTGCTGAGCCCCCATTGTACACACCATCCGAAACGTTTACATTCACCCCTAAACATCCAGAATGGCCTGTAACAGCCTAATGCGTTGATGCGTTAGCAAATTCCGTTGTCGATCGACACCGTGAACGGCCTTTACGCGATGTTATGGCGGGCGGGGCCATTTTTATCGGCACTTTTGCGAATTTTCGATTTCGCTGACCATGGAGGAATGTTAGTCTTTGACAATGTTTGGGGAGTACGATCATTCTTTACGTCGAAGGGTCCTTTCTAATTGAACGAAACATTGTCCTGTGCAAACGGGAAGTAATTAATGGGACCATTTTTTAAAAGAATGATTGTGTCTTAATGTAGTCGGAGGTAGGGTAAACGAGAAGATTGAATACCAAAAGCTTGGTTCCTTTTAGGGTTAATGAAGACCTCGGAGGGTGTCTTTTTAACAAGTTAAGAAATTTTCAACCCTGTGTTAGTTCCTGGGACCATTTTCTCCCACGGTAGTCACAGTCAAATTTAATTATATTATAAATTAATCGTAGGACTATTTTCCCTCAAAACAGTCAAAATTGAACCTAACTACAATACATTGTAAACATAAGAAAATGATTACAACAAAAACTACGAAATAATAATTAAACCCAGCCAATCAAAGTTCCCAGTCAGTATCCGATTACTTTCCAACATCGAGTGTCGCACAGCGTTCGATCCATTTCGCGAGTAACAACCATAATCTCCGGAAATCGTGCCTCGCTAGTAGATAAACCAAGGGACCAAACCGTCTTAAGCTCGCCTTGAAGTAAATCCGCTTAAGGTGCGTTCCCAGATCGACATCCGAACCAGAATCCACCTCCTAAATCATTGAACTTTTCCAATCTCTTATCCTCGAAAATTTAAAAAGCACTTTCGGTGGCCGCTATCTCTGTCTCTCCGCTCGGTCATTCATTATCTCGCAATGACTATACTGTTCTGAAACTCGGATAAAACCGCGGGAGGGCGGTGGGAAGAATGGACTTTATTACTCTCGTCCTCGGATCCCCTGGATCATGGAATATGGGTCAGTGCAGCGATCAAGCGCGACGATATCGCGCCGATGAGCAAACACTGTTTGAACGGAGACAAGCATGATTTCATTTTGGACGCGTGCGATTTTGACGTGTGCTCCGCTGAATCCTCGCGATTTTTCCGCTGCCACGCTGGCGAACCAATATTTATCACGTTTCCGGTTTTTCTCGGTTTTCAGCTTGTATTTACCATTTCACGTAAACTCCATTTTATTTCCCTCGAACCAATCACAGGTCCATAAAATGGTACTTTTAAATTGTACGATCTAAACACGTATTTTCAGTGCAAAAATTCCTTCCTTACCGGTTGGCAGAAAAAATTGTAGCCTAGAATTGTGCGACGTAGAGCGTACTTCCGATGCGAGAAAAATGAAATGATTCGTTGTTTCCCGGTTGACAGAAAAATAGTACCTCCGAATTACACGATCTAAAGCACATTTCCGGTGCAAAAAAAGTGAAATGCACTTAAATCCTTGTTTCCGAGCCGACAGAAAAATGGATCGGCAAGCGACCTGCTTTCGTCGCGCCGCGAGATGCGTTTCCGTTCGGCCGCGGTTTATTTCTGCCGGTAGAATCGAGCGATTTGTAACCGGCGATAGCGAAACCAGCTCGGCCCGTCCAGTTCACGTTGAAATATCGGATCGTACAGGGCGGCGGATACGTTTCCAATCAAATTCCTTGACAACCGAATAATAGATTCGACGCGGGGAACGTCATCGTCCGTGCTTAACATCGCCGATGAAAATGGCCAATTACACCGATTTGTTCCGGGCCCGGGCAGGTATATCGAATTTTTTCCCGATTTGCGTTAATTGCTCGCCTCGCCGAGATTCGATCGGTTCCTGCGATATTTATCGGCGGCAATCGCCAGAGCTCGCGATTAATCTACGAGGCTCGTTCGCGGTCACCGTGATGAACTAAAATTCGTGGACTGACAAAATTTAGTCTGCGCATCGTACAGAACGTTTCAAAATTTGTTGCACAACAACGGAATATTAGGCATGATAAATTGCAAGCATCAGTGATCACTAGAAAACGCACCAGAATGCGCTCGAGTGGGTTAAACCTTCCCTCGGGAAACCAGAAATTTTTACCATTTTATAATGTAATCCCGTAGATTTTGCCAAAAATCCAAGTTTCAAAAGTTCACTAGTTCAAAAGCTATTGTTAACCATTTTTAGACGTGAAAAGTAGTGTGCATAATAGTAATATAGAAGAGTTAAATCTGGTAAAATTGCGATCAGACAGTATATTCTATGGTTAATTTGTTAGAATTGTTTGTTGGATGGACTCGAGCAACTCGTTAGAATTTCTCGATGAAACAATCTGGCTGGCAGAGCTTTTTAAAATAAAGTTTGCTGTATTGACAGGATGCCAGTCCAGTTGATTTCATTTACCACGACCGGCCATTTGCAGAGGAACGATGACGTCAACGCGGCACGTTATTAGCCCTCTGCAGAGGGTGCATCGTGCACTCGAACGACGAGGCACCGGAGATTATGCATCGGCCTGAACAAAGCGCGTCTCTAAACTGCGTAAATAGCCGGAGACGCACTTGATGCCACGTGGACCGACGTGGGCCATTGTCAGCTGCGCCAGGTGTGCTTCTAATCATGATGCAACCAGGACAGTTCGTCACAAAAAGTAAAATGTCAATTTTATTTCGAATGCACTGCGAGATATAACGACGCATTCAACAGGATATTAAAAGTAAAGTTAATTTTGCAAAATTTGGATAAAATTCACAGTTGTGTGTGCTACTGGGTAGAACGCTCATGAACTTTTCCGTAATTGTTTAGTGAGCATAAATACCCTTAAAACTTTCCATGCAGGGTTTTCTTCGGGGATCTTGTCGAATGTTATGACGAATAATCAACGCTCAAATGTCTATTTTATTTATTTAACTAAAATCTAAAATGTCCCTAATAATCTGTTAGGCTGGAAGCTTTCCCTAATCAGTTTACTATGTTCTGTCCATCTACTGTGATGTGTCTATTATTCGTGGCAGCCAGTCGTTGCATCCCTCGGATATCAGGGATGTCAGCGGCCCTCGGACGTCACGGATGCTCGGAATCGTGTCTCCATCCCGCGGTTCCTTCGGGATGTCCGTGGTGAAGTTGCAAAGTACTCGGTTACACCCTAACACCGTCGAAATCAAACCTCGGGACAAGTCGGATTAAACCGAGACGCTGATAAAATTTCATTCAACCCTTGCGCACTGTTTAGTAAATCGAGTGACTTTCATATTGAAAATTAAAAACCATTTTCTTGGGCTTGGCAGATTTCTGGAGCGGCGACCGCATAAAAATCTGGGTACCGCAAATAAATAATGAGAATGTCCCGCTCTCTGCGGTCAGATTTGCAAAACCCCTTCTTCGTGAACAAGTGTGAACAGGAAGAGGGTAAATTTATTCCCATGAGTCGTAGGTACGCGCGCGTAAAGTGAAATAGAGAAATTCCGAGGGAAAATATAGCGCGAGAGGGAGAACGTATGGGAGAAGGGTAGAGGAGGGATGGAAAAGCTCGGAAGAGGTTGAAAAATGGAGGAGGCCAGTAGTGAAATGGTTCAACGAAAGCACCGTGAGGGAATTGAAGAAACGGACGAACGAGTCGTGCGTTAGTAAGGACGGATGAAGAGGTAAAAACCTTGAAACAAGCGGATCTGTAAAGCGCGACAACGGATCTGGAAAATCTGCAAAGAAAACTGTCGTGCTCGAGGAAAACGCACGGAGAATATAAACTTGCGGAGAACCCGACAAGGGGCGGAGAAACCTTTGTGCTCTCCCCTTGTTCAAAACCGTTCAACAGCTTTCTAATAGCTTTCTAAATCGATCGACTTCTTAATTGTTGAAAAACAGAATCCGTTTTGCTACAGATTTTACCCCTTGATAACATCTAGGATTTATCGAGAGGTACTTTAACTCAATTGTTCTGTCTCCAACACATTTTGTTGGATTCTTTTATTACAGATCTGTTTCAGTTAATTTGAAAGATTCAGTGACTTAGGCACAAAATAATTGTTTGCAAGACTCTGTTCCATTGAACTTAAAACATCAATTATGAAATGTGACAGGGTTCCAATTCTATTCGTAGCAGCTGCATTAGGAAGCAATTAGAAACTAATCAGATTATTTTTGGCTGACGTTCTGCACAACCTAACACTTAAGCCTGGCGACGTACTGTATTAGGAGTACCGTAACCACCAACCCTTATTTTCTCGAAACTAATTACTCATTTGCGAAGCTGCTCTTGTGAGAGGGGTATTGACAGGCGGAAGGGTTCGTGAAAGGGGGGACCCTATTATAAAGTGACACCTGACACCTGTAATTCGAGCCCTCGAACACTGAAAAATTCCTAAGGGAATTTTGAGATCGATTCGAACAACCCCCATAACCCTCAATTATTTGACATGAACTTTCCTTAGAACTTCATCTATCATAAAATGCGATCTTCCAGCTTTAATCAGAGCCCTCGAATTTAGGAAGATTCGCGGGGGAACGCGTTACACAATTGAATCGAAAAAAGCCCCTTAAAATCGAGTCAATCTTGATGATCCTGACATTGCATTGAACCGCAAATGCATCGATCATAAAATGCAATCTTCCCTTCCGAGTTTCAGCTCTCAGGCATTGAGAAATTCCAACGTGAATTCCAAAATCGACACGAACAATTTATCAATTTCCCACCGTAATTTCGCAATCCTTTCGAAACCTAAACGACACGGCAACAGCCTAGGCAAGCCTAGACCAGCTATGCGCGGGAAAGAGAGGGAAGAGGGAGGAAGAGAGAGAGAGAGAGAGAGAGAGAAGGCCAGCTATACACAGAGAGACAGAGAGGCGGAGTTCCTAACGTGGCGTTAGCGAGCTCGGCAGTGGGGTGGCCGAAGTGGGTGACGGGTTAGGTCGGGTGGGTGGCGGAGGTAGCTACCCGTCGGGGGGTAGTAGTAGGTGCGCACCCTACGCGGCTACCAGGTGAGTGGGGCAGAGAGAATCAAGGCAGGCAGGCAGGCAGCCAGGCAGCCAACCAACCCAACCAACCCAACCAACCCAACCAACCAACCAACCCCCGGGGGAACAAAACGCGAAAAACCACTTGTGCGTCCTGGGTCTGGGTGGCGTTTGTGTGTGTCCTGGAACGGTTCTCTCTGTGGATCCTCGACAGTCAACAGTCAGTCGGGTAGTCGTCGATCCGTCGAGGTCTCTCGGTGGTGTGTCGCCTAGTCGGTGTCTATAACCATTGAAGTTCACCACATCGCATCGCATCGCATCGCATCACGTCGTCGAGCGTCGCGACGCGCCCGATACCCTTCAGTTCGAAACGGACCGCGAGCCGCGACAGTGTCTCGAGGATCCCGCGCGAGACGATCCACCGGTAATAAATCCTTCTGGATCGCTCGATCGAGGGGCGAGCTCTCGTTGTTTTCGGACAGAGTGTCGATACAGGGTGAGTGAGACCAACCGAAAGAGAAACAAACGCAGAGAGAGAAAGAACGAAATACATAGAGATAGAGAGAGAGAAAGAAAGAGGGAGGGAGATAGATGAAGGGAGAAAGAGAGAGAGAGAGAGAGAGAGAAAGGTAGCTAGAGGGAGGAAGCCGGAGGATAGAGGGAGATAGCCAGCTGATGCGAGGAGCATCCTTCATCGATCCGGCGAGCCGTCCGGGGCCGAATCTCTGCGATCCACGTGCCACGGATCCAGGATCCAGCCAACGTCTTGCACCCTCCGATTTTTGTCTTGCAACCTTCCCTCGATTTTTCTTTGTCATCTCACAGTCGTTCCCTTTTTCCTGTTGGCGTTCCCTTGCCTCCGGGGATCGATGGTTCACTGTTTCGGATTGATGGCCCCGTCCGCAAATTTTACGAGCAATCCACCCCGTTTGAACGGGTGCCCGAAGGGGTTGATTCGTCAGGTATGTGTGCGAGGATTCTTCTCGTTGACTTTCGTTTGTCAGATTGGTCGCGGTACAGGTCTCTCGACATTCTTTTGTTCAGCTGCGAGATTTTGGTTCTTTTGGTTGGTTTTTTTTTGGGGGGGGGGGGGGGATAAATTTTAGTTGTATGTCGGACATGACTGTTTTCGAGCGGTTTGCGGCCGAAGCAACCGGGCCGGGCGTAATTGGCTCGGAAGACACGTCGCGATGACTTGTTGCTCGATACCGCCGCTTTTGTTCAGCCTAAATACTCGAAAAATATATGCCGCCCCGGCGATTCATCCCTCGCGTTCAACAGCCAATTAACCCCCTCGCCGGCGCTCATTCACTCGCGCTTACAGTAATGTGCTTGCCGGAGAAGACAGTGCCGAAGAATTCGGTGGACGGGGTGTATTCTTCTTCTGCGGTCTATTTGCGACCATCTTCTCTGAAAAAGTGGTTTTTGGTCGTAGACTGTTTAATAATCTTATTCGTATAGAATGAAATATTTCAGTCATTTTTTGTTGTATCAGCTTCTTGCTATTTTAGGGTACACTTTGTCTAAAATGATAACAGTTTATTTTATTTGGCACAACTGATTTGAGAACGAGGAAATTAAATTTGCTTGAATTAATTCAGCTTCAGATTTCAAATACAGAGGGGGTTGCAGAATCTATTTGTCAAAGTCCAGTTGATGGAAAAATAATGAAATGATAAATTACTTGAATTAATTCGTCTTCGGATTTGAAATATGGGGATGAAATCTCCACAGAAGAGGGTGTAGTATATCTACTGATTAGAGTCCGCTTTCCTCAACATCACACTATCGATTCCTGTAAATGAATTCCTTGAATTTTGCAGTAGTCTGATGTACTTTCATGGGATGTCTGAAATTTTAATGCAAAGGGAGGTTCCGTGCTTCGTGCAACAAGTGTTGCAATTAAAAAAGGAACAAAAGAGAGATCGATCGGAACCAAATCAGATGTACAATGCACGCGCGTGTCCGCCGAAAATAGACGGAAAAGCCCGACCGGTTTAAGATCGGGCCCGCAAATCAACCTCGTCCGAGTAATTTACGATTTCCTGTAGCACTGACGCGGCTGACTTACTTCCCCTCATTCGTCAAACGTTATGCGCCGCTAAAGGTCATCGGTGACTCCGGTGTGTTGTGTGTTTACAGCGATAGGGGGGCGCCGGTGTGTGTGTGTGTGTGTGTTTGCTGGTCGATGCTTCGATAAGGGGCGGGGAAATATGTTTTGCAAACAATCGCAAGGCGAAAGGTGACGACGAAATAACGTTTCAGATATTAGCAACAAACGTTTCGCCGTTAATGGGACGGAAAATTGTAGGTTGCCGAAGGTCGGCTCTGCGAACCCACACAACTGTGCTTTAACCGGTTCACCTTCGACCTCTCGCAATTAGCTGGTTCTTTCGTCGGAGATAAAATGCTGGACGCCAACGTGTATTAGACAAGCTGCAATCCTATTTAACATTTTAAATTTACTATTTTGCTCTTTTCTCGGTTCGTACAGTGAGTCGCAGTAGAGACACTTTTAAATGGACGATAACTATTTTAATATTGGTCCATACTACTTGGACTTTTTTTTTGATAAGTTGGAAGTCTGGTTTACTATTTGACGGGAAACAAATTTTGGGAAAATTGCAATTGTTTGGAATCGCAGAGAACATATTGAAAGTTGTATTTTGCTACTCTTTTGTGTGTGTATATATTGAAAATTTTTAAAATACCTTTTTTGTATATTCTGAAAATTCAACCGATTTTGATGAAATTTTCAGAATATGCATAATTGACACAGATCTACAAGAGGCATTTTTAAAATTTTCGATATATGCTCACACAAGAAAGTTGTAGGCGACAATTTTTAGTATTTCCTGTGCAATTCCGACCGATAGAAATTTTTTCGAAAATTTTTTTTCCAAACCGACGGTCATGCAGCTAAAAAAGAGCATTCAGAATTGCAATTGTAGCTGCCGCTTTTTCAATAGTACGGCGGAACAGCGTACAAAACAGGGACGCGAACTGTTTGCCGCGGGCGGGCGAATATTTTCAGTAACGAAAACGCGTTTATTGCTGTTGTTCATCGGGGAATTCGTGGGAGGAGGGGGTGGGGGGACAGACGGACGGACAGAAAAAATCACGCCCTCTTTTTGTCTCTGGAATTCACAGTATTGTCACAAGCAGCCAGCTAGCTGCGCGCGACAGGTCGGCTCTCATCTCGAGCGTATCTCTCGCGTTTCGAAAACCATCTGCGCTCGATAAAGCGGCGCGCGCGTGAAATATCGTTTGCACTAGGAAACGTAACTGTTTTCTATGGGTCGGCTCGATGCTGCGCTATTATACCGGGGGGTTGCGCGCGTGTCCCGAAAACTTTGGTCCCTTTTGTCCCTTTTCTGCTCGTTGTCCCCGCGGGAATCGAGAGTTCCTTCAACACCATGTCACCTGTCAATTGTTTCATATTTTTCACACATGCGCCGTTATTCCACGCGTGTCCCAAAAATTCTCTCTTCCTCTCTTTTTTCTCCTTTTTGTTTTGCCCGCAGCGTCGAGGCCCGACCAAAAGGAGATAAAAAGCCCGGCGAGGGAAACAATTTTGACTGAAGGCCCGCTTGTGTTTTCGCGCGGCTGTGTAGGTTTTACACGTTGATACGTGTGCCGCGTATGGGATCAACGGTTGCACCCGATCGATCGATCAGCCTCGCGTTGCTGAAACGGCCGGCCAACATCGTTCCTTCCCGCCGTATCTCATGAATGTCTCTCACGGCCAGTGAATCGATTCCTGTGATTCAGTAATTGCATTTCAACTCCCCCACCCCCCGCCCCTTCTCATTTCGTTTCGAGCGGAATGAAAAATTGATCGCTCATTTGCGAACTGATCGAGTTCCTCTCCAACGGATCGCGGTGATCCTTGTGTGGTTAGAATTTACACAGGCTCTTCGAAATTCGAAGGGCGTTCAAAAGTTTCTGCGGGAACACATTTTGGAATTGGTGCGAAGCAACCCCCTACATTTCTATCTGAGAAGGCGAGGTCGAGATTTTTCCAGATTTGCCCAGATCTGTAGATCACACGAGGTTATTAGCCTAAGAAATTCTCAGTTTTTATTACAATTTGGACAGTCGATTCCCTCTTGTTCTCTGGCTATGGTGCGAAGCAACCCCCCACATTTTTATCTGAGAAGGCGAGGTCGAGATTTTTCCAGATTTGCCCAGATCTGTAGATCACACGAGGTTATTAGCCTAAGAAATTCTCAGTTTTTACTACCATTTGGACAATCGATTCCATCTTGTTCTCTGGCTGATCAGCCGGCAGTCTTATCACTAGGATGTTCACCTAATTCTCACCGAGGTGTCTGAAATGGTTGATTCTATAGCCTCGATCAATCCTAAGTCATCAATATTCCATCTTCCTGTCGGTTGAACGACTGTACTCTGTCTTCTGAGGAGACCTCGACCCCTAACATCCGACATTACCAGAGGCTCTAGTATCAGTATTCTTCGCTTACTATACCTATTCTCTACCAATTTTCTATTATCAATATTTCATCTTTCGAATTGATGACCTATTGGATCCACCGTTCCACGGAGTCCTTGATCTTAAGACTGCTGCTAGGTCAGCTGGATCTATAAATCCCCCTGCATCAAAAATCCCTGAAATATCAAGATTCCATAGCGTAGGTCTTGGACTTGAGAATAAAGACAAAATATGAAAACGGTCGTTCGAGTAAACAAGTTTAGCGTTGATAATGAGAATAATTTGACGCGCGCACCGCGTCTTTACAGTTTCGCTGACAAAATCTGATTGTTCGACCATCAGTGGCAGGTGCACCATGAATAACGCAAACGATTGGACACGTGCTGCCCGCTTCGAGCAACAATTCATCGTGCGTTGTCCCGATGACACCCTTCCGTGAGATTCCGAGCCACGCCTACCTCGGGACTATGGCATTCCAGTCGTCGGCAAGTTAACTAGTTAGCAAATCACGTTCGCAGTTACCCGGCAAGCACTGGTTACCCCAGACACCGTTTCCTTGAATGGGGAACTTATCTGGTCGGATTGGGAACGGTTCGGCGAACAAAGCCGCGTCTCGTCTACACGCACTGCCGAGAAAATGACACGTGATCGATCACACGCAGGTGTCATCGAACCAGCCGAATGACACAGTTTCCTCCCGGTATCGTGTCCCGGGGAATTAATTTTTCATCGGGAACACGTGTTCCGAGTATCATCTTGTTTTCATTATTAATACCCGTAATCCTGGACACGCCGATGTTGTACGTGACCCGTTCCGGAAATATCAATAACAATGCATTTAATCATTACGTAACGGTTGCATAAGATTTTTTCAATAATATAACTGCCGGATTTTTATGCGAAATAAAAGTATTCCGAGCCAATTGTAAAGAAGAGAAGAGGTTCCTTTAATTATTTTAATAAGTCGAGGAGAATACAATATTCTTGAATTTTTCTAATGATTTTACAGTTTGCTATTTTCATATAAGTAAATTTAACCTAGAGAGAGAGGGGGGTAGAAATTAAATTTTAGAAAGATCCGACGAAAAAAGAGGAAATTAACCGATTCGCATGAACTAACTAATTAGCATGCGAGTGAGAGGACCGAGCAATCAAGGCACGCTTCTGTGCATAAACAGAATTATTTATAACAGGATTCTGTCGTGAAAAGATTCCCAACGTTACTTTTCTTAATAACACCGCGTTGATCCGCTTTGAAATAACTCCTTTGAGAACATTTTTCCATTTCCAGAAACTGTCTTGCAAAAGTATTCTCTCGTTTCCCTCTGAAAATGAATTTCTAGCTGCGAGGACTGTTGTGACGTTCCAGCGAGTTTGAGAACTTGTAACATTTTTTCCATGAAGAATTGAAAACGTTTAAAAAAATGGGTGAACGTGCAACACGGCACACCGGTTACAACTGTATAAAAAAATCTACCGGAATTCCAGTCAAATTTCATTTCCGCTTCGACGTATTTTTCTCGCTGATGAAGCACAAAATAAAATAGATTGAACGGCAATCGATTTGTTATTAGTGCTCGAAAATATGCGGCAATGTTTTGGAACAGTTTCTGGGAATTGGAGCATCATGTTTATTTAAAAGATTCCTATTGGAATTCATTCTATCCTATTGGAATTGTGACCGAGCTGACAAGTTTTATGATTTTTTTCAATATCATATCCAATTTGGAACAAAATGCTCCTATCTCTAATTGAAGCCCTCAAACGTTAAAAATCCATGCTGGAATTCATCCCCAAATTAATCTGAAGAGACCTCTTAAAATCGAGTGAATTGTGCCTGAGCTGTCGGTCGGGTCTCATGATTTTTTCAATACGATACCGTACTCCACTTTAGGCCGAAATGCGCCCATCATTCGGCGCGATCTTCCAGCTTCGTTCCAAGCCCAGGAAAGCTAAAAAATTCCTACGAAAACATATTCTCGAATCGGCACGAACAATCCTCCGAAAATCCGGAAGAGAGTAAAAGCTCCGCAAAGAAAGATGCGACAGGATACAATAGAAAGAAACGAGTTCTACAACTACTAACTAGAAAAGTGACTTATGTTCCACCGAGTGCAAGAATGAGGTAGCAACGGGGACAAAGTGATTTCCCGGGGATAAGAGTTTCAGCTCGGATTCCTCCGCGCGATGTTCGTCTTCCAGGCAACCAACCAACTCTCTCTCTCTCACTCTCACTCTCTCTCTCTCTCTCGCTCTCTTTCTCCTCTCCGATTCGTTTCTGTCGAAGTAATACAGAGTGTCCCGCCGTTTCCGCTGGCTGAAAGTTTCTGGGCAGCCGCGTACCTATGTAAATACGAAGTAGGTTCGTTGGTTGCGCAGTGACACACACGCGGGATCGATGATGCGCGTACGGAGAACAGAACAGAACAGAAACGAGCGTCGATCAGCGAATGGCAGCGGCCGAGGGGCTTGACCCGGTTAACTCGGCTACACCGTGCCCATTATTCGGCTTTTCCTCAAACAGAGAGACCAAACGAAGATTGATCCGCTCTTCGGCAACGCTCGAAACGGGAGCCTGCCTCCAGGACGAAATTTCGGGAACGCCCTTTCTCTGTCGCATCCCTTAGATCATCGCCGAAGCGGTTCCTAAGCGTCTTCCCTTCTCGCATTCACGGTTTTGTCCTTTCTCAGATAGGAATGGGGAATCATCGGAATCTGTTGATTTTCATGTACAGAGGAGTCCTTGAAAGCGAGAAGATGCGGGAGATGGTTCTTGCAAGGATCCGTTTATGAATCGAGAAGTTTCCGGGGCTTTAGGTAGCTTGTTTCTTGGAGACAAAGGATCCGAAGAGGATTCTGTGCAATTAGCTGTTTTTCGGGGACGTCAGCTACGTAAACTGAGGGTTTGAGGATCTTAAGGTGCCTCTTTTCTTGTTTCCTTGTTGGATGCTGCGGGGTTTTTGAATTGTATAGTTGGAGGCAAGCTGGGATTCAGAGTTCGACAGTGAACATTTTTATTTTGTAAAGAAATATCAAATTTTTTGATAATCGGGTTCGATGTTTAGACGATTCTTGGCAAGTCAAGCTCATGTCCTCGTCTCTTGCAAGCAAAAGGATTTACGAATAAATTGTCACTCTATTCCACTCTTCTCTTATAATTAAGACCGTTTGCTGTCCATTAAGTTTGCTCCAGAATGGTCGTAAAAATTCTCTCTCTTCGAAAGACTGTAAAAAAGTTCCAGACAAAAGAGATTTATAGTCGGAGGATCGTTTCGGGATCTTGAGATGGTCTTGGGTCTGTAAATCGTTTCTTGGTTCATCCCAAAGGAGAACAGCTCACTCGGACGATCCAAGCGAGGAACACAAAACGTTCGCTAAACTACAGAACCTCGGCAATTGAATTCAAACATCATTTTCTTTCAAACTGCCTGAAACAACCATCAAAACGATCCGGTTCTCTCTTAACATCAAATTGTACTTCATCCAAGAAAAATATTAACAAAATTTCCATCACACGAGCTACTTTAAACAAAAAACAACAGTACAAAATAGATCCTCCGTCTCACCAGAAATGTCTTGAAACATTTAATTCGTGTCACAATTAAAAAATGAAAATTCTCTCCCACCACGAAACTGTACTCTATCATACAAACTATACACAATTCTGCATCTCACCATGCAAGCACAACCCCATCTATGGTCTAGAAAAATTAAATTCATATCACAATTAAAAAATAAAAATTCTCTCCAACCACGAAACTGTACCCTATGACACAAACTATACACAATTCTGCCTCTCACCAGGAGAGCACGATCGCATCTACGGTCTAGAAAAATTGACCACGAAACTGTACCCTATGACACAAACTATACACAATTCCGAATGTCACCAGGAAAGCAGAAACGGAGACAGAAGCTTCTCTCGTTCGAGCGATGTTGAGAACCGTGTCCCCTAAAAATTCGTTTTGAATCGAGATCGGCGGTGCGGTTATCGATCGCGGGTAGGATCGAGGTGACCCGAGTGCACGTGAGGAATCGCGAGGAACCGAGGACCCGGTGACAGATCGTGAAGAGTGTGCCTCGCTCGGATGTTATCGGGCCTGGTGGCAGTGTCGTGCGGCTGAAAAGCAAGAACCAAGGAACCGATCGACGGTTGAACGGAAGCGGACCGGGGAGAAGAGATAAGGGAGAGAAACCGGGCTAGAAGAGGACCATGAGCAACTCCGGGGCCATTCCTCTGATCTTGGTGAAGAAGGAGCAGCTCGTCGAAGGCAAGTACCCCCTCCCACCCCACCTCACGTCCGCGTTTAGTCTTTTTCTCATTGTCGAGAGCTGGCGCGATTCTAAGGCCGACGGACGGCCGCGACGTCCCATTGTGCGACGTCCCAAGCGGATGTTTCGACCGAACTCGAGCTTCGCGGAACTCGGCTGCACAGGAAACGACGTTAGAGCGTCTATTATCGACCGGTTCAATAGAGATCTGTGTCACCCGTGCGCGTCTTCGGAGATCGGGAACGTTGATCTGGGACGGAAGAAATTTTTCTTTCGGGCCTGGACACGCTTTTGTTTTTTTTTTTCTTTTTCTTTCGATCGACAGCTTTCTTCTCTTCCGAGCGATTTATTCTGTCGATGCTTGACTTCTCGATCAAGATTCTGCCGGCGGAACGAATTTTTTTAGTGAGAGTTTCGGGATTCAAAATATTCTTCCAATGAAAATTCAGGCTATAATTCTTTTTTTATTGACTTTTTAGAGGGTGGAAAATTTTGTTGAAGGATATTATGGGAGCGAAATAATTTATTCATAGAATTTTGAAAGTTAATCAAATTTTTCCAGTGGAATTTGAGGATTGAATATTAATTTCAATGAAAATTCGGATGCACCATCTTTTTTACTAGAAATTCGATGGTGGAACTATTTTTGAGGGGAATTATGAACGTCTCCCGGTTAATTAGTAGGAAATTAAGGGCTGCAATAATCATTCTACCAGAAATCAGGGAACGAACATTTTTCTCAATGAAAGTCGAGGGGTGGAAATCTCTTTGATGGAAATTACAGGTGTGGAAGAATTTATTTATAAAAATTTGAGGGACCAAGAAATGTGTTCATTAGAAATTCTCTTTCCATGCAAACTTGAGTGTTGCATTTTTTGGTACAGACATTTTTTTACCAGGCTATGAGATGCTGAACAAATTTTCCGCACGAAATTCCGAGATGGAAATTTTTATGGATGAAAAATAAAAGATTGAATATTTTCCTCCATGAAAATTCGAATAATGGAAATGAGAGTGGTTTAATATTTTTTATACGAAATTGCGAGGGTTGACGCTTTTGCCATAAAAATTCGACTAGAAAATTCAGCTAAAAATTTTCCACGACCTAAATTCACTTCTGAGAAATATTCTCGAATAAAAATTTCCTGCTATAGAAATCACGATAAATTTCCTTCATAAAAATGGGAGTAAAAGTTCGTTGAAAATTCGGAGACCAAATATTTTTACATTTCATTCAGTGCGGTTTTCGAGTAATAATTTTTGTCGGCTGAAAGGAGAAATTGAACATTTATTGGCCGATCAACGGAACGTTTGACATTAATACCTCATTATGCATGTTATCGTATGTAGGTTGATGCTATACAACTTCCGAAGAACTTTATGCCCCTGTGACTCGTATCACTTTGTAGCTGGCAGGATCGATACGACCCCTAAGAATATTTCCCGAAGCTGGTCGGTCATTCGAAAATTGTACGGTGGAAATTCGATTTTCCTTGAACGGGACCAAACTTTGGCGCACTTAACGCGCACGAGACAATTTATTACCGTCCGTTGCCGATAAAAAGGCCAATGGCGATCGACGAAAAGGGGCTTGTGGGTGGCTTGGGAACGGGGAACACGAGACAGGGAGGGGGGTAGTACAGGGAGGGGGCAGTTTATTTCGATACCGTGTACGAACCTTTTAAGCTAGCTTGACGTGAACGGGCATAGGGTCAGCGCTAGATATCGAGTGCCTTCGACGGAAAATAGAGCGACTTAAAATAAACATTCGATATCAGTGTCATATCGCCGCGCCAAGGAGCAGCCTTGAATAATCTAAAACGATAATTGCGATTCTGGAAATAAAATCGGCGGTACCGAGCACCGTGTAAATTTAGACGAGCCAATCCCGCAAATTATTCGTGTGCTAACTTCGCGACATTGTGGACAAGTTTCCCGAAAACGGTGACGACTACTTTTACAAGCTTTCTGTCTGACCGTCACGTTCTCATTCTACTAATTTGAAGGTCGCTTTTACTTCTCTTCTTGATTGCTCTCGAAATAGATTGTGTGCTATGGTTAATTCTCTTTCAAGAATACCACGTTTTATCAAGGCACTTCCGTTCTGGTTACCGTTGGCCAGCAGAGCTGGGGTCTATCTTGACCCAAAGAATACAAAATGTGCCCATACCTCGAAAAGTATGTTTCAAAAAATTGAGAAATACCAATTTTGTATTCTTAAAAATGGTCTCTTCCTGTCTACCAGTTGGGATATAATCTATTAAACCGTTTATTGCAGTTATTTTTCTTCGAGGTATGTCTGATCGACACAGTACTATTCTACTAGTTTGTACACTTTATTTCTGGCGTCAAACTGAATAATTCCTAGGATAATGTCTTCCTTACCTGAGAGTGTTATGTTTGCTTTATGCATTATTCTTCTACTGACTTGAATGTTTTCTAGTATCTTTTCGATGAATCGTTTACGGAATGATTATTTAACTTTATTCGTTGAAGTGTTTGGAAACTTTTTCCGCATCCTCTGTATGACCATAGTCCTCCTATTCCACTGATTGATTCAAAGTATTCTACGTCTTACTAAGGCTGCTCTATTCTACTAGTCCCTACTACTTCTAACAAACTAAATAATTTCTAGGATGGGTACTTCAACTGTTTGTCTGCTCAATACACTTCTCTTCTACTGTCACGAACATGTTCAACGATGTTTGAATCGTTTGTAAAATAATTGTTCAACTATTTATTGAAGCTTTTCCTGCATCCTTCTAGCAAGCTTTTCTGATCACTATCCTCTTGTTCTACTGATCCGTTAGAACAGTGTGACAAAATCCACTCAATATTTAATAACAAAATCAGGAGTAAAAGCGACTCTGTTTTTTCTAGCGGAGTCTGAACCATCCGGTTCTCACCGTCTTATACCACTGCGGAGATCGTAATTTTCCGCGTCTCTTTTGAAGTTTACGTCCGATGTCTGATTAAGATCGTCACATTCTACTGGCGGTCTTTCATCATCGTCCTCGTTACGGTACTTCCTACATGAGGCTCATAATACTTTCCAATCTTGGCTACGAGAAATACGGTTCCCCCCGCTCCCCTCTCGCCCCGACCGACAGCATCTGCGTCTGACTTTGGTCGGCCCATTCCACTGATTCATGCAACGATCGAAATTCCGTTTGGCTGGTTCTCTCTGGCCGTTACATTTCCTCGTTCGATGGGTTTCGCTGGGGGCGAAATCAGCACCCGTTTCGTCGAGTTAACTCGCCGAGCGGGTCTTTTCCTTCTGTCGCTCGTATATCACTCTCGCGAAAGTACCGCCCTTTACGATTCTCCTCGCGGAACCTACCCAGCTCGCGAGTAAATTCGCGGCGCTCGGCGTTCGTTTCAAGGATCTCCGTAACTAAACTCCGAGTCGTTCAGCCAGTCCTAAATTATTCTTTTATTTCCTCGAACCGTTTTATCACGGCGAAATTCATTTCAGACATCTGAAAACAAAAATACATCATTTTATATCATTTTCGTTTCTGTGCTTGTTCAAGCATTCCTCGATAACTTTGTATATTTCGAACGTTTCCATTATTCCCAATAACACAAGAAAATATTATATTCAAGCGTAACGCGTATGTGCAGGTTCTATGGAGAGCAGCATAATGCAAAGCAAACATTTTCTACGTCGGCGGAGACACAGAAGAGGTATCAACCTGGCCTCCATTCTTTGAAATGAAAAGCCAAGCGCTTTTCATCTCGAATTTTATAACGAGCACAAAGTTATCTCTTTTCTCCCTGGTAAATAAGTTAGCCTTTTGTCCGGTAACTATGCTATCTGCGAGAACGTTTAAGCATTCATGAATATTATCGAGTCCTTTCTACTCGGAAATATTCTATTTTTAGTTAATCCTCAGTCGATACAATGATATGTGAACAAATAGAGAGCCAACGATACCAGTCAAGAGTTACAGGCGACGATAATACTGCAGTCAGAATCGCCAAATAAATTCCTCGTCTGCCGTACGCAGAATTCCGACTGAAAGTGGTGGAGCTCGTTCGATGTACGGTGCGGTGGAAAGAAACGAGGCTGAAAATCGTTCGCTTGTCAGGCTGTCGGTCGCGAGGGGGTTAAATGAGCGGCAATTGTCCCCGGATTTCGGGGCAGACGCGATACGCGATGACTATAGTTGGCGTCGCGGTGTGCCACGTGTTGCGCGTTTCTCTCTTCGAACGCGGACCCGTGGCCGTGTGCCGTCGAGTACCTTATCGGTAATCCCGATTCTCTCTCTCTCTCCTCCCCCTCCCCCCGTTTCCTCTTCCTGCGAACGCGAACGGGACACGCTCGCTTCTTCCACAACCGGGAGAGCGCCAGCTGTTCCCAGTTTACGGTCGCCGCCTCGACACCAGTCCGAACGATTCGAACAATGGATGTTACGTCGCGGGACAGTTAATCTCCGACGTGCGGCAACGTGCGACACATACTCGCCCCGTAACGCGGACGTCAACCCTTCAGAACCGCGACCCTAAACCCTAAACTTCCATTTTTCGCCGATTCGGGACCGCGTGCCTCTGACCAGCCGATTTCCTAACTTCGAGTCACCAACCTTAAATTATTTGGGGTAGGCGTTTTGGAGTCGTGAAAGAGGATTTCTAGAAAGAGTTGAAGGCTATACCTTTTTCGGCGTTTGAAAAATGTTTTAACCCTTTTAGCGCCGGGCGAAAAAGAGGTGCCCACGAAATTACCGGCCGAGTTTCACGATTTCACTAGGCTTTGGAAAGAGGGTCATAAAAACCGAACGACAAGCAATATTTACATAATTCAAAAAGCAGTGTATTAAGGACGAAATAGAGAATAAAACAGTGTCGCCAATTTTTCTATACTCATTGAAAATTACATAAATACCAAAGGTATCAGTTCTCTCTTTCAAAACATAATTGCACATACGGAAAGTCATCTTTTTATAATAACTTTATATAGACCGTTTATTACAAAGTATATACTTTGCATTTCCAATATATTTTGTATCAAAATTAATAACGTTGCACAACAAACATAATGAATAACTCCAAGGTACATGGTAGGCGTCGGACGGATTATCTCATCCGAAACAAGTAATTGTTATAGGTTATATAACGTATAGAATATAAGGGAAAGTTATTTTAATTCTCTCGTAATGAAATTTGACCATTTATAACGTATTATAGATTTATTTTGAGATAGTGGTTCTCTCGCAATGCGAATATTAAAGCACTACAAGGTGCGGGCCGAAATATCGACTCTGACACTTTTCGCCAGTGAAGGAAGGACCGATATATCGGCCTCCGGCCCTAAAAGGGTTAAACGCGAGGCCAACTTCGAAGGTGGCAAAATGAATTTTTGTGAATAAATAAGTAGAGCGCGCCATTTGTCGAGTGGCTCTATTATGCACACGAATATTGCAAGCGTTCCCTAAGTTCCGAGCAGTTCGTACTCGGTTATTGTACCGAGCAGACATTAAGTATCTTACGGTTAACGAAACATGAGCCAGCCAGTTCTCTGGATAGTTAGGTGGCAAGTTGCTACGTAGCCGGCTGTGCACGAAATATTAAAGCCGTTAGGGCGTTAATATTAACTCGTTCGCTGTGCTCGTTAGGCGCGAGGATCGAAGATCTATACGGGCCTCGAATATTCTTGCGTTTCACTTTTCCCGTTTTGTCAACCTTCAACCCTCCGGCGCTCGACTATTTGTTAATCAGCGTTATGGCAGCTCGCAGCATTTCCCGCGGCTCTACGCGTTACCCGCGCGACAACCTAGTTTTTTCTCGCGAACGGTGGCGAAATGACGTTTGTGGGACCGCGATATAATGAGGCCGAGATTTCAAGTGTCACCGGCAGCCTTTTCGAAGCGAAATACCCACCCGATTCCGAGTGGGTCGTTCATTAACGACTGAAACTACTTCCACGCCCGGCTAAAACCCCTTTCCGCCCCGTGGTCCCATCATCGTCGCCGGCAATCTCTTTTTCTTATTTACACTCGAGACACCCTCGCTCCCGGTTCGACCCCCTCGTTTTTCTTGATATTCTCCCGGACGGGGGTGGGACGGGGTTTAAACGGCGCTCCTTCCTCGTTTCACGATGGGAGAAGAAAATATTGAGGATGTAGCCAAAGGAAAGCGATGAACGTTGTTCGACGGTTCTTGCAGCCTTTGACGAGGGAAACGCGATACGGTTCACGGACGGACGCCACCCGGAACGGCTATCCTAATTGCTGGGACCATTAGCGGCGAGATAATCAACCGATCGCGAGCCGCGTGATACGTCTGACAATCTTTATCGTTTTTCCTCGCGAAGCGCTCTGCTCGTGTTATTTTTATTCCTGAAGATTTTGGGGAAATCTTTTTGACGTTGATCCAAATGATCCAAATGATCCTGAAAAATTAAGCCACAGAAGTTCCGCAAGTTTTTCATGTTCCAAACCCCCTTACTTGTACTCGACATGCTCAAGATCGTCGAATTTCACGAACGACGTTCCAGTATATTGGTCGCGTCTGATTAATTGTTGATTGTTTTCCGACAGCACACACTCGCCGAGTGTATCGACTGATTATTTGATCGTCAAGCGTGAAACCGAGGGTGGAGCGTAACTACGTTGCAGATGTTCGCGCATCATTGCGATTTCTGCCACGGAATCCTCTCCGCAGTTCACCTAATCCGTCCCGGAGGGTTTTAGGAAAGATTATCTTCTGGAACGGGGAGCGAGGGTGTTCCGGGAACTTTTAATCCTGCGGAAGTAGCTTCTTCTGCCTCGATTTTTGGGATTTCTCGAACTTCCAGACGACCCCGAACTTCCGACGAAGGATACTTTCGCGTTATAACTAGCGGTCCAATCAATTACAAGTTTCCTACCAATTTTAAACCCGGAGAGTGTTCGTCGCACAGTGCACGTCTCCAATCTGAAATTTTTCTACAAGAGAATATGTTATAGAGTATATTTGACGATCGAGACGCGATAAAATATCTTATAGAATTTATTTAGGGGAGGTTCAGACAAAACATCGCATAGAATTTATTTAGGGGATTGTCGTGCAACAGATCATCGTGCAGAGTTCGTACACGGATCGACATGCAACAAAACATCACATGAAGTGGATTTAAGGATCGAGTCGACGAGAGGAGATTGTTCTATGCGCTTTTAATCCAACGGAAGTTGATACTTTCTCCTCCGATCGCATCGATATTTCCCGGATTCGACGAGTTTCCGAGAGGATTCGCGTTGCATCGAATAATATTTTCGCTGGATGGTTATCGAGAGCTCGCCCACTTGCGAATGATCGAAACTCGATCCCCGTTTCGCGAACGGGGACGACTGTACTAATCTCCGTGTCGATTCGAGCGACACTCTCCGCTTGAAACGCGGCGAAGGAGGCGGTTGTTCAAAGCTCCGGCCTCTTGGAATTGGATGACGCTAATTACCCCGGCGATTAATGAATACCCGAAGAGTCCTTCCGGGCCTACGAACCCGCCTCTTCGATTCGGGAACAAAGTCCCCGTTGTTGCAACCGTCGAGACGTTCCAGTCTCTTTGCCAAAACCTGTGAGCAAAATTTCAAACGAAACTGGAACTCTTTTTCAATTAATTTATTTACACAATTTCTCTATCACACTGTTCCATTCATTTTGACTTCTGTGGTCATCTTTCGATTTTCATTCGCAAGAATGTACGCTCATTTACGCTAGACACGGTCTTCGGTTAAACTTCGATTAAACTACCTGAGGAAACCAGAAATTTGTAACTTTTTCTTATGCAATCCCGTAGATATTTTATATTTTTGGCGAGGAAATGCCGGAAATCCAAGTTTTAATGTTAGGAATTCACTGGTTGAATAGTTATGTGTGTTTATAGTACGATTTGAATTTTGATAGAATTTTTGGCGAAAGAAGTGAGTTGCCAGGTTCGGGTATTGAATTTTCAGTAAGATGAGAGAGGTTTTTGTAAATTAAGCCATCCATTGAGGAACAAGATCGGCACACGTCGATTAGATCCCCGAATTTCAACCGCAATATTCATGGCCAGCTGAATATTCACCGTGGCCGATCCTTAATGCGCTTGGCAAATTCATGTCGCAAACAATAGATTCACCTGTTCCTGCCAGAATTTGCCTAATCGTGGCGCCAAATTCCCGCGAAGGTATTTGCCTTCGAATTTTCATTCGGTCCTTGTGATTTCGCGACCGGTAATAACGCGGTTGCTTCAATTTGCATCGCTGATCATTCTCTTCGGGATTCTCTCGATTTTGTCCAAACGAAATTGCTCCTCGGTTAAATTCTTCTCGGTCTGAAAATTAAAACTTTCCTGGACTTAAAATATACCCAAATAAAAGTACCTGGATAAAATCGAGTTGGAATAAAGGCTCGTAAAATTCTTGTCGCTTGCAAACAATTTTCTCGGCTATTTTGTCGCGAACGCGATTTTTCATTTCTATTCCTGAAACGTGTAGCGTTTCACTCTAACAAGAACACACCTTGCAAAAATACGACGCTATTCAGTAAACAGACTGCGGATCTTTATGCCAAATAAAACTTTTCTAACATCAGTTGCAAGAGACAGAAACTTCTTCTCTAATCTTTCCACTAGTTCGAATAGCACCCACTTAATTTGATTATAAATGCATAAAGTCCGCAGTCTATTAATAAATTAACACTAGAACGACCGGAGCAGTCAAAATGACTGTTTCCTAATTTTTTCTTCTACAATTACTGAAATTGTAAAAATGTTTTCATCTGAAATTTTTTAATGAACCTCTTCATTGAAGCTCGTATTACAATAAAAGTTGTACGAAGTCTGAATATAGGCACAGTCTTGTCACTGTTACAAAGCAATGTACATCAGTCGAATTTATTGCTCGGTCGTTCTAGTGTTAATTACTCGGGCTCGGTTAAAACTCATTCGAAACAGTTTATGTTAATTTCGCGTGAACATTGTTAATACGAAGCGAGTTCGCGAAGAGCTTCGTTTTCACGAGGATTCAATTAAGGAGTGATTTATCTCCGGTCCGAGATGTGAAATTACATGCTCGTTCTCGGCGCAGTTAATGCACGGCTCGACTGGATTGTCGATATTTCTTCTCGCCGGTTCTTTTTCTTTTTTTTTTCACATCTCTATCGATTGCTAATTCGACGAGGCGATTTCACCACGGAACAATGGGCCTCGCCATAACCGACACACTCGCGATCGCGAATACACACGATTGCTTTCGCGGCTGATTAATGAACAGTCGCACGGAATCGACGTACCGCCGTGTGTTTCGACAGCGTCGCGATAAGCGGCTTGCAAATTAATTAAATTCAACTGCAATCGATAGTTACAGCTGACGTAGCGAGCGAGCGAACCCCGGAGCGTCGAGCGGAGGAACACCCTCGATCCGATCGTTCGATCGCGGATTCCGCGACGTTTTTTTCCCCTCCTAAGCCCTTTAAAGCCAGTCGATCCATTAATTATTATCATCCACTGAAAAATAATCGCGCGCCGAAGCACGATCGCTACTTCTGTCTCTTCCCCCTTTGCAGAAATTAGTTCAACACTGTGAAACCGTACCCTTTTCAATAAAAAAAAAGGTTCATTGCAAATAGTAGTCAACTTTTAATTCGAGTAGACGTGGAATTAAAAATGTTACTGACTTTTATTAATTGGTCTTTCGTCCCTGCTGTCTGGAAAAAATCAGCACAACATTGTGAAACTATACTATTTCAACAGAAAACATTTGCATTGAAAATGGTTCGCTCGTTTTTGTAAAAAAAATTCTTGAAGTTGACTGTCTTTTTCACTCCTGTTTCGGTCTGGTGCTAATTTCCTCAACATTTCGAAATTTGTCTATTTTGATCCGGGATCCAGGAGGATCCAAAGTCATCTGAAAAATACAAGAACTTCTTTTCCTTGGATCGAATGTTTAATCTGTTATATAAACTTGAAAAGGGTTGTTTGTTAATTTTTTACCTAGACGTGCTATGTGCGAGAGGGCAGATTTAAATGAGTCGTCGCAGGTCTCTGCAAATTGGTTACAGCAATTTATAGTTGCGGGAGCATCCGCTGCTTGCAAGTTTCCGGGCAGGGACGACTGCAATTAATGCCTCCGTGTCCTCTAATAAACGCCGAACGAATGTGTTGGAACGCGTCGGTGTACGGTGTTCAAGAGCCAATGAAACCGAATAACCGATCGCCGCCGGCTGAACGGAAGCCGGTGACCATTTGCGCGGCGCTGTTTTCAATAACGTCGAACCGTCGGCGTATTAATTAGATTCAGGTGCGCCCGGTAATTGCGCGTGGCATCGGCCCGCGCGTATAATCGATTAAACATTGAAATAAAACTGTCCCATTAGTCTTCTCGCCGACCGATCGGAGAAAATAGGTCTTCCGACTCTACTAAGTACAGGCCACGCAAAAAGAAAATTCACTCGTTCGGAATAATCTAAAAATATTATTTATTGCTTCCCACGTCTTCAAGATTGCTAAAATTTCAAGGTCAAAGTGTAGTTTCTTGGGTCTCTATTCATTCCCGGTCGAGACTTCCGGGGTATTTTCGATTCCTCAGGGTCTGTCGGGATTTCGGAAGAGAACCGGGCTAATAAACGTCCGCGGGTGAGCTCGGATTAATTAATCACGACCGTGACGGGCAGCTGCGATCGACGTCGGAGCGATTCGCTCGCGTTACGCAATGCAACATGCAACACCGAGCCGCATCAACCGATCAAAAGGTGCTCGGAGCAGCGCTGCGCGATCTTATCGCCGCAACACTGCGATCCTCCAAGCACTGAATACTTCACCCCTTGCGTACAACCCTTGATCATTGATACTATTTCTAATTTCTCAAAATTCGACGCTTTCAACAAACTCCTCAAACAATCGGTGAAGAGTCTCTTAAAATGAGATTCGCAACTTTCTTCTAACACAAAATCGGAATATTAAATCCCTCACAATATGAAACAACATTTTCAACAATTCTACACAAAAATAGCCTAACAATTACTGTCTAGAATTGTCTAGACATCGTGTCTGGGTCTGCGCTGCGATCGAGTGGAACACTGTCATTTTTGAGTTCTTTATTGGTAGTGCTTGACCCTAAAAATTTATTACGGACTTGGGTACGGCTGAAAGTTGAGTGTCCTGTTTCAAAATGGAAAAGCAGACCAGCTGTACCCCACTCAATGACAATTGACGCATCGCAGGCCCACACTCAGCGGAAAGGCGACACCAGTTTCGGGGAAAGATCCTTGAAACAAGGAATCTTTGTGCAGCATCCTTTGAGGCTCCGTGAGAAAATGAGGGAGTCAGTAGGCGTCAGTAGGAGTCAGTAGGCGTTGCACAGTTTGTGGATTACGCCCCAAACTGTTGATTCGTCCCCTAGTTATCCCTACCAAAGAAATTATCTCTTCCCGAGCTTTGGTAGGGAATTCCAGAAGGACTAGGAGTCAGAACGCTACGAACCTTCAATTACTATAAGCAGAGAGGTCAGAGCAGGACTTGTCTCCCCACTACTACCTTCCCCTTCTACGACGCTCACGTCACGTGACTGATACGATCATGGCAGAGAGGGGGTAACTTTTCCCCTCGGTTCGAGTTAATTCCCCTGACCTGGCGACTCCGACCGTAAGCATGCGATACGTGTAGGGACAAGGGTCCAGGAGTGTTCGAAAGGGCCGAGTAATTTCAATCCTGGTGGCCAGGGGGAAGAATCAAGGGACGCCCAATTTAAACGCGTTCCCGGCGTCCAACGTAGTTGGCAACTGGTCTCCTCGGGGCCATCGGAATCGGAATGCTCCAAGTATTTGGCAAGTGGTCGAAATTTCACGGTAGAGCTGCAGCCGAGTCACGGTTCTGCACACTTTCGGCCCGTTTCACGTTGTCATCGGAACGTTAACGCTGTCATCGCGGCCATAAATCCGGGAAATTAAATTCTAAGAGCGGGACGGTGAATCAAAGGCTACGGAAGGATCTTCGCGGAGAGATACGAGGAGCGTGTCTCCTGCTTTCCACGCGTCCTGCCAGCACCACTCGTTAACAGAGCGAATATATAGTTCTCGAAAAAGAAGAATCGAAGAAGTCCGGCGATCATTCGACCGATATTAAATCGCCGGGAGATAAATTAACAACCGATTTACGCGGCGAGTGCCAGCGAATTGTGCGGAATGTAATTAGAACCTGTTTGAAATGTTTTTATATCGCGCGATCATTTTTAATTATCGCGGAACTGGTGTAACCAAATTATAATTAACTCGAGAATCTCGTCCCACTTTTGCTTATTAAAAACATTTCTTCTGGTCTCGAGGTAATTTTTAATTATCTCCAAATTAACGAAAAGAGTTTTCATTAGCTTGAGCTGCCCGGAAATCGTATTATTTCTTCGTTTTTTCCCAACGAAAAAGTCTAGCTTTTTAAAAACTAAAGAATGGACGGGTCTCGATTATATCCGGTCGATATCCAGCGGAGCAATTATTTTTCACCGAAGTGAACACCTTAAAGTTAACGTCGCGCTAAGATCGAAGAAGCATATTCTGACATCATTAAAAATAATAATAATGCCCGTGGACAGCTTCGACCGCACTTTCTACCACGTAAAACTGTACCCCCGTGAATTTCAAGAATAAAAAATTAACTCGACTGTCCCCCGGTCAGTATCAAGCGTAGCAATTAATTTTCACGAGCCGTTTAATCGCGCTCTATCATCGCGCGGAGCGTTCGAGGACAAGCCGACATCGTCTGGCCGCTGACTAGTCGGCTCGTTTGCGAATGCTCTTTCAATTTGCATGGTGTTTTCTCATATTGTTATGGGCGGCGCGGCGGTCGCGTGACCGGAGAGAGATACCGCGATCTATCCATTATTCTTCCTGCCATTAACCTTTAATCGCGTACCGATAAGCCGGCAGGAATGTAACCAGTCATCGTCGATCAGCGACATTGTCGCCTGCTGGCCTAACAGAGTCGTACGGCTGATTTAAAATTCATTGAATCGTCGCTGGAATTATTCAGGGGATCCGAAGGCCTCCGTTATCAAACGACAGAGTCCATTAGAATAGCCGCGACCCCCGGCGAGGTCTTCGGAATATCCTGTGAACTTCGATCCCCGCCTTTCAATTCCGCGTTCCAACTTTTAATAGGAATTTTCGTTCACCGCCTAATATTAATTTAAACACCAGTCGAAACTTTCGGCTTCAGGTCTCAGTGTTGTCTCTCCCTCTAATAACAATTGGAGCACCCGGATATCTGAGGTTCGGACTGAAACCACAATTTGCTGGGGGTTGAAGGCTCCGAAGGATCATTTTGCTATTTAATTTGGTAGAAAAGGGTGCAGGAAGAGTTTACAGCAAGCAAAAATTAAAGTATTCACCCTTCTTTACGAATTTGCTGATTTCTTTTTTAGTTCAGTAAAGTCTTGATCCAAGCAGAACGGAGCTACACAATCTTAGTTCGCCCTAACAAACTACGGAGGAAAATGCTTATTCAGGATTAATGGTGGAAATAAGAAGTGGAAAGATAAAATTTATTACAGTCTCTATTCCTTGAGCCCTTTTGTTTCCTTCTTAATAAAAATTAGTTTCGCATGTTGAAAATAAATACTTTGAATGCTCCTGATGTTCCGAGTTTCATCTGCTCGTCTGTCTCGTAAATGCGTAAAGATCCTCAGTCGGTTTAACAATCGGACAGTGGACGTTCAATTTTATAGAAAGCGGAATAACACAAAAGCTTCACGACTACGCTACCATTATAAACGTTCCATTAGACTTCATAACTTCCAGAGTACCGTGAATACACGAGGAAAACCCGTGGGCTAGCCGCAGCCATTTTCAGATGCATAAGACAGTTTCAGAAACCATACTGGTTAATAGTATTTCGAGCAACGCGAACTGCAGAAGTTCTTTTAGGGAAAAAGTTTCGGTTAATGATTTTCGTCGCGGCGCGGCTGGTTTATCCATTCCGGGAAATTGTTCTTCCGTTAACCAGATGGTTGAGGTGCGGCGAACGAGTTCGAAAAAAGTAATCATACTGAATCGTAGCGGTTAGGTCCCGACACTTGCTCGCTGAACCATCTTGCGAATATTTTGCAGATATGGTTTTGGACAAATGGCTGCCACGTCTTTATGGTTTACGATATTTAGCTAAATTTTTCAGTGAATACTACTTAAACGTCATATAATAGGACGCGTATCTTGATTTTTTAAGGAAGCACAATTGTATGTATAAAAAAATTGCTAAATTTATTTCTGCCCTTTGTACATACGTACAAACTTGTGTTACGACTTTTACTTCCTCTAAATGATCAAATTTGGTCATCTTCCCGGCAACATCGGCAATGCCGAAACATTGCCGCGTACTAGTCCGAAGACCTCCCTAAATCATTCAATCGATAGTAGCGACGGGCGGTGTGTACAAAGGGCAACCCTTCGATTCTAAAATTCGTCAACGGCTCGATCATCGATCCCTCGCGAGAATAACAATATTGAACGATTTTCTTCAGTTTGGTGGTTCGCCTGGATAAAGGAACGAAGACTTTCGGTGAAAATGATTGCAGTTCAGCCGTTAATCTTGTCTAACTGGAATTCGCTCGCCGTAAAAATTGGCGTAACGCGAGGGGCTGACGCGGGGGGGGGGGGCGAGAGATGCAGGGGCGTCGCGTTCAACGGGCAGAATTTCCATGCTGGTAACAGGTACAAGCTTCATTTTGTCACTGACCTTAGGAAAACGCACGCGACAAGCCCGCGAAACGGAATGTCGTGCCACCATGCTACGGCCGTTATCGGACCGCGGCATCGTTGCCTCGTTGTCTGTGTTCTATTGATTTTCCTGACCTTGTGCACAGGAGGCAAAAGCACGAATTACCTCTCTCTCTCTACCCCCTCCCTCCCTCGTCTGATACGCTGTTTAAAAGCGCCGCTTTCAATCTCTGCCTGCCACGCCGGAATTCGCGCGTTCGGTGCCGCATTCGAATTATCCACTCTATTTTGGTGCCACGGCGAGCACCGTCGAAAAGCGAGAGATTGGCTGTCTAGAAATTCGCTTGGAACCAAGATCGAGCGGGCAGAATTTACTGCTCGACGATGAGATTGACCATTCAACGAGTCGGCGGAATCGAGATGGATCGCCCTGGGACTCCCGTGGAAACAAGACTGGCCAATTGGAATTCAAGAAAATCAAGATTGCCCGAATGAAATATACCCCTCGAATTAAAAGTCGGCGGGACGGAGTTTGATAGGGGGGCAGGGGTTGATTGTTTTACCCGGGGGCCTCAGGAAATTAAGGTTTCGGCCGCGAAATGCAACGGATCGTTGGATCGACTAACCGCCGTTGCAGGAAGTCAGGCCTGGCTGTCTGTAATTCAATAGAATTGGATTTACTCGGGTTGCGGTTCAAGAAAATTGAAATCCTCGAAAACTGTCGGAAATTAAAATTGAGCTGGATTTGATAGGGACAATTACGCTGGATAGTTCCCCAACAATTTTAACGTACTTCAGTAACTTTTCCAACCTCCCTCTCTCTAATACAAACCAAGATATGATTTTTCAAAATTTTTTACCATTTTATAGTTACTTGTTTCACAAGTGATTGCAGTTGATCAACAACTTCCGGGCGAAGCGCTATCGCCGAATTCAAGACGGGAATCGTCGAAACCGAGGCAAGTATCGCGGAATCCGCAGCGAGTATCGTCGAGCTCGTAGCGGGAATCGCGAACCAGAAGTTTTTCTGTAGATCTCGATCAAAGATCGTTCGGTTGGCGGCGTTGGAAGCGTCCTCGTTTCGAGCCGGAAATAAAGAGGCCTCGGGCGACAAAGATCTCGTTGCCACTCCATCGATCGGTCATCAATTATGCGCACAACAGGAAATTGGATAAAAATAACCGGACAATGAGCGAGAGGCGTGCGGCCAGGCCGGCGGGAAGAGTGAAAACAGGAAAAACAAAGGTGTCGACGAGGAGGAGGTCCGAAGGGAGCCTAGAAATACGAGGAGAAAGTCGCAACGACGGAGGAAGGGTCCGACGAGAAGCTTGCCGCTTATAAATAGCTCATTAACTGAAAAGCGAACTATTATCGTCCGGCCTGATATCCCTGTTACGTGTACTAGCGTTAAAATGGCGCCTGGCTAGAGAGCGTGCGAAAAATAAAGTGGATTCGAGAGCCAGAGATTATGAGATTCGAGGGATACGGTCGAAGACCTCTTCGGAGAGTCTCAGCCCTCGTCAACCGTGTTAATTCGTGAATTGTTCGAGTGAATTTTCTCTGCGAACATTTTTTCGAATCAAGAAATACGAGTAACTATTTTATGCATTCTAATGTCGCTTGTATTTTTACTGAAAACGACGAATGAAGTTTCGGTCCACCTGCACTAATTCTTTTTTTTTAGTCGAACGATTGCAGATCAAAACGATTATGTTGGCAATACAATATTGGTATCTCGAGGCAAGTGCAATGTTCAACTACCACAGGGGATCAGGACGAAATGGATAGGTGGGATTTGTATCGGAAGTTCGATTTAGCAGCAAGTAATTTGCTGTCACTTCAAGTAGAAAGAACAGGGGTGTAGAAAGAGGGGGGGAGAGAAAGGGAGAGAGAAAGAGGAGGGAGACACGGAACGGACAAGTTGCGGCCGGGTGAAATTAATTAGCCCGAAAATTAGTTTCTGGAGCCATTGGACACAATGAGCGAAGCACAACGAGGTCGCTATAAATTACTCGCACATGCTGAAGGAGCTCTGCTGCCCGGTCGCATAAACTACTTGCCGGCGACGCCGCTAAACACGACGAAACTGCGAATTACTGCGATCGGAGAAAGGAAATCTCTCCGCCGCAATTAGAGGCATACAATGTTCGCGGTGGAATCAATTACCATTTTCGTATCAATTCGATTCGGTTATTATCGGATCTCAGTCTCGCCAATAATTCCCTATGGACGCAACAGAGTCTCTGTATTTATTCCCGTATTGTTGCAAACATTTCTGCACTTCTAATGTTAAATGTAGATAATAGAACTGATGGAATATTCTCTTGTAGAAGGTACTTCGAAAATTACCGAAGCGAGAGCTACATATTGTATTTATATAAAATGTAGTTGTATTTTAACGTCCGTTCTCTCGTCGCAAAAATTTTAGACCGAGTCTCCACGGAAATTTTCGAAATTCAACAGGTGCACGAAAATTTCAGTGCGCAAAACGTGCCCAGAGGTCGATCACAGCGAACATTCCGCAGGTGAGCTCCCGCAGGGTTTCCATTTTGTACGAGAGGGTCTCGGAGGCGTGATCGAGCGTGAAACGCGGTGGCGATCGATCGCGATCTCGATCCGAATGCAATTTTCTGGGACCACGATCCTCGTCTCGCAGTCTCTGTCCTCAAGTGGCGCAAGGTCGACGAGGTTCTCCGTGAAAATTTTCGGCGAGGATCTCTTCCATTATCCCGGCAATATCCGGGGCAGCGTGGCGCGGTGGAAAATCGGGTCGGGTCGGGCCGGCCCGAGCGAATTCGCCCCCGCCGAGCCAACAAATTGACAAATTGAACCAATCAGGTCCCAATATACGGCAATCGCGAATGTACCTTTTTTCCTCTCTCTCTCTGCTTCGACAATATTTTGCCCGGATACATGCTATCCCCTATTCCCATGCGAGAGCAGCCGTCCGACACAATAGCGGCAATTTATGCTAGCGTGGCTCTCTCAACGGCTGTATTGATAAACGAAAGTTCGGGGCCTCGGTGTTCCGGACAATTTCGGGAATTTTCACGGTTCCATCGCCCGAAATTCTGGCTTAGTGTTAGTATCGTCCAGTCGATATATTGGCCAAATTTTTTGGAAACGAGTAACAGAGAAACCGAGAGAGATGTCGTAACAAGATATTAATCGTTCGATAAATGAAGGAGTAAACGCAAGTAGAAAAATCTTCTACCCCAGTCCAAGGATGTATCCACATGTTCCGAGAAAGTTCGCTTCCGTATTGTTAATAATATTCCAGAAAATAATTCGTAAAGTTCACTCGTTTTCGTAGCTGTTACACCGGGAATCCTTAAATCGTTGCTTGTCGCCGACCATTTTACGATTGATTTAATTTTAATAAATCAATCGACTCGGCTTCTATTTGTCGGACTATTTCCTAGATTTTCCTGACCAACTATGGCTCGAATAAAAGATCCAAAGCTCAGAAAAATCGTTTCGTCCCTATTCAAAATCTCGAGACGCCCTTTCATCCGTGTTAGCGAGCACTGAATGGCCCCAGAGGCAGTCACCGATAAACATTTTAAAGAGTCCGCGGACTCGGTCGCGTGTGAAATAAATTCGTCGGAGCCATAACCCCTTTCATAGTAATAAGTCCCAGGCGAAGGAGCACGTAAGTACATCAGCAGGCATTCGACTGATGTCAGCCGAAGCTTCTCCAAAAGATGAAAGGTGAAACGAATTTTGTGTGAGAGGTGACTCTCTCTCCTTCTCTCTTTCTCTCTCTTCCTCTCTTTGGGTTACTTTCGCGTTCGACGAGGCGAGAGCGCACGAAATAACCGCGTGACAAAGAGGAAAACCCCGAGCAGAGTCGCTGTGTGTTCACCGGAAATGAATCTTTTTCAAATAAGGCTCTCCCGGCTTACGCAAATGCTCGGCTTTGATGCGTTTCATACATTTTTCGTGCGACACGCTCGTCCTCGGCGGATTTACTCGCGGCCAGTGGAAATGGCGAGCCATGAACAGACGCGGTTATAGGATACAATTGAACGCGCGGACCTGCCGGAAATTTCACACTGGGTTCGCGGGAGTGACTATTCCATGTTGTTTCGTCGAAATAACAAGAGCGTGTCTGTCCAAACTTTTAGTCGTAATTACACCTAGATGGTGTAGCCGGACGAGGTGGTGAAGAGTGGCCCGCAATTCAAATTGAATTTGCCATATATAGCATAAGCTTATGCAAATCGCTAAACCGGTGTTCATTTAGGGAGCGATATTAATTCGCGTCCGGTGACCCGAAATGCCTGTCCTGAGCAGACAGCCGATCAAGCAAACGACTGGCCATTAGTATTTCGGGGTGAACGATTGCTTTGATGCCTAATCGGTGCGGGGGTATCGATGACATATTCACCCCTCGCAGTATAACGCCCGGTCGGACTCGACACGAGGATTTCGAACGGAATCCAATCAGCATGCGCGTTATTAACCCCTTGCACTGCTTTCACGAGTCTGACCCGTGATGAAAATTTAACGCCAAACACGAATATCACGAGTCGGACTCGTGGTCTTAATCTCGGGCCAAGTATGATTATCTCGAGTGTCGTGTTTCAAATTACGCCACTTGAGCTCCGCCGCTCGGCTCCGTCCGCGACCATTCCGGCGGCCAAGTTTGGCACGGCTTTTTCAGAGTTTCGGCGTAGTGCAAGGGGTTAATTTCCATTCGTCTGGGATCAGAAATTCTGTTCTGTGCGACAAACATACGCGATCTCTTTCTTCGGGAACGTATAGTAAATCGCACTGCAAGGGGTTAAGTGAGTCTTTGCCCTGGCATAAAGACAAGATTTTTAATAACGACGTACTGTCTTATACGCGAAGGAAATTAAAGACATCGAGTTTAACAGCTGTTGAAGATCCAGGGGAGGAACACGAGGATAATAAATCGCGTGATTTCGAGCTAGTATTAATGAAAGCGATGGCAAAGAATGCGCTCGTTATTGCACTAATTTCCCATCCATTTTTACGTTCGAGTCTCACCCACATTAATTTTAAAATCGCCAGAAGAACCTCGTTGAATATGTTTTAAAAAATTCAAGGGAGGAGGTTGCAGATGACGAACGGTGTGAATTACGGTTAAGGGATGATAGACAGCACGGTTTAGAGCCAGCATCAGGATGAACAATAACCAACAGCTCGTCCATTGTTTTACTAAATTATTCACCCCTCAGATCTACTCGTTCTAGATTTCTTTTCGAGTATCTAGAACCACCCCTGTTCGAATATGTTTTTAAAAACGCGAGGAAGAAGATTGGGGATGATAAATCGCGCGATTTAGGGCAAGCATCGGGGAGAGCTCTGCAAACAGTTCGTCCATTGTCGCACTAATTTTCCGTCTATTTTCCGCCGTCGAGTTCTCCACCCTTTTCTATTTTCAAGATTCTCCTGACAAGGTCGGCCTCCATCCCCTCGTCGGCGAACGAAGAACGAGGAAAGCGCGAGAGAAAATCATGGAGCACGACGACGGCCACCCTTAAGGTCGTTTTCGCTTGTGCCGATCTCCCCCGAGCCCTCGGAGACACAGTAAGGCTAACGAGTAGCACCCTCGAGGCCCTGGATAAGTCGGAGCCAACCCCCTTTTCGCACCCCTTTCGCGGACCCGCGCGCGTGTTTCGCCGATGAAAGACGCGGGGCAAAAGCGTGGAAAACTGTGCGAGGGAGTAAAAACGAGGAAAACCGCGCGAACAACCCCTAACGAAAGGGGGTTACAAGGGATTAAGGGGAGGGGAAAGACGCGGAGAGTGGTGGAAAATTCTTTGAAAAATATCCGGCCGCGTTTGAAGCCCTGTCGAAAACTTCGCGAAGTCCGCAAAACTGCCCTCTTTCGGATCGATCGACCCGATTTCGCGGTCTCGCTTCACGGAAATTTACAATTGAGATGAACGACAATAGCGACGCGCTTCTGCGAGCGGATCCTGATTTTTCATTAACACTGGCCTGATTCTCAACGAACTTCCAACTTTTTTTCGGCGACGTGTGACCCTCGAATTTTTCTCGAGTTTCCGTTCAACGATTTTTCAAAGGACCAAGTTGCACAGATGTGTGATTTCTAGTGGTGTAACATGGTAATTTGACAATTCCAGCAAAGGGGTGAAAGGCTTAATTTTGGCATGCATTGAAGCACGCTAAACAATTGTAGGGTTTCATAAAAATTGCCACATCTATTAATGCATACTGACAAATTATAGAGAGATTCTCTTAAAATTCTTAGATGCGTTAAAACACACTAAAAAATTAAAATGAGTTTCCGTAAAAATCCTAGTCTGTCTTAAAACGTGCTCAAAAATTGCAGAGATGTTTTCTAGAAATTCTAAAATGGAAACACGACGACAAATTGCGTGGTTTTCAAAAAATTCCAACACACAATAAAACCTACAATAAAATAAGAAACAAGTAACTGCAAGAATCTAGACACTAATTATTCTTCGCGAAAAGGACCGAATGCAGCAAACTGAAATTCATTAAAAATTTCGGAGCAGTTAGTGGGTTCGTTAATTACCTCCTCTCACCGACTGACGTGTCGATCCGATTTTCACCCGCAGCTTCAAATTTGACTTGGTCCAGGGTCGATTCACTACGCTCGGAAATGAATTTCCGACAGTGTTGATTAAAGTATAACTAACCGAGTTATCGGGGCGGTAAATACTCCGCCAAACGGTTGCAATTTAATTAGTTAAGTTCTCTAATTACCTCACGGCTACTTGGAACGGCTGTCCCGAAAGCTGGGAACGACCCCTGCGCGCGTGAGGGGCGGGAAGGGTAGCCACGGGATAAATTGCACGCCACGATATATAAACAATCCTTTCATGCAAAACTTCCACGGGATAAGAATAATTAATAGCGTGTCCGAAACAGGAAACGCGGGTTGAAGCGGCGCGTGTCTCGCCGAGTTTCCCGGCGAGAGATTAAACCGCGACGCCGCCGTCAGAAATGCTTTCTGAAAACGCCACGAGAGATCGCGGTCTGTCGTTTCCGCCTGGATTTCGCAAATTGTGTCGTTAGCGACCAGACAAACTGCGGAACTTCCTCTTAAGCAACCGTTCTTTCACAGAAAAAAATTTATCACCCCGCAGTAAATCGTTCGGAGTAAATAAAAATTCTCAACTAAATTAATAAATGCGACGAATACAATTTTTACCGGTGTAATAGGATTCAGCTACGCTCTTACGTCTCTATTAGATGTAAAAATTACCAGAAAAATTCAGGAGGGTGATTAGACGGATATAAAAATTGCCAGAAATATTGAAGAGGGTGAATTCGAAGAAATTTTAGTGGCGTTATTAGAATAAAAAGGGGTAGTTTATTCGGAAAGACTATTCGGCGTTCTCGGGAGGGTAGTGCCGAGGAGGAAAAAGGAAAAAAGCCGTATTCGAAATTTTCTTGGAGTAATTCGTTCGAATAAATGCGACGAATACCATTTTTACCGGTGTAATAGGATTCAGCTACGCTCTTACGTCTCTGTTAGATATAAAAATTACCAGAAAAATTGCGGAGGGTGATTAGACGGATATAAAAATTGCCAGAAATATTGAAGAGGGTGAATTCGAAGAAATTTTAGTGGCGTTATTAGAATAAAAAGGGGTAGTTTATTCGGAAAGACTATTCGGCGTTCTCGGGAGGGTAGTGCCGAGGAGGAAAAAGGAAAAAAGCCGTATTCGAAATTTTCTTGGAGTAATTCGTTCGAATAAATGCGACGAATACAATTTTTACCGGTGTAATAGGATTCAGCTACGCTCTTACGTCTCTGTTAGATATAAAAATTACCAGAAAAATTGCGGAGGGTGATTAGACGGATATAAAAATTGCCAGAAATATTGAAGAGGGTGAATTCGAAGAAATTTTAGTGGTGTTATTAGAATAAAAAGGGTTAGTTTATTCGGAAAGACTATTCGCCGTTCTCGGGAGGGTAGTTCTGAGGAGGAAAAAGGAAAACGCCGTATTCGACATTTTCTTGGAGTAATTCGTTCGAATAAATGCGACGAATACCATTTTTACCGGTGTAATAGGATTCAGCTACGCTCTTACGTCTCTATTAGACATAAAAATTACCAGAACAATTGAGGAGGGTGATTAGTCAGATATAAAAATTGCCAGAAAAATTCAAGAGGGTGAATTCGCCGAATTTTTAGAGGCGTTATTAGAATAAAAAGGGATAGTTTATTCGGAAAGACTATTCGCCGTTCTCGGGAGGGTAGTTCCGAGCAGGAAAAAGGGAAAAATCCGTATTCGAAATTTTCTTGGAGTAATTCTACGTCGAGAGACGATCGTCGCCTCGCAACCCGTCGCCTCTTAGACTTTGCAACCCAGTTTCGCGGCACTCTGGTTTTCGCGAAACTTGAAGCAGCACGGCGGCGGACTGCTGCGGCGGCTGACGAATAAATATGCATTCCAACGGCGGCTCGGCGTATACAGGTGGACTTCCTAAATGGAATTGTTTACGGTCTTTCTTAGTTTACTTGACGAGTTATGAATTGCACGGAGCCCGGCAAGACGGAGGCTTCCGAACTTCCGCCGTATAATCCGCCCTCTTGAGAATATGTGCATTACGATGGTATTATTCGACTTCCGCGATCATGCCACGGTTCTTACGACCTCTTCGCTACCCGTCGCGTCACTAAAACGTAGGCAGAATAACCCGGAATAATCCAGAACTGCCTCGTTTTTAATAGACGTGCCCTGTTCATTATAAATGACGCTCGTGAAGGATGCACGGAGCTCGGAATTATTCAATGAAATTCGAATTGAGAAGTCCAAATTTATTCTAGAGATTTTTCTTCGAATATTTTCGCGTCTCTCGGATCTCAAAGTGTGGTCAGTTAAACAATTTTTTTTAACCACGTTATTTTCGATTATTACTATTATTTCTGTTTTCCGCACAACGTTTGAACTCTCACGCTGCCGGATGTCCATTTTCGTGTTTATTTTTCGGTATTACGGTTCGCCCGGCTGAAAATCGTAAAGTTCCAGGAGAGGATCGATCGCAAGCGTTTTGTCGGTTCGAGCCGAGTTTCCGGGCGGTGTCAAGCGCGAAAGTTGGAACGAATTCGCGTCGCGGAGCGAGGGGAACAGAATTATTAGCAGATGGTTGGTTGATTCCGCGGGTCCGAGCGATAGTTCTGGTTTCCTCCGACCCAGATTTAGTTGCGAGGGTGGCGAGAAGTCGCAGGGACGTTTTCCGAGCGCCTTGGCCCCGGCCAATTGCGACCCCTTTCAACCCCCGTCCGGCTTTCGCCGGCGTCAGGAGCCTCGTCCGCGGGACGGGTTAAGCAAAACAATGCAGGATTTACTGTCGAAGTCGAAACGAGCATTGTCTGCCGACCTTTGAGAGGGTTCGCGCCTTTTCAAGCCCGCAAACGACGTACTTGTACACCGGCACCGTTGCACCCAAGGCGTAATTCGTCCATTTTCTCGCGTCTCCGTCGCCTAATCGCGAGCCTGCCATTGCCCTCGACCGTTCGACATCGATCCCTCATCCAAAGCGATCGCCCTGGACCATTAGAATATACCTAGCATACTACATTAAAGGTGGAATTCGTATGGCAAATGATTTCTGCAAAGATGCTCCTCAAATGTTAAAAATTTATTTTTCTTACTGGGACCAGTACGAATAATTTTGTATGACCAACAACCGCAATGAATTCTGACGAAATTGACACAAAGTACGCGCGTAAAATTAACGTCAACTGATTAATGAGCCCTACCACTGATAATCACAAAGAATAAAACAAGTACAATATTTTAGAATAATCTTTTCAACACACTCACCAATGACACGTCCGTGCACGTTTCACGGCACCAGGAAGAATCAGCAGGCAAGGGTGCATCGGCGAACGAGGTTTATTGATGGGCGAGAGAGAGACAGAGAGAGTTTGCAAATTCTCTCCAATTAAACGACGCCGAAGCACTATCGGAGAAACGATTCCCAAATCGTTTTAGAAGGGGAGGCCAGCAGGCAGGGCTTCCGTTGTCTCGTCTTAAGCAGAATCGATTATCGATTTCAGGCCGGCACATTCGTCTTCGGCCGTTTCGTCGACGATGGACTTCCGGGGCAAATGAAACGCGAGTCACGTGGACCGATCGCGAGGCACGTTTGATTAGACCAGGCTCTCCGAATGCTCGGCGCATACAACTGAATACTGTGCCGCGACAACGACGATTCGTCGGCCGCGCTGCGACTGCTCGAAATGAAAATCCGCGAGCTCGAACTAAATTCAATATCCAGGAAACGGTAGCAGCGTAAGAATTTTTTTATTAGAAACTTTGAATCGGTAAGCAAAACATGCAATGTCACGTATTTTACGATGGCATTGTTCCGTCTCTTTTGTGGACCGTCGTGAATAGATTAAATCGCAACCGTGCTGGAAAATGAGCTCCGGCTTTTAAGAATAAGTGACAAAAAAACTGTTGTTATTATATCAAACTTGTGACGGTGGAAAATTTGCGGACGGCGAACCCATGGCCGTTTCGCGGAAATGGTACGCCGCCCCGCCCGGCCATAAATGGTGTTATGACGGTCGGTGGTGTTATGGTGGTACTGCGGTCGTACCCTTGGGGGAGGGGGCTTTGGATCCCCCTGGCTGCGAGGCGCGTCTGTTATGGTACTTCGCGGAATGTTCCGGGGCCCGAGTAAGCCGTAGGGTGGGGGAAACAAGGATCGACGCGTCGCGTTACCGAAAATCGAAGGGTCACTGTCGCGTTGGCTTCGGCAAGTGTAGTGTCGTAGGGAATATAGTGATCTCGAAAGCGGGAGTGAGTGTTTGAGGCAACGTCAGCACGAGCCGAGTCCCATAACGCACGATCCTGAGGCCCAGGCGAACAATGAGAACTGTAAGTGAGCAAAAGTGATCTCCTCTTCGATTGATTTCGCAACGTGAATCGATATTTTTCGCGCGAGAACGACTCGTCACTGGCACCGCAGTGATTTCTCTATACATGTCGGCGAGGCGTCGATGCTAAACGTCGCGGAATTATCTCCGCTACCGCCACGAAGCTTCGGTATGTCTCCTGGACGATACTTGACGCTGGCAAGACCCGTGTCGTTGACATATATCGAGAATTCACTGTATCGCGACCGTTCCGTTATAATTGTTTTCTAATATAGAAGACAAATTATTTCCAAGGGCCAATTGAGTTTACGTTTTTAAAAATGTACATTCGAGAGCTGATTTGTCGTCCAAGGGCATCGAGATAAAATCGCAGCAACCTCATTCATTACGCCGACGATAGCGATCAGAACATAGCCCAGAATTTTTCAGTGTAGCAGCGATCGATCGAGATGATCGAGCGGTTTAGTGTTATTCGAGGAACGAGAATATCGAATTGGAAGTTCTCGGCGTAATAAAAATGGCGACGTGGAAGTTCGCGTTGCACGGCTGATCGGACGTATGGATAAAAACGAGCCGGTTGAATATTTGACCACACGTCGCTCATTGTTTGCCTTGGAACGCACCCGCGCCCGCCGTTCAGCAAATTTGTTTAACTCGGTATTTACTGTACACGCGACATCACGTATTTATTATCCGTCAACGTTGATGGACAACGATCAATTCTCCACGGGACCGTCGCGTACACCGGAAGTGTGTCCACCTGCGAACGGCATTGAGTTTCTCACGGCGAATCGGCAATCTGAGCGGCCGATTCCATAACCGGCACACTCGTCGCAGGAATAAACGAGTTTAGTCGGAATGTTGTTGTTAAAGTCTTGTTTCTCCCGAAACTTTTCCATTTTTCTTCGGCTTGACGACCAACTTTCTTCCGGAACTTGTTCCAGTCTTTTTGTTTTCCGAAATACTTTTAGCTTCTTCGCTTTGTCGTGGTCGCCAACTTCTTGCATCGTTGCGTCTCGGAAGCCCGATGAAACGGCTGTAATTGTTTTCTCGACCCGTGATATTAATTTGATCGAAATAAAGCGTCTATCGACGGGTCAGAAAATCTGGGAAAAATTTTAGAAATGCTTCGGAGTTCGCACGGGTCACAGGACCGAAGAGGGCTTCGACCCTGGGGCAAGAGCGAGGCCTAAGGTCTGAATCGCGGGGGGCAACGACAATGGAAACGCGCCTCGAGTTCGATTCTCGTTAATAGGCCGACGGAAGAGCGAGCTCGGCCGTTCAACTCGAATGGAAACGCGGGCGAGGGCCGGCGACGTTCCCCGACGAAAAAAAAAAAAACTGAATCCCGTCGACGGTAGACGATGCCTATATCGATCGACCGGCCGGGCAATTATCGACGATCGATCGCGGGAAAACCGGCGGGCGACGTTAAGGCGAAAGCGCGATAGAAATTGTGCTCCCCTCCTATCGATTGATCTTCCTAATTCGATCGGTCGGCCATTCGGTCCTCGGACTTCCTTCTTTTCTCTACGGATGCCTACCTTTTGCTCTGGTTTCTTCGACTGCTATCTGCGACCCTCTCCCCTTTCCGCTAAGTGGTTTCTTTCTTGCGGGACCGATCGATTTAATCCCGGTGACGAGTGCTATCGGCCTCCGTCTAGACTGCGGTAACAATTAGGCTAAATGCAGGTAACACGGACGAAACTTCTACGCGGAAGATGCCTCCTCGATTTTTCTGAGAAATTTCACAATACTCGGTGTATCGTTTCAGGCGCCTGGAAGCTCGATTTCCAGCGAATCATTAGTTATTTAACGACAGAACATTCTTGTTTTCAATTATTTCTTTATGAAAGTTTTCTCGTCGTATTCGTCGCATTTTTCCGGTTGAAACGAGTACCAACACGGTACCATTCGGATCATGTTTACTCGTTTAATCCACGATTCGGTAGAACCTTGATTATGCGAACCGATATACGTTACGTGTGTTTCACGCGTAAACTGCTCCGTCTGTAGCGACAGAGTACAACACTGTACGAATTGGCAAAGATTTATCGTACAAACACTCTGTTATCCAAATACGAATTCTATTACAATGATTAGTTGACATAACAGAGGTTGCACTGTGTCGCGGATTAAACGAGCAAGAGTGATCCGAATGGTATCGTGTTGGTACTCGTTTTAATCAGAAAAATGTGAGGAATATGCTGGTAGGAGTTTCATAAAAATAAATTAGCTTTGCTAAATTGTTAATTCTCTATTTATCCGAAACCCTTGCCGAAATCCCCGGCAATCAGAGAAACAGCCGGACTTCGCGCACGATTGCATTCTGTGCTCGGCGCACACAGTGCGCACAGCGCGGGGTTACGTGTGTGCACGCTGACCCGGACGGTCGATGATCGATCGATCGAATTGTAAACCGCACGGCGAATATTCCAGCCGACCGAGCGATTCCGAACGGTGCGCGACAGGAGCCCGAGAGAATCGGGGATTGTCTTGAAGCCCGGGTTCCCATTAAATGTCCCCGAATCGAGGTTCCGCGTGGCAATCAGTTGATTAATCAGTTGCCAATTCGATCGTCGTTCGGCGCCTTGTTCACCCGCCTTGTCTCGTCGTTATTCGATTAAACCCCGGATTCCTAAGGGGCTCGTTAAGTCGAGACACCGCGAATCGCTGCATTTCACCGCCTACTCGTGGCGGGGATAAAATTTCGACAGTTACCGTAGAGACGATTGCGACAGTCACGGAGAGTTGCCGACCGTGAAGACGGGAGAAGCAGTAACAATAAAATAAAGCGGGCACCGAGATCGATAGTAATCTTCGGATAAGAACGCCTATCAACGAGCGAACAATAAAATCGAGCATCTGCGCCACGAGACGCTGCAACAGCCCTCGAATAGGCGAACGGGTAGCAGACGCGGAGAAGCAACAGTAGAAAAGCAGCATCGGAGATAGAGGTACATAGCAGCGGCAGCTTAAAAGGAAAAAACTTGCTCTCTCCTCTCGCGGAGTTGGAAAATCCTCGGGAAATACACGGCGGAAGATTGAAAGCAATAAACGTTCGCCGGTAATCTCCGAACGTATAAAACCCTCCGGGAAATAAAAAAGCGGGAGGGAAGGGAGAAAAAAAAAACCGTGAACTTCGAGAACTCCGGCAACCATAACTTCGAAACTTTCCCCCTCTCCGAACTTGTTCACTTGCGAAAGATTTCAATTTTCTCTCTCTCTTTTTTCCTGTCTCCACCTATCCCGTGGTCGGGAACGTCGATCCGTCAAAACTGGTACCGAGCGAATTATGCGAGCGTGTTACGGAACGTTTTCTTACGTAAAGTCGCGCGTGTACGTCTCGGTTGGACCGTTATCGGACGCTTCATCGGAATTACATCTCGAGGCGGCGAGCTATAACTCTAATCCTCTCGTGTCTACGAAGGGAGGACAGCGTTCCTCGAGCAGGAGACGGGGAAGGGGGCGACGCGTTACGGTGTTACGACACTGCAATTAAGTTTTCGCCCGGCGACGAGCTTAGAACTTGTGTAATCGCGACGCGGAATCTCGCGGCGAATCCGATCGGCCAACCTCTTCCCCAGGGATTTATGGAGTTTAAGGGGGAGAACCTGATCGTGGTCTACGGTTCTACGCCCTTTTCTCGGCCGTAGGGACCTTTGAGAATTTTCTGTGTCGTCACCCTTATGTGATTTGTAGGAATATTTGACCGGCACCCTAAGACTCCCATCTTTTTCTTCTTCTTATACACAGGATGTTTTTAGGAGACACCCCCTAGAGAACCTAAGCTCACCTCACTTATTCTCTTTAGATGCTCGACATTTTTGGCCGACATTTGTGGTCCAATCCTAGGCTCAATCTTTTGCTTCTTTTTAAGTGGAGCAAGTTTGTAGGAGACAGCCTCCGGAGGATCTAACGTGGAGATCGCTTTACCTACGTTCTTTAAAGGTTAGACATTTTTGGCAGACATTTGTGGTCCAATCTCGGACCTCGTGTTTTACCTTTTCTGGTAGAAGGGATACTGGAAAGACGTCCTCTGTAACACCTAACCTCTAGAACCGTCCTAAATCATCATTCTATTTTTTTTTTTCTATGGGCAAAAGAAATCTTTAGAAAGCATTTTTGTGTTAGGGTATACTGTAATAAAATAGATTCTTCCTGGAATTTTTCTCCTGAAAACTCTTTCTAATCTTCAGCCCTTGTCACAAGCTTTAAAATACTAAAGCTTAAAAAATTTCTGGAGGAGGAAATAAAAAACAAGGGATACTCGAAAGACGTCCTGTGTAACACCTAACCTCTAGAAACGTCCTAAGCCATTATCCTATTTTTTTTTTCTATGGGCAAAAGAAATCTTTAGAAAGCATGTTTGTGTTAGGGTATACTGTACTAAAATAGATTCTTTCTGGAATTTTTCTCTTGAAAACTCTTTCTAATCTTTAGCCCTTGTCGCAAGCTTTAAAATACTAACAAAAATTTCTTTTTTGGATCATCTTTTCAACCCTCAAGCAAACTATTGGGGCCGATGCGAAATTTATGTTGAGATTTAACGTGTAACTATTGATGCGGTGAATAATCTGAATAATCTGAGTTAAATTATGGTCGCAATTATTGTTGTAATTGCTGCGCATTAAGTTCGTTTCGTTGACGCGAAATTTCCGCCCGACAAGACTCGGCATAGGATTATGGGATTTTTAGTGGTCGTCGGGTGCCACAGAAATCAAGAGAACAAAATCCCCGGCTGGCTACAGTGGCATAAACTTGTCCTGTTTCCCTGCGGACTCAATAAAGGCCGTGTTGATACCGGCATTCGCTCGACGTTTCCACTACTTAATACCGGTGTTCAACTCTTGATACCTCCCATGAAAGCTTTGCCGTAAGCGACGTTTCACACCACCACATTTCCCCTGTCCTACATACACTTACTCGCAAATGATACGAATTTACATACGGGGCGCCTCTCATACGTTTATCCCACGGCTTGATGCAACACGAAGTACCGCGGCAGCATCCATCTTTTTTTCGATTGCTCCTCAAACTGTATGAAATATTACTGGGCACGAGTAATCTACTTTCCTTTAAAAAAAAAAGAACACTGTGCTTTTTCTTTTAAAATGATCATTCGTATAATTAAAAAAAATGCCTTACAGGGTGTTAGTAATCCAGGGTGTTAGTCTCCTGTTAGTAATTTTCTCAGTTTAATTTTCTACTGATTTTTCTCGCAAAAGCATGCAATCCGCAGTCCGATAATTATGCTGCACAGGTCCGTGCGAATTTCTCCTTGTGCGACGGGCGAATCGCAGAGAATATTCATTCCCTCATCAGCACTCTATAATCAATTAATTGAAACCCTAAATGGAATTGAAATTCTCTCTTTCTATAATTTCAGGGAAGGAATCGCGTTTGTAATCTAATTTAAACATTGCCGCGCTCTGCATACCTGATTACAAATTTTTTCTACTTTCAAACTACCCTCGTAAACACAAAAGCTCTAGACATCTCCGCGTTCCCTTTTCTATTTTACAATTTTAATTTTAATTTTAATTTTAAACGTCGCCGATGCAAGTCTGTGCAATTTTCAAAAATCTCTGAAACAAGAAAGCTCGAAGCTCGCGCGAAGAAACTCGGCAAACACGGATTCCGGTGAAACGAACTTGCACGTAGTTCCCAGCACGCCAACCCCCGGGCCGACAGAGTCGTCGAAACCCCGCAGTCTAATTATCGCGAAGTCATGTAGCGAGCGTTTCGCCTAATTTCCGTCCCCGAATCCGATTCATTGTCATTCTCTCGCGGTTCCTCGGCACCGGTGGTAGATTCGGGGTTGGGTTGTGTCGGGGGTTGGTTGAGTGCCTTGAGTGTCCGAAAAACCGAGAGGGGACCGAGGGGAGGGGGTGAGGGGGTGGCTAGGTTCGGATCGGATCGGAGCACCTTGTATCCAGGGAATATACCGGGTGCACCGCATGATAATAAAGTACACGTATATGCGCGCGGATTGGAGACGCAGACTCCGCTGTATCGATCCGGCCTGGAAAGAGACGAGAACAGGGGATGAAATCGCGATGAATCGAGAGAGACACGGTCTGCGAGAGAGGCCGGCCAAACGGTCGGAAAGAGAGGGAGAGACCAGGTTTGGAGAGAAAGAGGGCGGCGAAACAGTCGGAAAGAGAGGGGCACAAAGCGTGAGGAAGAGGGAGAGTGTGAAGAAGCGAGACGGGGAGGGTAGCTAGTCGGTCGAGAGAAAGAGAAAAATGAAGAGGGAGAAAGAGGGTAGCAGTCGAACAGAGAGAAATCGGAGCGAGAGAGAGAGAGAGACGAATCAGTCAAAGAGGGAGAGAGAGAGAGCTAGAAAATAAATGAGAGAAAGTCGGATGAACCAGTCAAAAAGAAAGAGGATGAGAGGGATGAGATGAAGGAAGAGGGTGCAGAAATAGAAAGGGAGAAAGATAAACAGTGAGAGAAGGAAATAATGTTCAGGCTAGAGAGAACCGAAGAGATTTGAGAGACAGGGAGGTGAAAGAAGATGGAGCCCAGAGAAATTCGTGTGACGGGGGCAGAACGCGACGAGACAGAAGAGGGGGATGGGTAGTCTATGGAGCCGCGAGGGAGGGAGGGAAAGATAAAGAGATCGCACGGCCGTAAGGTGGAGCTGGAGATAAGGAGGAAGCAAAAGGGAGAGAAACACCGAGCAGATATTCTCGCGGACAGCTCTTTGAGAAGAAAAACAGAGACGAAGATCGGGCCAGACACACGGGGTCTCTTCAGGAAAAACGGAGTGATGTGTTTGTTGCCGGGACTAGGAGAGGACGTGCGCAAGAGTCGAGAGATATTTCGGGGGTGGTTGCACGGTAGATCGCGAATTTCTCAGATCGAGATTGGGGATGAACCAATTGGACGAAGAGCGGGAGAGGAAGACGTTAGGGGTTGATGTAAACGAACACAAAAAACAAAATTGTGAATTTTGCGCACTGAAATACTTTCTTCAGTCTGGCTATGCAGTGCTGAAGAATCAGGGTGGAAATAAAATATCCTTACACGAAAAATTCTCTCCGAAAAAAATGCAAAAAATTGTACCACGAGGTTTTTTTAATGTCACACTTCGTGGACGCGTTAGTTTTCAGAAACATTGCAGAAAAAAATACTCGCGTCGCTAGATTATGAACCAACACCTCATTAACTTGAAAAAATCGTATTCATTCTTGACTAGTCTTCACAAATACTACGCAAAGGATGCCACTAAGAAATATTCACGCGGACTTGAAGCTGGTTGAAATTTTGTCAGTCACAATTTTTAAATTACGACAATTCCTTCAAAATCGCACGTACGTCTCCTATCTTGTCGGCGAGCATAGCGCGCGTATTATTGTAGTTTCGGGTTGAAGATTCGAGGAAGAAAAAAGAACCGGAAAGGGTGGTTGGGGGTGTAGGAAGAAGACGTGGAAGTTTTGTTGCGGGGTTGAAGGGGGTTAGGGGGTGGAAAACATGGTAGTTCGCTGGGAAAAAGAGGAAACAGGGATAGCAGTGCAGAGACAGGCAGTTTGGCGTAAGAGATATAGAAGATGCAAAATGTGTCGGGGTAAATGGGGTGGAAGGGAGACACGAGGCACATGGAACTGGTATCTTCGCGGATCGTTCCGCGGGAAAAAGTTTTTCCTCCGTTTTCTCGGAACCGGAGAGACTCGGAAACGGATGTCCCCTAATTGTGAAACGTTTTATTAAAGTCTGATCCCCTTAAACGTCCGATGTCAACGCGCGATACCCCGGTCTCCGGGTCTCGCTGGACGAATGAAAAATGCAGAGGAGATTCGGACTCGGGATTCCCCCGACGTCTTTGTATTTTTCAGTTTTACTGCCGCCTTCCCACGAAGACGCTCGAGTGTCTTCTTGAATCATTTATCACGCCGAACGATTCGTCGATCCGCGTTGCAACTTTTCAAATTTCTTTTTTATCTTGTCGTGGCCGGACGCCAATTTAAAATGCCACTTTGGAACGAAGGTTTGCGATAATGTTAACAGCGAAGAAGAACGATAATCGTAGAATCCTGGGAATTGGGGGAGAGAAATTGTTTATACTGACTTAATCATACCTGGATCCACTTAGGTTACTATTTACGCAGTCCTCTGAATTATCTAGTAATCTCTCTCTCTCTCCCTCTATTTATGTTCGTCTAGTAATTTCCTCGACTCCGGTCTTATTAGACACAATGTCTGTAAATTAAAACGGTCCTAACTGAAGTTTCCAAGAAATTTGAATTTACTCCACAATTAAGATCCGGTTGGTAGAATTTGAATTTACTCGGTAGTTAAGATCGGAGCGGTAGAATTTGAGTGTTCTGTAGTTGAGATGCAAATGTTACGAAAAGTATTTTGATTAAAGCATCATAACTCTTTGGTTCTAGCTATTGTTTTTACACAAAACAAATTTTATCGCATCTCTGAAAGGCCAATAAACACGGTGAAAAAAAATTTGAAATTGTTCTGTTTCGCCAATTCCACTGAAAGAAATTGCAACTCGCGGCACGTATTTCAGTCGTCGTAAAACGAACAACTCTCAACAAATCGCAATTAAAGGAACGCAATAAAAATGTGGAAAAAACGCGGTTTTACTGGAATATCCATAGTCGACGAGTTACACAAAACCGTTGGAAACTGGCTCGGAAGTGGACGTCGAGCGGCTAATTGTATTTGTAAGGGCAGTTTCCGGGGTGAACGAGAATGTTCGCTCACTTTCCACCCTCCCGCCCAGTGGTCGCGCGTCCCCTGTAACTGGAAACGAAACCCGGAGGGATGGTAAATTCGTTTATTAAAAATATTGCTCGTGTCATCGGGTCGGCCTGGAAACAGTATACTAATGGAGGCACGAAACAGGTCGACGAGAGTCAGTCCCTCCATCTTGTTACGTCGCGGCGTGTCATTCGTATTTTGTCGCCGTGCCGCTATAGCGCCATGAAATTTTAGCCCCCTATATCGGCTCGCTCGAATGACACGTACGTGAACTGGGTCCTCTCCCTCCGGGTAACAACGTCCTCCTCGAGGCTGGATGCGCGCTTTCGCCAGACAATGGATCCTCACGGTGTCCACCGTTATCTTCGTTTTCACGAATTCCGGACGAACATAAAATTCCGAGCGCGAACCGTGCACCCTCTTACCACCGCCGCCCGCCGCTCTCTCCATAAACGACTCGTCATAAATAATATGAGGGACTTAAACATGGAAGTGTGTTTTCCCGGACGACGAGTACCGCATTTTGCGAAATAAATATTTCGCGGGTCGGTTGCATGAAACTGCAAATTTATTATTTCAAAAGTCGTGATCAGCAGACTTTGAGCAAGCAGAGAGACGTTGCAGTACTTAAAAATTTTTAAGAACACATTAGTGTCTCCTCGTATTGTCCACTTTTAATCCCATGAAAAATCTACTGGCCAATTATTCTGCTGAGAGTACCGATAATAGGAATTTTTTTCTGATCTAGAGCTTTCTTCCCCTAAGAGTCCCTCACTCGAAAATATAATGTAACCAATCTAGCCTAGAGCGTGATCAAGGAGGAACGACTAGAGAGGTCTTCCAGTACCTTGAAAAATTCAAACGATCTATATCCCTTCTTCTATCAGTATTGATTGTACAGAATAGTAGCATGACATATATACGTTGCAGTACTTCAAAATTTTTAAGAACACAATAGTGTCCCCTCTTATTGTCCACTTTTAATTCCAAGAAAAATCTATTGGCCAATCATTCTGCCGAGGGTACCGATAATAGGAATTTTTTTCTGATCTAGAGCTTTCTTCCCCTAAGAGTCCCTCACTCGAAAATATAATGTAACCAGTCTAGCCTAGAGTGTGATCAAGGAGGAACGACTAGAGAGGTCTTCCAGTACTTTGAAAAATTAAACCCGATCACAAACTGTCTTCCTACAGCATTCCCTGCTTACAAAACGCAACGCAATTCCACTAAACTATTCCAAAATCGTAAATCGACAACTAAGGGGGCATTACTGTACTTCAAACACTAATTTAGACAATTTTACCTGTACCGATGGTATTGCTGTCGCGTTGGGCACGCCAATGGACACGTATGCGCAGCTCTTGGCAATCATCCGGCCGGCGCGTGTGTTACCGGTTCGCATGGCGAAATCGAAAGGGTTAAGGTCACGGTTCGGCTGCCGGTTATTTCAGGTGTAGGACGGTTGTTTCCAGCCCGCACGTACCACCAACACGACAGGAGGATATTGATTCGCGCGGCGCGTCCTGCCGTCCGCTAATCCGCGCGAAGTCAAGGCGTTCTCCTGGCCAGACCGCTGCCAGAAGTTGGCACCCGTGGCGGCCCGTGATTAATCCCGCTGTCGAGCTGTTCTACTACGTTGCAGGTAGAACTTGGCAGCCCGGCTTTCCTAATTTCATTCGAGAACTTCCCGCCGGGCTAATGACTCTAAATCATCCCTAAACGGCCATGAATAGCCGAACCATTCTACTCTCCGCGGTCCCGGGGTACGGAGAGACACCGCAAGGTCTATGATCGTGGTCGTTTTGTGTCGAGTTGTGAACAAATGTGACTGTCCGAATTCTTTTTAGGTTTATCAGTCCGTTGATTCTTCACAGTGTGTTCTTATTAAAAATTCGGAAGATTAAGAAAAGATTCGAAGCTTATCTTTTTTCTGTGTTAGGTTCGATGTTCCGGTTTAAGAATAGTGACGTCGATTAAGGTCCAGCTTTCCCAGGTGGCCTTGATCCGCCCCAGTGTGATCGTACAAGGTTGCAAGGATTCATAATGCAAAGATGGGGCTTATCAGTGGTCGAAAGCGCTAGATAAAGGATAAATCTTTCGTGGCCGAAGCTACGGCAACGCCGTTGTTTACGTTGTCGGCCACGCGTGCTCAGATCGCCTCTCTGACAGGCATCATGCGACCGAATAATGCAAAATGTTGCTCGGCAACGCAAAAGTAGAACTTGCCTGGTAGCGAGCGCACTAGATTTATCCTTTATCGAGCTCTTTTGACCACTGACAAGCCCCATCTTTGCATTATCGAGCCATAAATCCGCGCCTTCCGAACCCTTGCAACCTTGTACGATCTAGCGTTGTGTGCGGCACACCATGGCACACGCACACGCCACGCAAACTGGGACGGATCAAGGCCACCTGGGAAAGCTGGACCTTAATTTATCGATTCATCCGACTGCAGCACGTCGCAAGAAGTTCGATGTTCTTCGAGGATATTGCGACTTCTGCAACCGATGATTTTTTCGGTGCATTGAATTGTGTAGAGACTTTGGCAGCCCCGGGTCCCCTAATTGCCTTCTGAACTTTGTCCTCAGGTTGGTCACTCTGATTGATTTATCGATCTTGTAACATCTACACGCGCACGGAGATGTTCTGCTCGGGATGTGGTTCCGTAGACGCTGTAACTTTTGGAATTGATGGCGGTCGTACTTCACCGTGCCGGGAATGAAACTTGGCAGCCTGTGTTTTCCAATTTTCTTCTGAATTTCAAGTAGACGTGGTACACGCTATTTCCGGCTCCTGATTTTCTGTGATTTTATCACGGTAAAATACTCGGCTCGATTACAAACAAATCGTGGCTGCCAGGAATTTTAATTCCGTTCGAGAAAAATATAAAAATTCCCCACGGCACGACGATCGCGATTAAATTAACTTCCGATCATTTCTGCAACGGGTTTTTTCTTCCCCGCCGGTAGGTTCTTGATAAATGGCGACGCTACAAGTTCTCCAATTTCGTCCCATGCTGAAACTTATCAGCCCCGAGCTGCTAATTACATTCTTACCGCTCCTTTCGGGGGAACGATCCCAAAGAATCCCTGGACTCCACGCCCGGACCCTTTTAGATACAGGTGTTCCCTTTGGATATTGATAGATGACGCCATTGTAACTTCCGTAATTAATCATGCCGCCATTCTCCGAGTGGTACCGGCCGGAATTCGGCGGCTTCAGTTTCCGGAGTTCAACAAACAGTATCTCGAATTGTACCGGGATGTATCCAAAGTGCTGCGTATCGCGATCGAAGCAGGCAGATCGGTGACCTTCGATTGACCGTCTCCGGCTATCTGAAGGTCAGCCGGTCACGTGAAAAGCTCGATTCGCGTTTGAGTAAAACAGCTGGAAAAAGCTCGCGAAACGATCGCAAACTTTACCCAAAAAGGAGAAAATTAATCCGAGGAGCTGGGGTGAAAGAGAGATTTTTGTATCTAGAAAAGAAGTTGGTTTTGAGGTAGAAGGAAGAATTTCGAGCTCGCGAGCGCTCGTTGCTCGCGGCGAATCGGAAAGCAATCTGTTCCGGCGACCGCGCCCGGTAGGCAACTCGCGATTTCAATCCGGAAATTCCTGACGTCGGACGGCGAATTCCTCGTCCATTTGCCGCGATTCTACGTCCGAAAAGTTCGACGTAGGAGTCACTCGAGGTGTCGCGACGCTTGCGATCGATCGACTTAATTGAACGACAATTGATCGAGCCGGCATCGTCTCCGCCGGTCGATCCAGGAAAATTCTACCCTCCGGGGACTGAACTCGGTGATCCAGCCCTAATCCGACGTCCACCGCACTCTGAACTAGACCCTTCCTTCCACAAAAATGTCATAAGGGCAAAGGAACAACTAGAGAGGCGTTACCGTACTGTCAAAAGTCAGTGGAGATTGTAAACATTCTCTCTCGAGTGTTTTCTATTCGGAATATGCGATATAACTTGTCTATTTTAGAAATATATTAACGAGAAACAAGTAGTGAAGCATTACTGTACTTTCGGAAATTAATGGAGGTTACAAACTTTCCTCTTTGAGGGTTCTTCATTTTTTAAAGTGCAATGTAACGCGACCTAGACTGGAACAGCATTGAGAAAGGACTACCAGAGAGGCTTTACAGTGATTTAAAAAATGACAACACGGTGTAAGTTTTCTTTCTTTGACGGCATTTACCGTGAAAGTGTGCTCCAGCTGATGGACAATAATTTAAAATTGTGAAGCGACAAGTTGAAGGGTATTGCAGTGGTTCAAAAAATAAAGATGGTCTATAGGGTTCCTTTCTGCTGTATAGTTTACTATGGGAGTGTAATGTAGTTCGTCGACAGTAATGTAAAATTGAGAAGCGACAGCTAGGGAGGCATTCCAGTATTTGAAAAAATGTATGAACGTTAGAGCGTTATTTATATATATATTTCTCTGTGACGTGTACAGAGCTCGGGGTAGAATTAAATGTTTTCGAAATATCCGAACGAGATTGCCAGGCAACGGTTTAATCTGATTTCGCGACTATCGAGGATGACATCGTCGTTACGTTTCGAGGCAGGACAATTTCGAAGTTGCAACCATAACTGTAATCTCGCGAAAGAACCGCGGTCGCGAGAAACTTTCGCGGAGATAGCAGGAGAGAGAGAGAGAGAGAGCGCGCTGCAAGACCGCGGCAACTTTTCTTCCAACGGAATTAACTGCGAAACTTTGCTTTCGAAAGGTAAATACTTGTTCTAATTTCCAACTACCATTGAATGTCAAATATTAGACGGAAGCAGACCGTCGTAGTCGGTTCCCTCTTTGAAGACTTGAACGATACAAGCGACTTCCGCCCTAGCAAATTGAATATTCGAGTGCGCATCCGATTGTTATTGCGTCTGGATCGTGGGCGATACAATTGACCGGGAGAATATGATATTGCGAACTCGTGTTTAACAAACAGTTAATTAATTGCTGGCCGAGGTGGAGCGAACGCAAAGACAGCCCGGTAATCGTGTAATCAGTGATGAAGAACGAGATCTGACAATTAGCGAATTGTTACTGTACTTTGTGTAATTTATGTTTGTCGAGAAACGTCAGTCACGTAGCAGAAAGATAAATTCGGTTCGTCTGATGTAGACTGATTTGCTTTGTTAATTAACAGCGCAGAGACCTGAATTTTGTGGTTTTCCAAAAAATTCTTCATTTAAGATTCTCTTTAACGAACCAGCCAAGGGATCCAGGGGGCAAAAAGGTACATCGTCAAAGGGACGCGTCGGTGCAGCGAATTTTCGCGATCGTTCGAAGATCGGCCGGGTTTCCGCGCGGCGAAGCACGCGACAAATAAACTGAACGCCGCGCGTCGCGACGCCCCCGTCTGTTGCAGTTTCCCGGGACTGGGGCGCCGCGATTTAAGCGGAGTTTAATTCGGTAAACAGTCTCGTCTCGTAACCCATTACCGTGAAGCGTGCTAATGCGGGCAAATATTGAACAACAGCTGAAACCGGCAAATAATTTCGCGGGAACCGATCCTCTCCGATCCGCTCGCGCTCCACGGAGCCGGAGATTGTTTTCCGCGTCCCCGCGTGTTTGCGCCGGCATTACCGCCGATCCTTGCCGGGGCACGTGGGTTTTTGCTTTGAGCCAGCTTGGTCTGATTAGGATCCATAGTTTCTGAGCTTGTAGGCTGGCTGTGAACTCATCGAAGTGCTGTAGGGCCTCTCTAATTGTCGCCTTTTAATTCCATGGTAAGGTAAAAGATACAGATTTAATTCATAATGACACATGACGT